>CM076582.1:1642091840-1642569491 GCA_034641835.2 Pinus albicaulis
ATGAGCAGATGAACCTTTCAGCTTCAAGAGTCTCCCTTCTTCTATTCCCTCCATGACAAGTGAGTGATCTGATGCTGATCTGACCTCTGCCTTGCCATCAAACAAGTGAACTCAGTGTCCTTGCTGCCGGATTTCGATCAGGGACAGCAAGTTTCTCTTCAACTCCGGGAGGTATAGAACCTCATGTAGGATATGATCAGGAAGACCAGGCAATTTAAGCCTGACTGTGCCAAGCCCTGATGGCTTGAGTTTGGATTTATCTTTAAATAGAGCATCAAGCCCATCAACTTTGTCGTGAATTTCCAAAAATATTTTCTAAATGTCATGTGACATGTTTCTCCTGAATCTAGCAACCAATCATCTCTCCATGGAGTAAATGAAACATCAAATAGGTTTTCAGTTACTCCATTGTTACAATGTGCTAGAACAGAATGAGCTGATTCAGCTGGTTTACCTTTGTCTTTGTCATTAGTTTTACCTCTGTCTTGATTTGTTTGTTGCTGAGCTTTAGATTGTCTGCCCCCCTTTTCTCTGAAGTTTCTTCTTCGTCTTCTGTCTTCTCTTCCTTTGGATGGACCTGAAGCATGTCTCTTTTCTCTCTGTGCCAAGTAGGCAGCCTCTTTAGAAGATGAAGGGACTGTCATCTTCTTTTGAAGGAGGAGAGAAAAACCAAAACTTTGCTGGAAAAAAAATCTGAAGAGGAAAAATTTCTGCTATACAAACTTTCAATTCTTGAAATCTGCTCAATTAGAGGGGACAAAAAATCTTGCTGGAAAAATATTCTGAGTTTAAAAACTCTTTGCTGGAAACTAATTCTGCTCAAAAACTCTTGCTGAAGACTGAATTTAAAAAATACTCTTTGCTATAAACTGAATTCTGCATTAAAAAAAATATATAATTTTTTTTTTGTTTGGGAAAAAAATGTATATGAAAAAGGTGGAGTGATATGGAATGGCAGTATTGAAAAGGGCGTAGTGAGAATAAATGGGGGACAAAATGAATATAGAGTGAAATAATGTAATATGGAGCGGGTATATAGGGGAGGCGGTATTAAACAATGGGAGGGGCGTAGTATTACAAAGAGACTTGCGTATTAAAATGGTGGTGACAACGTACTGTATATGGCAGCGTTTTATACCAGACAGCGTTGATATTACAATATTGACAGCGTTGTATTATGGACAGTGTTTAAAAAGGGGCGGTAATTATATGACAACGTGGTATATATATAAGGGGCGTGGTAATTATATGAAGGTTGACCGAGCGGTATTACAACACATACCATGAATATAACACAACGCATACCATGTAATGGGAGGGCCGACGGGCCAGCGCTGGAGGGCGTTATAAGTGACAGCGTATGGTGGGAGGACTGCGCGGTAATGGTGCAACTGTATATGGTGCGCTATTGGAGTTCAAATCTTCTTGGGAGCTGTGCAACGTGATATATATATAAGCTATGACACAACTGTATAAACGCAGATAGCGCAGGGTGGAGAGGAAATGAATCGACAGGCGCTGGTGTATATGCGGTCGACTGAATGTTGTAGCAGAGGCGTAAGCTCTGTATGGAAAGGGCGATGAATAAATATGTAATGAATAAATCCAACGTAATATATATGGAATGCATTGAATAAATATGTAATGGACAACGTATAACAAGGGCAGTGTATGCGTTGGGTAATATGCAGTGCGTTGGGTAGGGACAGTGTGTTGGGAATGGAACAGTGAGGGAGAGGGAGGTGTGTGAGGGCGCAGGGATGAATGGAGAGGAGCGTTGGTCGATGGAGAATGAAGGAGGCCCACAAGGGCGTTACAAAAAATTTGAAATTGAATCTGCAGAATGACAGAGTTGCAGGACTGCTGGAATTGCAGAATGGCAGAGCCTACAATTTGCAGAATGACAGAGCCTGCAGTCTTCAGGAGCTGCAGGATCTGGAGCTGCAAATGTCAGTACTATATAGGGGAAAAAAAATGTAGAATAACAGTCTAGCAATTAAGAGCAGCAGAAAACTATTAAAAAATATTGACTGAGCAAAGGATAGGGAGTTACACCACAGGGCAGAAATGCCAATTGTGGGGTTGGCTCTGATACCATGTCAAACCAGGAGGTAACTCCTCAAATAAGAATGTGTATTAGCTGAAGAATGTACATGCTTTTATAGATGGGAGGTGAGGCTATTGGGATTCATCTCCCAATGACTCTTGGCCTTCCTTATTTCCTAATATTAAATAATATACAAAAATACATATGCACACCCATCCATAGGATTAGGTGTCAACAGTGCATCATAGTTTCTCGTTCATCATATTCCCTTTTCAGTATTTCATTTAAATTTTTTGTTTTGAATACACCCCTTTCTCATCCTTGTGAGGTAATTGAGCTGCTTGAGATGGTTGAGTATCTTAGTATCAGTCTGGAGGTCTAGAAGCTTGTCTAGTTGTCTCATGTTATGTTCTATTAGTGTCACAGCTCTGTGTATTGTCTCAAAAAAAATTTTGCAGGTGTCAAGGAAGGGGTTGTTCAATGCATATTGACGCCATGGAATCACAAAAGAAGAAGTATAAAGGATAATTTGTGGTTAGGTACGATCACATGGACATGAGGTTGATCAAAGAAGACCACACCTTCTCACAAGCATTCGCTAATGTGGGTTGCCTCCAATTTTTTCAAAATTTGCAGGGACATCATAGACAAGTTTCAAAGGACTTTGCTATGAATTGTATAGGCACAATATTGAAAGTAGGCATATTGAATTTTTTTGTGTCTCCTGACACAATTGTGTAAGCCATTGAGATACCAAGGTCAGGAGAGTCCTGGTTCAAGGTAAAGAAATTGAAATTGCAGAATTGTGATGAATTCTTGAAAGAAGATCATAAAGGCATAGATATGACTTCAGGCATCCCTAGAACATGGCTTAAGGAATATGTTTCTAATTTTTTGATGGTGATTCAAAAGTATTTCACATGTGAGGGTATATACCATATGGTATATCAATACCACTTCAAATTATTGCTGCACTTTACAGGTAAGGAGCCCCTGGATATGCCTGTTTATTTGTTTAGGAGCTTGGGAAAAATTGTAGGCAAGGTTTAGGCCAAACCTAAAACCAGTGATGCCTCAACTTTTCACCATGATCTAGTCAAGTTGTTGGTGGTTGAAGAATTAAAAAAAATAAACACGGATTGTTCTATATTCTTTTTTTTGACTGGCTATCAAGTTATTGTTCATACTCCAAGGAAAACACCAGTATTCAAGTCTAGTACACCAGGGAAAGACAAGAAATCTGAAGCTAAAATAGTGGTTGACAATGAGGTAGAAATGCAACCTATGGCAGAGCCTATGGAACCGAAGGTTGTACAACTACAGAATACTGCAATGTGAAAGGATACCTCTACAAACACTCATACGAAAATATATACAAGGACACATAGAAGGGTTACTAGAAGTCAAACTAAGGGAAGAGGAAAATTAGCATATAGACTAGAAGCAATTGAAATTGGAGAAAGTGCTATTGTACAACATGTTGAGTGCTAAGGAATTGGACTTTGTGCAAGAAGACTAAGGATTTATTTTCAAGCGTAGAAAACCATTCACAAGATCACTGTAGTCAAAGCAAAAGATGTCTAAGCTAAAATGTATACCTAAACAGTCACTAAGGAAAAAGTTGCCATCAAAAGAAAAAATGGCAGAGGAGCCTCCAGTAAAGGAAAAATCATTGAAGAGAACTAAAGGTAAAGAACAGGTACAAGAAAATACTGAGGTATATCTTCTAGAAGAACAGTTAAAGGACGCTAGAAATGAGATAAAAGAATCAAAATTGATGTTTGAGGAATTGAACAAACACATTTCTAAGCAATGAGATTTTTACAATGTAGTGGCATATAGGTTAGGAAAGATGCTTGTTATCACTCTAATAATTCTCAAAGTTGTGATATTTTTTTATTATAGTTTAAATAATATCAGAGGTAACCACCAACCTACTTTTAAGCTCTAGGATATAGCCTTCCTAAGGCTCAGAGAGGGCTCTCTCTATAAGATTTAACTTTTTTTAATAGATGATTTTAGGCTAGTTATATGGGGAAAATTGGTTTTGAGGTTTTGATTTGGTTTGGTGGGAAAATCACTTACTAAGATGGATAGTAATATATTTTTTTCCATTGGGTAGATGGATTCAATGTGTCAAGCAGACAGATAAGGATCAAGGTCTAAAGGCAAATTTTCACAGGGAAATATAGTAGTCACTCAAGATATTTAAAGGCTGAATGGTGAACTGGTTTTAATAGGTAGAAAGAGAAATTAAGGATTCTTTGATCCAGATAAGGAGTGAAAAGGTAGAATTCAATCAAAATCACAGAGCAATTAAGGGTTCTCTGGTCTAGATATCAGTAGAAAACATTTAAATGAAAATCAGTCAATAACAGAGTGCTTTTAACAAATTATGTTATAATAATTCCCGATTTGACATTAAAATTTAGAACACATTTATGAATGGATGGAAAACATAATAAAATTGAAAAATAACATGAGAAAATACTTCACTTCAGTGGCTCAACAAATGAATCCTAAAATATGATGCTTTATTGCTGTGATCAAGTTTGGATCTTGAACTTGATACAAAAAAACCCTTCAGGTTCAGAAAATATGACTATAGAAATGTTCAACAATTACTCCACACTTAATAATTCAAATGATGAAGTATTTATACAAAAATTATATAAAATATCCTAGAACAATCTTAGGAATTTTTCTTGGAATATAAAATATCTTTTGCAAAAAGATAGTGACAACTACATAACTATTTGCAAGTTTTCCTATTTATTCAAATTAAGTAGCTTATTGTTTAGATTTGGGCAGCAGCTGGGTAGATGAGGTGTTCCTCACACTGGCGGTTTGGTCTTCAATTTGTTTTTCTCTTTATCTGTCATATGATATCTTTGACCTGATACACTTTGACTATTGATTTTGACTGCTAAAAACTATTTTACCCTTTTGAAATCTGTTTACTATTTCGAGTAAAAAAAACAGCAACTCGGTTTTTATCTCTTCTTACTGCAAATTGATTTTTAAAGCAATTCTGTTAGTTTTTCCCAGAACTTAGATTTTGGTAATTTTATCTTCTTTAACTTTCTAAAATTTTCATCTATTTCTGTGTATCTTACAAATGTTGGTTTGACCACAAAAAGATGTTTTACTTCATGTTGCAAGTAAAACAGATTTTCAACACTCTTATGTAAAACTTTACCTGTTGGAATTCCCTGCCATTCTGATTTATTTACCTGTTCTTTAGCAAAGTACCTTATCTTTTTTTTTTTATAATCTTCTTGCTTCATCAATTTATCATTGATTACTAGAAGATTAGGAAGTCCTTTTTGCCTCAAAATGTCAAATTTCACCATGAATGTTGTGATGGCTACATCCATATTTTGGCACTTTTCTTCCAACTGTTTCATTAGGTTCTTCTTGGAAATTACTTTTCTATTATGTCTGTTATTCCAAATTCATCTAATTCCTGCTTATTTTTGGAGTTTAGGAATTTGATAATTTCCAATGCTTCTTCAGGTTTGGTGCATATTTCCTGCTTGGTCTTTTGTATTTCTTCTCCAGCTACTTTAAGTAAATCCTTTTGTTCATAAATTATCTGTATTAATGGCCAAGTATCATTGAATAATTCAATGATATTGGACTATAGTTGATTTTTGATATGTGCCATGGGTTCTTTCAAATTCGACTCTTCTTGAAATGTTTTGAATTGTTCACTCAATATTTTAGCCTTTTTCTCTCTAGTCTTGGCATTAATCTGTGCAAGCTTTTTGGCTTCTTCCAGGTTTTTGATTTTTTCTTTTAACCTATTGATTTCATTGGTTTGTATTGACATGTCCTCAATTGCCTTTACCAATTTGCTAGCCTCATCTGATTGCTGAACTACAGATGAAGTTACAGGCACTGTTGTAGCCAATGGAACTTTTGGGGCTAGTTCTTCTTCTAGAGTTTATGGTATTGTTGTGGTCACCATAGGAATTATAGTTGCAGGGAATTATTTTGTTTTAATGGCTTCTTTTTCTTGGACTAACTTGTCCATCTCGATTTCCATCTCTTTGATTTGAGCTTTCATCTACAATATAAGACTCATCATTTCATCCTTTTGATTTGCTTCCTTTACAATTTATTTGGCCTGTGGGTGCGTTGTAGGGGGTAATTTCAACTGTATTCTAAGTGCTGCAATATCAAAAATTTTATTTTTAATTAGTTCCTCTGCAGCTTTTACATTAGCAGGGTCATAACCCACTTCAATAACTAACTTCTCCAAGGCTTTAATTCTGTTATCCTTGGCATATGATGAATATTTCTAAACTTTAAGCTGATATCTGATATTTTTCAAAGTTATTAGGAATTTGGCTTTTGTGATCCATAAAATGTGTGTAATAATTTTCGGTGAAAATCACATAAATGAAAAAAAATTTGACGCATTTCGAACCAACTAGTGTGGTTCATCATCTTGTCCTGATGATGAACCACACTAGTTGGTTCGAAACCCGTCGACAAAATTTTGTTTATGTGATTTTCACTGAAAATTATTACACACATTTTTCAAAGTATTTTGAAGCTTTTGAGCACTCATTTATTTTGTAGTCATTGTGGAATAAAGCATTTTAGAACTCTGTTTATAGAATTCTATTTGGTCTAGAGGGTGAATATCCTCTATTGGAACTTCCATATCAACCTTTTTATAATATGATGTTGTTCTAGGAGTTGACATTGTACGTTGAAGTAGCATCATTAGCGATTTCTTGTTCTTATAATCAAAGGCTCATAATAATCTATTTTGTATTCCAAGAGTCTGCTTCAAGTACAGAGAATAAATTTCATTTTTTATTTCTTCATTTTTAGCTTTAATATCTTTGTACTTTTCCTTAATTTCCATATCTTTATCCTCTATCTCTTTTGATGATGATACTTCCACACTATGTTGTTTCTAGATCAACTGTGTGTTGGAAGTAGTAGGTTGATGTTCATTTTCAATCACTGTGAGAGGCATAGTGTCTTTATCTAGAATCTCTGTATCTATAACCTCAATTGTCTCTTTGTCTTTATCTGTTGTATTTGTCTTGGGCTTCTTGTTGTACCTTAGTTTAAACTTTTTTTCTGTGGTAGTTTCACTAGTGTATGAGCCTTCTTCCCTATTTCTTTTTATATCTTTATCTTCCTGAGACGGGGTCTACAAAATGTGACTAGTATCACTCTATTTGTTAGCTTCTACCAATGTATTTTCTAACCATTCAAATTGGCTAGAAAATTTCTCAATTTCAGTCTTATTCTCATGAATATAGGGATTTAACTTACATTTCACTCTCATTTTGCTAATTATGCCATAAGGATCATAGTGCCAAAGCAAAATTTTGATGAATTTGTACTCTAAAAGATGCTTCTCTACCTCTGCACCTGCTTCTTTGTTGTTGCATATAAATGGACCCACTTTGTTCTTCAATTTAAACTGAGTTTTCTTCTTAGCATCCAAGAAATTTACTAAATCAGAGTTTAATATATGTCTTATATATTCTAATGGAAACAACCTCATGGGTAAATACTTTCGTAATTCATAAGTAGTGGGGTTTGTTCCAAAAACTCTGATCTCCGAGTAATTTTGGTATAAATACCAATCACCTGTCCTACTTTGCTCTGAAAACTATAAAATTCTCTTGATTTCATCATTGACCCTAGGCTACACACTTTTTTTAAGAAGATTTACCAATGGATGGATGAAACAATCTGTAAAATTTGTATAAGAAAACTCAGTTGACTCCTTTCTGATTAAGGAGGTCCAGAAAATAACTGACAATGGATTTCCTTCTACATCCATCTTTTGAATATTTATAGGGAACTTATATGACTGAAAGTAGAGGAACATATGGAAGAGAAATGAGGTATACCTAAAGACACCTTCATTTCGTAATTTAACAACTTTTTCAGGTATAATATCAGCAATATATTCAGCAAAATTGTAGATAATTGCAGGGGGCTGACCAAGTGCAAAAACGGATAGGAAACCAAGTATTGAAGCATCTGTTTGCTCATCTATGAAGTAAACTAGGATAAAAGACAACATAGAGATAATGTGTATGGTTCCTTCTGGAAGTTTGGAAGAGGAATAGGAAGGATTAAGCTTAGGGATTTCCACATAGGAGGGCATGAATATTTGGAAAATTTGGAATCTCCTAGGGAAATCCAACTCCAAATAGGACTTTGTCAGCTTTTCAATGGACAAAGGGAAAACATTGGGTTCAGGTTGCAACTGAAGCATTTGGTTTATGGATTCAGCTGTTATGGTGAATAATACTTCTTTCTCAAAATTGATGATAGCTCTATAATCTGAGGAATAATGATATTGGCACAATCTAATGACTTCTATACATTAATGGGTATGAGGAACAACATACTTCAGCAGATTTGACTCCCAAATAGGCACATGATCTACTTGGTCCAATGATTTTTCTTGGCTCCAATAGTGGAGCTCAAGGAGGTTAAATTCAGTTACTGGATCTATGATTTTTTACTCAGCATCAGCCAATCAGGTATGTTCCACATCTACAATAGGAGGTTGTAGTGGGTTGATTACAATTTTTCTTTTGGATGCCATTTGTAGGTTTTTTTTATCAATTTTTAACCAATATTGATCTTTCAAACTATGTTTTTCAGGTCTGTGACTCACTTTTGTAAGATTAAAATGTTTATAGAAGGATTTTAAGTATAAAAAAACTTCTATCTTGGACAACAAAAGGGATAATTTAGGTTAATTTTGGCTCAAACTATCCATTCTACTTCAAAACTCAATTTCTTAACTTTTACAGACTCAGGAAAAGCTAACAAGGGTTTACTATACTTATCTGTTGATGAAACAATCCTAAAACAATAAAAGCTTATGCCAAAGGCTTCTGGTATTTGTAGAAAGGATTTGGATGTTTCATAGGGTTCTTTTAGGTTTGTGTTGGTCAGCAGTTGTCATTGATGTCAACCCAAGCAGCACCAGGGGCTAACCCGATATTGAATGGGAAGTTTGACCTACAAAATTAATATATTCTAGGTCAATAATTCTTTTGATGGTTTCTACTTGTCGAGATGTTTCCATTGATATATGGCACACCATGTAATTCTTCACGGTTTGAGAGATATTCATGTTTGAAGTTTGTACCCCAGTTAGTGGGCTAAAACCCCATGGGGTTGGGGCATGGGTCATTGAAAAGTCATAATTAATATTTTTTAAGCTCCTAAGATCCCTCCCACGTTCAATTGTTGAAGCTCCTCTCAAATTAAGCATTCATATAAATTGTGATCTTCATTTCCTCCTTATGCATGGGATTTGGCCATCTGAAACAGGTCATCGTGGCATTTTTGCTCTAAATTTTTCACGAAGTATCGAAGCTGAAATTTCATGAGGAAAATAAAAATCCCGAGGAAGATGCGTAGTAACTCTGGGATCAATTGTAATATTTTGGAGATATGATCTCAAGTAAGTGGCTTTTGTAGTTCCCTGAAATTCATCTCAAAGAAGCTGACCTCGGTAACCGCTAACTCCTCTCTCAGGTATTGGGATTGTTTTGGAATGTCGTAAATAGTGATGGATAGTGCACAGTATATACTTTGCGCTCTATCAATTTCAGAGACAAATGATGAAACGATGACACGTGGAATGCCATACAAGTGCGCTCTGCTGAAACAATCCATAATTAGGGCAGTGTGAGAAATTGGGTATAACTCTCTCTTGAAGAATTCAAATTGGGTCAAACCTATGGCATTCGAAAGAAGACTTAGAGGACTACTACAGGACCGAAAATTAGATATTTAGGATCTGAAATAATAGAGATACACCAGATTCAATATCGAGCTCCTAGAAGGCAAGAAAAAGCTAGATCATGTGTTGTCAAAGATTGCAAAGGACCAGACTTTCTACAGCATAAAAGCAAAGAAAGGTGTAGCAGAGAGTAGCATGAAAAGAGAAAAAACCAAGGTGCATAACAACAGCAAGAAGTTCATCATATGAAGTCTTCAAGTGGGCAGCACTGCATACAATCATTGTAAAGGTATCATTGTACTTAGTCATTGTAAATACATTATTGTACAAATTGTACTAGTGTCTATCTGCCAATGGTTGAAGAGGCAGTGGTTTTGTCAAAGTTGGGGTTATGGTCTAGTATATATTCTTCTTCTACATCATTCTATATCATTGTAAAGTGGACCATTTTCTCTAATACGAGAGTCCATTCTTCTTTTATTCTTCTATAGGGTGGTAGGGTGGTGCTAGGGTGAGTTGTAGCTCATTGGGTGTTGGTGCATCCGTTCAGTGACTACTGAAGAATCTCGGGCATTGGAGTGTCCATCCAGTGGAAGCTGGAGAAGAATGATTTTCTAGATTCTAGGAAGTTGGAGCTTTATTTTCAATTGGAGTTGAAAATAATTATTAGAAAATCATTAGGTGGTTTTTGTCTCGGAGTGGGTTTCCACCTTAAAAATTGTGTGCATTTGTGTTCCTCTTGTTTTCTGCTATCATTGTACAAACACTGATAATAATTGAAGGTCAACCAATGCTCTAATTGAAAGAAATTCTGATTCACCCCCCCTCTCAGTATTTCCAACAGTTTGCAGATACTTAAATTCTCTTCAATTTGCTTCAAAAATAGATTACAGTCTTCAAAAACTGTGGGAATACTCAGGTTTATAGCATATATGATGCAAGAAGGCTATTCCTTAGTTAAATAGGCTTAAAAAGGTATCCATTCAACAATATATTTCTTTCAATGGATGGATAGGTATTTTTCTTGAGAAATACTTGTGAATTTGGGAATTTTGACATGGAAAATGGGTTTGCTAGGAGTTGAAAACCTTCAAAAGCTTGTTGTGACCTTTTAAATGCAGTCAGGGGGCATTGAGGGATCAAAAAACTAAATTTGGTTGAATTCTGTTGGTTTTTTTCATTCAAACAAGAGCAGCAACGTATTTCTCTTAGTTAGGAATGGTTTGATAAGAGAAAAGAGTAAAAAAAGGCTTGGAACGTGTACATTCTGGTGTTTTTATAAAGAATTTGAATTTCAATAGTGTTTGCATTAACTACCAGTCTTTTCAAATTGTGAGTGGTTTAGGCTCGAGGGGATGATTTACCGCTAAGTGGTTTATCGCATGGATTAAAACTGGTAAACAATTTTGTATGAATCGATGCGATCCAATACATTCGCGATGTATGGAGCAAAGAGGAATGGTCAAAACTACTTTTATCGCAAATTATATTTTGTTTAATGATCGTGATAAGAGATTTGCGATGGGAGATCTAGGCCATTGGATTTAATGAATAAGAGTGAATGGTCAGGATTAAGAGACTAAGCTACTAGGTAATGGGTGTGGGGCCTAAGATTTGTTTAATGTGGAAGGTTTGAAATTTATATATCAAAACATAGTTTTAATATGAAGTTCATATGTAAAATGCGATAGGCGGGTTTAATTTTATTCAAAGAATGAAATGTATACAAGTGGAATATCAACATTGGGTGGGTTTTTATATAAAGGGATAATTTTAACTTATGGGGAGTGGGATAATATTCACATGGGGAAAATACACAAATTAAATAATAAAGTATGGCTTGGGATATGAAATATATAAAAGGAATTAATATACTACAAGATTGAATGGTATTTAAAGGATTTAATACATTATATTAGTATGTTAATAATGAAATGAATGTGGGAAATTAAATACACTTAGGATAGTGTAAAAACATGGTTTTTAGGTGGTATTTTCATAGTGGGGGACCAATATTAATATTTTACACTTGAAACTTAGGATAAGTGCGTTTTTGTGGGTTGTTGGGTATTTTTGTATGAAAGGGAATTAGTCAAGGGGGTTTTACTTTTCCTAGGTAAAATATGTTTTAACTTAGGAAAAGGTGTTTATTAGGGTAAAATGAGTGATGTTAAGGGAAAAAGGGTTTTTAATGCAGGGGTAGGGTTTCAATAAGGGGAATTTCAATACCTTGATTCCAATCAGTCATTAATCCGTGGGTCTGGTCCCACCAAAAGTCAGAGAAATGCTCTGAGACTTTATAACTGAAGGGTATAGTACTAGAACACATGGTAGGGAGGGAAATTAGTAATTTGCTAAATGATATTTACCCATACCTTGTGAAATTTATTTCTTCCTACCCATATACTATTCTAACATTTTTTATTCATTTACCTTAGGTGCATTTGAGCTTGCAAAACCTTATTCATTTTTATTTTAAAACAAGAAACTATCTAATTCTAACCTTATTTCATCTGAGGGCTCAGATTAAATTGTTGAGCTCCTTATTTATTCTCAACCTAAATACTGATCTGCCAAGATTAAACCCTTTGGCAAGAACTTTATTCTCTATCTATCAACATGAAATTGAAAGCATGAAAATTTGAGATTAAGATATTTAACTCATCATGGATTATGGCATTTTGAACAATCTACACATAATCATTTATTTTGTAGTGAAAAGTAAGTAGTAGTGGCATTTTGACTTGCATAAATTTCATGTCTTATTCTTATATCTTTTTTGTTTGGGGTTCAATTTTTCTATTCTTTTTTATTTTTTTCTTTTAAGTCCTTTGAATTTTATTTTAGGAATTTTACCCTCTTTACATTTTTTATTTTATTATATGGGAAAACAGTTTTCATAAAACAAAGTATGTACATATTAAAAGACTAATCAAAGTCAATTCAAAAATTATGAATCCTATTATTATATGACCCTAACCATGCTAAATATGATATTGCCTCTATATAGGATGATGAAGTATCTATGCAAAAGAAATAGGTGGCTGCAGGCAGAGAGGAGAAGGTTTCAAGATCAAGCTAGAGACCTAGAAGAACAAATGCAGATGATACAAGCTGAACTTTTGAAGAGGTTCCTAAAATTCATTACTGTTAATGATGATGTTTCTCCATAAAGAGGGTAAGGTTGCACATTTTTGGGTGATATTATGGCTTATGGTATTATATATGCATGTATAGGCTTCTACAAGTGTTTTAGAGGTGATACAAGTGTTTAAGAGGTAATAGAAGGAAGAAAGTGCAAAATCTCAGGAAACTAGGCACTTTCAGAGCAACTCCCAAGCTTAAAGACATAAATTTGATACGAAAGTGTTGTAGATTTCCATGAGGGTAAACATCATCAAAAATTTTAGAAAAAATATGGATCAAGGCATATGTTTATCCCATTAGCCTCAAGGAATACCCTAGGATAGTAAGAAAGGTTAAATATCACGAAAAAAGTGGATTTTGGCACTTGCTACAAAATTTCACTATTAAAGTCCCTGTACTGTATTTTTTGTCCAACCTTAAGAGTTTTTGATGATTTTGGGCTGTCAATGTAGTGAGGAAGTGGATAAATCATAGGATAAGAGCATAAATATTATTATGCCACTTGTTTTAGGGACAACTCAGAAGTCAACCTTCATGTGGCTGACAACTCATCAAGCCAATAAATGATGCTAGCTCATCAATAAATCTCACCATCTCAATTCAAGTTCATGAGGGCTTAACTCCAGTTTTTCAACTAGCCAACACCTAAACATGTCATTTTGGTTTGATAAATATGACAAGCATAGTTTGATAAGTTTTTTTTGGAGTTATTAATGGTCCTACAATCCTTTTTGAATACCAACTCTATCAAAACATAAATATCCCTATTAAGGCTCAATGTGATGTAATCCTACTTGAATTAGGTCTCTATTTGGGGGCATCGGAGTCTAGCCCAAGTGACAAAGCATTATAAAATATACCTCACTCTATAGATGAGGGATTTTTTGAGTTTGAAAGGGTTGATGAATGTTACGAGGAGGCTATTCTGTAATTTCTCTATATCATATACAGTTTACAGCAGTTATATTTCAAAACCAGGAATTTCTTTTTGGCTTATGTATTTTTCTCTTTCCAATTTGGATATTGTTATCAGTTCCATGGTATTATTATGATTTGGAATTCATAATTTTATGCTCCAATTTCTTTCATATACTATGTTTTTTTGTAAAATTTATGTTTTTTAATCCAATTTTCTTCAGCTTCCATGAATGCATCTGCTCGTAATTGAATTCCTTTAGCCGAATCCATGCACAATGGTAGAATTCATACACTCATCCACCTATAAAATCACATAAAAAATAAAAATATTTAGCCATCTGCAATACAACTTTTATCATGAGTATTTCAATTTCCCTTTGAGAGAGCCCTCTATGATTGGAAGGGCTAGCTTCCAATCCAAAGTGGTTTGAAATAGTTATGCTAGGTTTTCAATTGAATAGCCTAACTGTTTCTAGCTTAGTGATAACACACAAGAAGAAATTTCCGGCCTTGAAGATCCGAAATTACATAGATACAACATATTCAATAGAGAGTTTCTAGAAGGAAAGAAAAAGTATGCATTCAAGGATCAATGCAGAAGGACCACACATCAACAGTCAAGGGTAAGTCCGCTACATCATGATATGTATGATTAGAGTTTGCATTTGAATTTTAATATCACCTCTGACATGTGTTTTTGCAAGACATTGTAATTATTTAGTTTGTATATTGGTTTGGGTATTTTTAATTAATGCATGTGCAAGAAGGAGGAGATAATAGGAAAACTCATACACATATTAGAAGGACGTGCAACGCCAAAGTACTATTACTTAAAGAAAGCATAATAGTACCTTAGTAGCTTCTAGTGATCTAAGAAGCAGTGTCAAGTCAAGTATCAAACCATGTCAAAATTCATTGTTGTAAAAATCATCATTGTAAAATTGCAAAAGAGTCATTATTATAAAAAAGTCAATCTTCCTAGAGTTGAAGAGGCATTTTTGGGAGGTATAGGAGTCATTGTTTGTAATATTCCTAAAATTTAGCTTTTAGCTAAATGGAATATTATAGATCATTTTGTCACTAGGTAGGTGAGTAATTGGGTAGGGAGACCCATAAAACTCCTTAGAATGAAAAATAACACTCTTAATGTGAAAGGAGGAAGAATAAGTAGTTGGATTAAGCACCTTTGGGTGTGAATGGGAAGGGATGCATGTTGAATAGGTCAAATTTGACCAAATAAACAGCTTTGTCATGAAGGAGTGGCATTTATGATGAGACAACGCAGTTTTAGTGGAGGAACACTTGGATGAGCTTAGTGGCAAGTATGGATGGGACCCAATATGAGAAGGCTCACATACTATATATGGAGGGGATGGCAACCATTGTGATTCATGTTTTGGATTATTATTTTGTATGTGGTCTGTCTATACTTCTTGCATTCTTCATCTATTTAGTTGATATTGATGTGTTGTTTAGCACTGGGTGTTCCCGAGCGGGAATCCCACCTCTTTCCTTGAGAGGCCTCTTGGAAGAGAATTGCATTCATTTCCACATTTAGGTTTTTTAGGCCAACCTATAGCTTTCTTTATCAGTGCAGTTTCTGCAGGATATTGTGCTATGTCGCAGGGAGTTGCAGTGGAGGGTTTATAAACCTGTGTTTTGAGCTAGTTTCTCATAGGAGGAAGGATTCCTTCTCTTGGGAGATTATTTTGGAGGGCTCTTGGAAACATTTCAGATATTTGGCACTAGACCAACTATTTACCATCATTTACAATGTTGTTCCATCTGGGAATTGTGTTATTTTGGAGGGCAACTTCAGTGAGGGATCTTGTGGCTCCTTTGGAG
Source organism: Pinus albicaulis (assembly GCA_034641835.2). Lineage (NCBI taxonomy): Eukaryota > Viridiplantae > Streptophyta > Pinopsida > Pinales > Pinaceae > Pinus > Pinus albicaulis. The sequence goes on from CM076582.1 coordinate 1,642,107,542, forward strand.
TGTTTTCTTGTGATTGAAGGGTTCAGCCTTTCATTGGAGGGTCTCTTTGAGGGGATTTACATTAGATCTACAATATTTCAACCTTCTACACTCATGTGCTTCAGTTTTTAATAAATCTTCAGCTCTAGAGCTTTATATCCCATCTTGTACAGGGTATATTTCTGAAAACCCTTTTCTGTGTCCTTTGTAGGAGTTTGTATCACTAGAGAATTTGGTGGAAATTCTGACGGCCAATTCGTCGCTATTCCGACACATATTCGTCGCAAGAGCGACAGTTCAAGGGTGGACAAACCGTGGTTTCTCCTGCCGTCGCCGTTCCGACGCAAGTAAAAAGTGTCGCACTATCGACACTTATTCCGACGTTCCGAACAGGCGTCACTCTTCCGATGTATCACAAACCGTCGCGGCTCCGACGTTTTAAACGTGGTTCTTCCGACGCTCATTAACCGTCGCAGTTCCGACTAAACGTGGTCCGACGTTTTGGAGTCGCTCTTCCGACGCTTGTAAACTGTCGCAATTCCGACTAAACGTGGTCCGACGTTTTCGACTTCACTCTTCCGACGTCTGGAAGATGTCGTAATTCCGACGATATGTGGTCCGACGTTTGGAACGTCGCGCTACCGACGTTTTCATACTGTCTTTCTTCCGACGTTTCTGGGTTGTCGCAGTTCCGACGTTTAGCACGTCGCGCTTCCGACGTTTTCATACTGTCTCTCGTCCGGCGTTTCTGTATTGTCGCAGTTCCGACGTCTACAAGGCGTCGGTAGACCGACGGAGGGTTCAATTTTTAAAAAAAAAATTAAAATTTTAAAAGACGAGAAACGCTGTTTTGAGGATATTATATGAAGTAAAACAGTCCATGAAAGTGAAATAGCAGTATGTAGAATAGTAAAGCAACAGATAGAGTACCGACGTCCATTGTTCCAAATACAAATTAAAGTACCCAAAACCCTGCAATAGTGAAGTAAAACAATCCATGAAAGTGAAGATATTATATGAAGTAAAACAGTCCATGAAAGTGAAGATATTATATGAAATAAAACAGTCCATGAAAGTGAAGATATTATATGAAGTAAAACAGTCCATGAAAGTGAAATAGCAGTATGTAGAATAGTAAAGCAACAGATAGAGTACCGACGTCCATTGTTCCAAATACAAATTAAAGTACCCAAAATCCTACAACAGTGAAGTAAAACAGTCCATGAAAGTGAAATAGCAGTATGTAGAATAGTAAAGCAACAGATAGAGTACCGACGTCCATTGTTCCAAATACAAATTAAAGTACCCAAGACCCTACAACAATGAAGTAAAACAGTCCATGAAAGTGAAGATATTATATGAAGTAAAACAGTCCATGAAAGTGAAATAGCAGTATGTAGAATAGTAAAGCAACAGATAGAGTACCGACGTCCATTGTTCCAAATACAATTTAAAGTACCCAAAATCCTTGAACAGAGAAAAACGCTAATCATGTGAGGAGTGTGATATGTCCAAAATATAAAAAGACCATCAGACCATATCAATAAACCAGCAACATAGACCAGCATCGCTAGTTTTGAAGGCAGAGTGATAAACATTAATCATTTTTTTTTTCACAAGAGAAAAAAACGATGTTTTGAATATATTATATGAAGTAAAACAGTCCATGAAGTTATTACATTTTCACATCTGAAGATTGGAACCCAAATATCCATCCAGAAAAGTGGAAGTCCCACCCCAGACAGTGATAGAAAAATACCCCATGTCACATACAAGGACTTGATATAAAACCCAATAACGGTCCACATGGAGATTATCGACAATCTGAGAAAGCATCCAAATATGCCCGAGGCATCTATAAGAAAGTGAAATAGAAGTATGTAGAATAGTAAAGCAAAAGATAGAGTACCGACGTCCATTGTTCCAAATACAAATTAAAGTACCCAAAATCCTGCAACAGAGAAAAACGCTAATCATGTGAGGAGTGTTATATGTCCAAAATATAAAAAGACTATCGGACCATATCAATAAACCAGCAACATAGACCAGCATCGCTAGTTTTGAAGGCATAGTGATAAACATTAATCATTTTTTTTTTCACAAGAGAAAAAACGATGTTTTCAATATATTGTATGAAGTAAAACAGTCCATGAAGTCATTACATTTTCACATCTTAAGATTGGAACCCAAATATCCATCCATAAAAGTGGAAGTCCCACCCCAGACAATGATAGAAAAATACCCCATGTCACATACAACGACTTGATATAAAACCCAGTAACGGTCCACATGGAGATTATCGACAATCCGAGAAAGCATCCAAATATGCCCGAGGCATCTATAAGAAAGTGAAATAGCAGTATGTAGAATAGTAAAGCAACAGATAGAGTACCGACGTCCATTGTTCCAAATACAAATTAAAGTACCCAAAAACCTGCAACAGAGAAAAACGCTAATCATGTGAGGAGTGTGATATGTCCAAAATATAAAAAGACCATCAGACCATATCAATAAACCAGCAACATAGACCAGCATCGCTAGTTTTGAAGGCAGAATGATAAACATTAATCATTTTTTTTTCAGAAGAGAAAAATGCTATTTTGAATATATTATATGAAGTAAAACAGTCCATGAAGTCATTACATTTTCACATCTGAAGATTGGAACCCAAATATCCATCCAGAAAAGTGGAAGTCCCACCCCAGACAATGATAGAAAAATACCCCATGTCATATACAGGGACATGATATAAAATCCAGTAACGGTCCACATGGAGATTATCGACAATCTGAGAAAGCATCCAAATATGCCCGAGGCATCTATAAGAAAGTGAAATAGTAGTATGTAGAATAGTAAAGCAACAGATAGAGTACCGACGTCCATTGTTCTAAATACAAATTAAAGTACCCAAAATCCTTGAACAGATCAAGAAAAACGCTAATCATGTGAGAATTCTAAGTAAATTTAATCTATTAAAATTGCGAATAAAATTACACCGAAGTCAAAAACATTGCCTGGCCATACTCATGGCAAATTTGTCATCAAAAAATCAAAAAATTAAGAAGACTGCCCTCATACGGGGAAACCAGTCTTGAACGTTTAATTTACATAATTCAAAAATATTACTTAAAGGTCCAACACAGTAAAATAAACTAAAAGCAGCCCAATTAACTGGGCCTGCTAAGCAAGAAAAACAAATTAAAACCCGCTCAGACCCGCTGGACGGGTGCATTCTTCCTGCGTTTGGGCCTCCTCGTGGAAGACCACAGTGACTACAGCTGTGATTCGCGGGCGGTTGAGAGTGCAATCAAAGGAAAATTGCGCAGTGCGCGTCGTGGGAGAAGGTGAACTAGCCTCTGTTGAGGTGCTGGATGGAGCGCGCCGGGATTGACCTCTAGTGCTCCCCCTGCGGCAACGCATCCTATGACGCACGCGAGGCATGGGTGCAATCGCAGTGGGCACAAGAGACGAAGAGGCAGAATTCCAATTAACAGAGGAAGACAGACAGAGACAGAACCGAGAGAAATGGAAATATGCAGCAAAGTCTAGGCAGAAGTTCCGCTGGCCACTTCTCCTTATCATCGCAGTTACCAGACAGTGTAATCCAGCAACCGGCTTGTCTGAAAAACCATGGCTAAACGCCATTTTTTATGTCGACCCGTCTGCAATGCAATCAAAGGACGGCTGTCATAATGAATCTCCGATCATTAATAATGAGAGCCGAAGGCCGGATCAAATTGGAGCGTGCGGAATCGCTCAGAGGAGTGGAGGTCCGATCTTGAACAGTGTTAAAAATTAATTAATCTAGATTTGATGTGAAAACTTAATTCAACAGCGTTAAATGTTAATTCGAATGATATGAAATCGCCATATCCATGTCCCATCACCTTAAACGCCATCGAATGCACCCGCAGCCGGGAGCAGGGCAAGTTTTTATTGAGGACACGTGGCAAAAATTGACTGGAGCGGATATTTGTTTGGGCCGCTCGCGCAGTGGAAATCCGGACCCGTAAAATATTAGGGCGAATTTGATAAGAAATTCGCATCACAAAATTGGCCGACGTCAGCAGGCTATTTTGGAACGCGAATTTGGTTTGAATTATGGTTTATCGCCGTTTGAAGTCCGGCGGGCTCGACTTAAGAGAACCGGGGTCGTGAACACTGTTCAAATATAAAAATCCCGCTTAATAAAGAGACAAGATTGTTGTGCTTTCGGAACCTGACCCGAGGATTGGACATGAGTTAACAAACAAAAAGAAAGCGGAACCAGACTTGCACCCGTGGTCAAGCCTGTACCAAAACCACGAGCGGAATCACAAAAGCGGGTTGCCCATATCGCACCGCTTTTGCGGAGTAGGCGGTATTTCCTATTCGCGAGCGATTCCATAGGGAATGTGACACGTGGCGAAGTGACCCCGGAAAACAACCGTTTAACCCACGCCATCGCACGTTAAAGCCCGACGTTGGAAGCCGAGCGAAATTGCTAAGAGTCGTTGATTTGGAGAAGGGCCATCGGACAGTGGTCGCACGTTGAACTTGCCCGGAGGTTAACTAAGGTGTGCGGAGGATAGCCAGGTACGATACGAGTGTTTGATTGGTTATTGATATATATAGGTGGGGCCGGAGTATAATGAAATTGTTTAATTAAACGATTGGTGGATAATTAGTTGAATACCAAATGTTTCACAAGAAACTTCTCAACATGCTACCCTGCAGTAAGGATTAAATGACAATATTGCATCAACTATTTCTATAATAAAAGTGCACCTCGGCCATAAGACTAAACAACTACAAATGTTGTAGATCTAACAAGACCACACAATAAAATGTATTCCACAAGGCCAATACTGTATGAAAAATGAAAAGGAGTTTGCAACCAAAAATACCTTAGGCAACTAATTCAATTAGATACACCAAACCATCAGCAAAAAGGAAAACCAGCCTACTCAAAAGGCAAGCGTTTACCTCCTTTGAAAATATTTTGAGTTCCGAAACAAGGGCCTTTATTGTCTTGTCAATGCCCCTAGTAATTTGAATGGGGTTTGCACCTGCTGCAACAACCTAAACAAAAAGGTTTCATTTCAAATTATTTTCCACAAATTTAAGATACAACCATTTTCAGTTTTGTATTTCCTAACAAGCTCATAAATTTTGACAAAAGAACCAAAATTTTTTAATACCTAATAGCATTTTTTTCACTCAAAAAATATCTTAGACTCAATAAGCCCAACCCAAAACTAAAAAACCAAACACCATAAGACCCTACAAAAATGAATAGATGATCTTAATCCAGTACTATCGACAAAAAGTTACCTTTACACCATCACTTATTAAACCCTGTGCTATTGAATTTTAACTTCAACTGCTGCAGCAGAAGGATGGATGCAACAACAACATTTTTTTTGGGAGGTTGCTTGCACGGCATCCATAAATTTAATTCAGCATTTAAAATTCCTACAAGTTTTTTTGTAGACGGCTGCAGCCATATTTCTGTACAGGATTGTATTTAAACACAACAACCAGCATTAACGCAATTCACCAACTAGAAATTAAACAAACAAAAATTTACCCCCCAGTTTTGTAAATTCAAAAGGAGGACACGTGGAGCATTAATATTGGATCACATGAAATTGAAGGGAATCTGAAAACCTAAAAACCGGACCCGAATTTTTTATAAGGCACATTGGATTGAGAATTCGCGTTACAAATTAGGCAGACGTCAGCATCCCATTTTGGAACGCGAATTTGGTTTGAAATTCAATCTATTCAAACTTTTGAAGTCCGATGGAAAGGGTTCTTTAATGTTTTGATAGTTTAATTTTATGTATGCTTTAATATATACATATGTTTTAAATATATGTTATATATATATCATATGCGAAATGAAAGGTGGGCCATAGAATTTAGTTTTAATTTTATTTTTTTAAAAAGAGGGTTTATTATAATATGTTTTATATGTTACGGCATATAAAAATAAAAAGGACAAAAAAGCTTGGTAGTTTTTTTTTTATAGACAGTACGTAAATTTTTTATTACACAACAGTGTGTAAAAAGTGAAAGACCGAGTGTAACTTTTTAAGTGTGTATGCACAGCAGTGCGAAAGTGAAAAACACAACAGAGTGTTTTAGAGACAGAGTATGTTTGTTTTGAACAGACAGTGAGTTGGTTTTATGCACTGCGTTTTGTAGCAGTCATAATTTTGTAATCTCTCTCAGTGAGGAAGTAGTGTAATAGTTTTTTTTTGAGTTATTGAAGGGAATAGAAGTTTGTTTTCAAAGTATTGAAACTCTGTCTCCTGTCAAAGAAATTTTTATTTTCTCTGTGTTAGAGGAAGGGATATTTATTCTCCATTCATTGTTCTGGAATTTTTCAATATTCCAACATGTGCAAGAACAACAGATGTTGTGGTTCCATCCCCAGCTAAATAATTTGTCTTTACCGTAGCTTTCCTTACCAACTTGGCCCCAATATTTTCAACTAGGTCCTCTAATTCAACCAATAAATAAGGCAAAACCATAGCATTGAGATACATTTCATTACACTGTCAATAACAATAAAATTTGAATCAGCCATAACCCTTTCCTTTTATTGTTGTGAAAAGCTTTATGAATTACTCTAATGTGGCTAGTCCATAGGCCAAGTAGACCACTGGGTAACAAATATGTTTCCTTTCAACTTTGAGTTTTCAAATTATGCCTACCAAATCTAAGACATTTAAGAGGGGAAACTAATACAACGTTAAAAAGAAAACCAGAGCACATATCTACAAATTACCTCCTTAGCTACTGTCACAGCATCATTAAATATTTTCGGAGAACCATGCTTGCTCTCCAAGACAACATTTTTCCCTTCGCCCCAAGGGTGACTCCAACAAGATCAGCAATTTTGTTCACACCGCCTACAAGACAAATTGGCAATGCTTTCAGTAAGTGTGTAATTGAATGCCAGACCATATGCCAAAAAAACCCTTCATGAAAAATTAAAATAACACATTAAAATTGAATATAAGTGGACAAGGAAATATCCACCTTAGTGAAGTTTCACATGCAGGTGACCTTCCTTTAAACATAATTTTTTTTTTGACCTGCAATTTTTTTGTTACTGAGCCATCCTTGTTGAAGTACAAATCCTTTTCCATAGCTCTTGTATTAACTACCTTCTCTCTGTCACGTAATCTTAGAGTCCCTCTTATTCTTGAGTGATTAAAGGAAATGGGTGAAAAAACTGAAAGAGAAGACAATCGTTTGCCATAATTATCAAACATTGCACCCAACTTTTTCCCCTTTCCATTGTTACCCAATGAGGTAGATGTGGAAATTTTTGTCATATTGCCCAAAGAAGAGGCCATCTTCTCTTATCCTGAATATAGAATTACAAGATCTTCATATTATTATGAACCTTAAAAAACATGACTCCCATTGCTAAAAACCACTTTTAAGTTGTAACAGGCAAACTAAAGAACTATCGCAACTTTTGGCAATTTCTGGAGCATCAAGAGAGAAACAACCAAAGAGAAATACAACCACAATCCTCATTTTAATGAGACCGGACTATATATTTGCATTAAGATAATAGAAAGAAATCACAACTATATTAAGGCCAGCACAAAACAATCTTTAACCAATGTCTCTCGCGGCCTTCAGGTTGCCATGCTAGAGGTTGCATATTTTTAATTTAAATTCTTGACCTCTCGTGCCCATCTATGAATGCATCCAATGGGATATCTACCTCAAATGCTCCTTTATATCCCCAAAAAAAAATTCCCTACTACAAGAGCACCAATATTGATGGATCACCCCACACCATCCCACCCACTAGAAACGGTGAAAAAGGAAACCTGAGAAAACTTCTGAAATATCTCAAGATGACTATATGGGTGGTTCTTATGAATCAACCAACCATTCAGAACATGCTCATCAATCCAAACTATGAGTATTATGTGACGATATTCAAGCAGGCACTGAATCGGATTTCTGAAGCTATGTTAGAGAAACCCTAAACTCTCACTGAAAATAGGTGAAATGTGGCACCACTAAGAGATTGACATGTGCCAATTGGTACAAGTGGTAGACAATTGGCATGCTCAAACAACGAGGTGATGCAGGAATTACATGAGGGAGAAAATATCAGAAAAGCCCCAAATCTAGAGAACTAAAGCTCATCACCAACATGAGATTGACAACTTTACATGATGTAACCTATGAAATCGTAAATGGAGAAATCATAGTAACAATAAAGTAACCTATGTAAAAATAAATTCGGATTCATCCTAGGAGTGGTAATGGGAGAAATCATAGTGAACAACAGGAAACATGCAGATTTTATTACAATCAAATAGATGAAAAAACACATACAAAAAACCTAGATAATAATCATGAACAAGCTTAATATTGAATTATGAACTGTAAAGGAATTTACAAAATGTGACATTATGAACCTAGTCAAGCGCACAAGCAAAAATATCCTGGACATGACCCTGGTTGACAAGTTGTATTGCTCATGATGCAAGAGGATTTGTACCTGCACTGCCAAGTCAATCAAAATCCATCATTATCTATACAATAAATACAAGTAATTGATGTAGTATTTTTTACTCTTAGATGCATTCTTATGATAATGTTAGAACATATGTTGAAAATGTCAAAACATACCTGAATAAGCTCCTCTTCGTTTCAAGAACAATTTATTGGAGTCGCATGAACTTGGAACAAGCCTCCCACGATATGAAAGAGTAGCAACTAAGTCAACAGTGACTTTTTTGTTGCTACGCTGGATCGAGGGAGGTTTGCTCCAAGATTAAATCGCTCCAATAAATTATTCTCTACTAAACATGGCCAACCACATGAAGGTGGAAGCTCTTATGGCCCCTCCCCCCCCTCACATCACTCTCAATTCCCCAATACCCAATCTATATTTCATTTTTTACTTTCATGAGCATAAAAAAAAATATTCAATAACTAATAAAAAAACAATTCAACAAAAAGTACGCAAGGAAACATTGCAATTAATGCTTGACATATAGTATGATAAATGAGTTTTTTATATAACGCAAAAAACGTTCCAAGTATGGTAACGTTTGTCTTATAATAATACAATATTTTACATTATCAAATTTTCTTTTTCTTCTTCCTATTTCTAAAGCTCCTAATTACATCATCAATATCATCGTGCTCTGCTCCTGTTTCGTGCCTTTCGACCCGCACTGATGACCTAGTTGCGTAGTCACGATGTCTGGTCTCATCCAGTGACGGGGCATCGCCTACAAAAACAGATAATATTAAATTTTAATTGTCAGTTTTTAAATATCATTGAACTAGTTCGGTAATATTAATAAAAAAAATTGCAATGAGAATATTTACCTGGTGCACCAGTTGTCGCCGCTGACCTAGTTACGTAGTCACGATGTCCGGTCTCATCCAGTGACGGGGCATCACCTACAAAAACAGATAGTATTAAATTTTAATTGTCAGTTTTTAAATATCATTGAACTAGTTCGGTAATATTAATAAAAAAAATTGCAATGAGATTATTTACCTGGTGCACTAGTTGTCGTCGCTGACCTAGTTGCGTAGTCACGATGTCTGGTCTCATCCAGTGACGGGGCATCGCCTACAAAAATAGATAATATTAAATTTTAATTGTCAGTTTTTAAATATCATTGAACTAGTTCGGTAATATTAATAAAAAAAATTGCAATGAGATTATTTACCCGGTGCACCAGTTGTCGCCGCTGACCTAGTTGCGTAGTCACGATGTCTGGTCTCATCCAGTGACGGGGCATCGCCTACAAAAACAGATAATATTAAATTTTAATTGTCAGTTTTTAAATATCATTGAACTAGTTCGATAATATTAATAAAAAAAATTACAATGAGATTATTTACCTGGTGCACCAGTTGTCGCCGTTGGGACTGTTGCCCTGTCTTCCTCTCTGGTGGTAAGATCCTCAAGGGAAACATTCTCTGTCATTTAAACAAAAAACGTTATAAGGACAACCATCAAGGTATAATTAGAAAAAAATTATAAGTGGAAATTAATTACCGTCACGGCCCTCACTGATAGTAGCATTGTCGGCATGGTCCCCACTACAATGATCAGGTTGCACGTGAGGATCATCTACATCTGGCTCTAAAACTAGGTTATTTGCCTCGTCGGTAGTGCTGCTCCCCTGATTTAAACAAAGTTGTTAGACATTAAATTTATGGACGAAAACAAACATATTGAAAGGTTAATGTTTTACCTTATCAGGCATTCTAGATCTTGGGACCTGCCCCAAGCTTCTGCGACGTTCAACTACAGCTTGATAGCCAAAATGGAAAGCGATATTTTTATCTTCCTCTGTAGTTTCTATTCCGAAGTCATCACCCTACATTACATATGATTGTGTATTTTTAATCATATTTGATAGGATTACAAAAAACGTTGGAAGGCGATACAATTAATTATAATATGTTTAGCTACTTAATTACAATTCTTGCAGCTAATTTCAAGTAGCCGCCCTGGCCTAGCTTGTGATGGCCCTTTTTTTCAATCCTAGCTTTGGTTGCCTTTGAGGTGTCAGGCAACCTAGCATCAAAAGATTGAAGTCAAATATGACGTAGCACACTTTTATTTTAGACATAGAGAAAATTAGAGCTATTGAATTAAAGTTGTAATTTACCTTGCGGGTCGAGTTGGCATTTTTCCTTCTTTCTTTGCCCTTTTCTCTTTTCCGTCATGGATGAGTGCTCTCCACTCACTCTCTGGAACTGTAAGAGGACACTCATATCTAGGTTTAAATTGCAATTGCGTCCTATAGGTGTCCCTGGTATATTTCAAATATTTTCCGGCTACCCGAGCCATCGTTGTTCTGTCAAATGTGCTGACCCCAAAAAGTGCTTCTAGATAATCTAGAAGTTCTTTTTTCAGGTTGGAATTCTGGGAATTCCACCCTGTGCATATGTTTGGGCCAAAAATTACCAACACATGGCTCTCCAAAAACTTGTAGAACTCATTGTTTCCTACACAGAAAAAATAAATAAATAAATAAATATATTATCATTAATTTAAAAATAAAAATCATGATAAATATGTTTTAGATAAAGTACATGAAATAGTTAAAATATTAAAATTTACCTGGGAGTTGTACGTGCTTTATAGGGACACCTTCATCGTTCACCAACAACGTGCCATTAATGGTCCCTGTGGAGCTGACACGTGTAGCTCTAGGAAACGCAATAATGTAGTTGGCCATATCAGCCTCATCATTGCCAACACGTTTAGCGATTGGCTGGGTGTCTGCTTGGGCAAGGTGTGTTTCTTGGCTAGCACCTAAAAGAGTAGAAGGTGTATGAGAGGGTTGTTGGGAAATCTCTTGCCCTTGTGTCCCACTACCACCAACACCGGGTTCAGCAAGTGCCAGAAAACACTACATACAAAATAACTTTTTGTTAGTTTGGTCAATGTAAAAATTAAAAATCAAACTATCACAATTCATCTCATGCAAAACAAAAAAAATATCCTTTTGACTTTTTATTATTACCTGATATGTTTCTAGCTAGCTCATAAGTTTTTTTATCCTCTCTTCTGTTTCAGGTGTTTGAGGCACGTCTATCAAAGTATTAAATTCCGACCTTGCATCTTGTGCCTTTTTCGCAACATGAACACTGGAGATAGGGATGAAGAAAGCTCTTCCTCAAAGAGGGAATCATCAGGCGTACCATGGCTAGGTGTCTGCATATTTGAACAAAATTAATATTATTTCAATTATGTAAATAACTAAAATACCTGAAGATGGATCAATGTTGGCACTTTACATGTTCTTCCGCTGGCCTTTTTCCGCGATCATCCTATATCGGGGTTGTTCTTGTACTGCCCTGATCAGTCTGCCACACTGCAATAAAATTATAAATGTAAAAACTTGAAAACAATATCTAACTTGAAAACACAAAATGAAAACTAAAATAATTTCTAATAAGACACCGGAAGACAGAGTTAGAGTTTCAAGTATGCCTTGCATTGAATTTAGTCCTGGAAACATGTCATTGCACATTAAGGCACCCAAACAAGAGACGAGTTGACAATGAAGACCTTATTGAATATATTCTGACCTTATTGAATATATTGTTGGAGCAACTTGTAGTAAACTTGTTGTGAAGACCTTGAGGACATTTTTGGAGCAACATTGTTGAAGCTGATGGTATAGCATTGTTGGAGACGATCTTGAAGGGCCTTGAAGTGAAGCTTTTGGAGCAACTATTGAAAATCCTTAGAGCATTTAAGTAAGGCACTTTCTATCTTCCATCACCTTTTTCCTTTCAATATCCTTTAAACGATTTTTTTGATATTTAATGTTTGAAATCACATTATAATTCCTTGATTATATGTGTTTGGGGACTTTCCCTTTGAAATTACCCAAAAATACCCTGCAATTTTATCTTCAGGATGCATGTCTAACCCTATTGTTCAATATTTTTATTGATAGTAGTAAACATAGAGAGTTAGGGGGCTCTTGACTTGGTTTGGTTGGGCCATTAGATCCCTAACATCTACTAGGGAGAACCCCCCTTGAGTTGGAGGAGAGCTAGCCCGAAGTGAAAATAGGTTGGTGAGGTGAAAATGGGGCTATTGAATTACACATGGTTACACACTTTAGCTTTAGGAATTTATCTTGAGAAGTGCGAGATTTTGCTATATCAATTCTCAAATTTTTTACAACACTATTGTTAAGAACTAATAAGAAGTGATGTTGAGGGATTTTTGGGTATAAGAAACAATACCATTTAAAAACTAGGGTTCTCAGTCCTTGGCATTCCTTCACCTGGGCCTAGGGGCACACTAGAATAATTTCACACTAAACCATGCAAACTTAAAAGTAATTTAACAGATCCATAAAGTAATAATAATCATAATTCCTAATTTCCTATTGTACGATATGATGCAAATTATTCAAACATGAAGCAATGAAGACATGCAATTTCTGAATTTCAAGATTGATGAACCAATACAAGAAGTTAGAAACTACAACTTTGATTGAATACTCTGTGTCCTAACTCCAGGAAGGAATCTAGTTTGTAGTACATAACATGCATCGTGTATTATCAATTCTTAATTGACAACAACTAAAGGACATCTACCTCATCAATTCCTTCCCATTTTGTGTTTTTATGTTATATTCCTTATAAAAGTGTCAAATTTCTCTCAAAGTAATCAACCACTAAATAAAATAAAAAATATTTGAGATATGATTGAGAAATGGTCATTTATTTCTTGAAAGGATCTTCACGATTTCTTTGGTTGTTTTTCATCTCAAGAAACAAGAAATGACCTAAGAAACTATCGTGATGTAATATAAGAAACAACATGGTGCAATGGCCATTTTCAAGGCCAAATGATGTCCATTGAGGACATGGCCTTTATTTGGTTCCTGTTTCATAGGAGTTTCGGGTAGAAATGGAACTTTGTTGTACCATTTCCAATAGTAAAAAGGGAAAACCTTCTTTTTCCATGGGAAATAATTTACCTTTCCTTTTTCAAGATAATCTAAATCACAAAAAATATGAACTATACCGCACACATTCTTGGATAATGTGAAAGTGGAAAAGGAATACCCTACACAAGTGATGCACACATGTACATTTGAACACTAATAGATTTTTGTAGTTGAAATGCAATGCTTGTTTTCATTTAAATGTAGGGTTTTTAAAGTAGGGAGAAATAATGGTTGCTAAATTAATAAGCATTTCTTTGGGAAAAATTTAAATCTTGTATTGGGTGATGAAGATAATAGAGGGTATTGAATCTTGATTCTTGACATATAGAGAGAACCCTACAACCTAACACAATCCAATGGAATTGACCAAAAAAACCCAAATAGAGTCAACCCTACTATAGGAGGAAGGGTCTGCAGTAAGAACTTACCATTTTGCAAGAGCTAAGGGCAAATGCTATTCTGCAAGAGCTGAGGGCGAACGTTGAGGGTGAATGCAGGGCAAATGTTGTTCTGCAAGAGCTCAGGGTGAATGTTGAGGGCGAATGCTGTTCTACAAGAGCTGAGGGCGAATGCTGAGGGCGAATGTTGTTTTGCAAGAGCTGAGGGCGAATGCTGAGGGCAAATGTTGTTCTGCAAGAGCTGAGGGTGAATGCTGAGGGCGAACACTAACAGATTTTTGTAGTTGAAATGCAATGCTTGTTTTCATTTAAATGTAGGGTTTTTAAAGCAGGGAGAAATAATGGCTGCCAAATTAATAAGCGTTTCTTTGGGAAAAATTTAAATCTTGTATTGGGTGATGAAGATAATAGAGGGTATTGAATCTCGATTCTTGAAATCTAGAGAGAACCCTACAGCCTAACACAATCCAATGGAATTGACCAAAAAAACCCAAATAGAGTCAACCCTACTATAGGAGGAAGGGCCTGCAGTAAGAACTTACCATTTTGCAAGAGTCAGGTGTAATACTGTCGCAAGATGAGAAATAACACTCGAGGGCGAATGTTATTCTACAAGAGCTCGTGGCGAATGTCAGGGCGAATGATGTTCTCAAAAGCCGAGGACGAATGTTGTTCTGCAAGAGCTCAGGGTGAATGCTAAGGGTGAATGCTGTTCTACAAGAGCTGAGGGTGAATTCCATTCTGCAAGAGCTGAGGGCAAATGCTTAGGGCAATTGCTATTCTGCAAGAGCTGAGGGCGAATGCTGTTCTGCAAGAGCGGAAGGCGAATGCGCGCATGATATCAGACGTTAATGTAGCTATTGCGATGGATATAAGTTTCGTATTTTTAATAAAATAATTTTTATGTAGCGCGCATATAAGTTTCATATTTTTATGTAGCGCACATATAAGTTTCGTTATACCGACGACGGAAAAAGCATCGCTATTGCGACGGATGCCTCCAAACATCGCAATTGCAATACTTAGACATTGTGTCGCACTTGCGACGTTTGGAGGCAGCCGTCACAATAGCGGCGCTTTGGGGCATAGTGTCGCAATTGCGACATCTTCCTCCAAACGTCGCAATTGCGACACTTTGTATAAGTGTCGGTATTGCGACACTTTTCTATAAACGTCGGTACAGCGACGGTTTCGAGCGGGATTGAAAAAATTTGGGGAAATTTCCAGCATTTGGTCAAAAGCGTCGGAACCAAGTGTCGGAATTTCCCCCAAATGTAGTAGTGTTTCATTTATTTTGTAATCCCTATCAGCTAGAGGAACATGATCTAAGTCTATGGGAGGATGGACAAGTAGATTAAAATATTCATCCTAGTGTTTTCTTTTTAGAGACATATTTAATTAATTTTGAGGAATTTAACTGGTCTTGAGATAAACAGGGTTACCAGGAATGCGTGATAGTTGTTTTATTGGTTGAAGGAGGAATAGAAAGTGTTGTCACTTTGGTCGCAGACAAGTCAATTGATAAAAACTAGTGCACTGTAAACCTGTAAAACAATTGGATTTGCAGAGATAATAGCATAGCAAAGGTTGAAAAAGGATTAAAATGCAAGGTTTTTATAGTAACATCTTGTTTCCGTTGTAAATGGCTGGGGTTCGTTGAATTAACGATCATCCAGTTTTAGTTAAATGTTAATGGATAACACACCATGGGAAGTGATTTTATTGGCAACGGATTAAGGACGTGGCGTTGTAGTAATGGTGGAGGTAGTGGGTAGGGATCGTGGTATTTGAAATGAGGGGAAAGTGGTTTTTTTTTTTGGGGGGGGGGGTGGGGGTACTAGGTGGTTAATGGTTTAGGCAGGGGTGGTGCGAAGAGCTGAGAGGAGGCCATGTGGTAGTGGGTCTGGGCGGAGAAGCTGCTTATTTCGGACCCCTCCCCCCCCCCCCCACCCCCGGTGGTAAAGCTATGATGTAGAGAGAGGGTCAAAGGCTAACGAGGGTCGTTAATCGAGGAGCAGGTAGATTGGATGGTGGACAATTGTAGGGTGTTTAATAATGTATGATATAACAGTTTGTTGGGTAGTGACCATTAAGTTTGGGTCAAAAACTTAGGATAAGACATGAATAGATCAAATATATCACTTTATGCCTCTGACACTTTGAAACTTAGGATAAAGTGATTTTTGTCACTTACCCCTTTATGCACCAAATGCATAATGAAATAAAAACTTAGTATATAAGCATTTTTAATACTTTCAAAGCCCAAAACACTTCCAATTTCACATTCTTTTGCTAAACTAAAATTTATTATTTTTTCTAGGGTTGCATTTAGACTATAAAACCCATGTCTCTTTTTTTATGAAAAATATATTCTACTATATTCTATCACTTATTTATCCTATTGATTCAGATTAAACATTTGAATCAATGTCATTTTCTACCTAACTATTGATTTAAAAGATTTGATTGTTTGGCAAATCTTTATTCTCTAACCTAATTTACAAAAATTCAAAATTGTTTAACCATGATTAAGTTGTATGGTTTGAACAAATAGCTAGTCATTGTGGCATTTTAAACAAGATGCACACAACCTTATTTCATTTGCGGCACTTTCGGTGTTATTTTCTCTATTTTTCTTTTGTGGGGTTTTGATTTCATTTTTATTATTTTTCAACTTTTCTTTCTTTTTCTTCTTTATTCATTTTTTTTAGGTATACCTCTTTTCATTTTTATTTTATGTATATTTTTTGGAAATCATTCGCATATTGAAAATTATTTACAATATAAGGTTACTGAGACAAAATACTCAATCACCTTGAGTTCTTATAAATTATAGGACCCTAACAGTGGCTCCAGCTGGGGATGGCACTTCTCCATGTGAAGTGTTAAGAACATTTGACTAGTAGTCTTGAGCATCCCATTTCAGCAATGTTTGCACCTGATTTTTTTTATTGTTGGAGTACTTATGGTAGCATATCAATCAAAAGGTTACGGCCTTCTCCACGGGCTTAAACTTCTGTCAATAGGTTACCCACTCAAAATAATAAAGACAGTGATATTTACGATGATTTCATGTAAGAAAAATATTTATACTAAAAAAAGTAATGCTTCATCATTCTACCATTCACGGGCCCACCAAGAATTTCTCTTCCATATAATTCTCTAAGAAAGAATTCATTGTGTCCTTTGAAAGCATAAATGATGTAAGGTCCTTTCCAAATATTGTCAAATTTCCCATGTTTTCCTTTGTCATCTCTTCTGGAATCCCACTTCAAAACTTTGTCACCCAAATTGAAATCATCTGCTTTAGTTCTTCTGTCAAAAATACTTTTTGACATTTTCCTGGATAACTTTTGTTTTATTGTAGACTTCTTCCCTGGATTTCTGCAGTTGAATGGTCTAATTAATCCTCCTGTGAGTGTCATTTTTCTCGGCCTGCAATTCTTGAATTATCTTGATAACTGGAACTCCCAAAGAGGATGTAAAAACAACATCCATCCCATAAACCAATTGGTATGGTGACATTCCAATTGACTTCTTTGTAGTAAGTTTTTCAGCCCTAAGTGCATTAATTAACTTTTTGTGTCGTGACTTTTTGTTGTCTTCTAACTGTTTTTTTATGATGTTGACCAAACTCTTATTTGAGGAATCAACTAACCCATTACCCTGAGGGTAGTAAGAAGTTGAATGTCCCAAAGTAATGTGGTATTTACTGTAGAATTCTATCATTTTATTGGATTTAAAGGTTGCAGCATTATCAGTAATGAGCTTGCTTGGACAGCCAAATCTAGAGAGGATATTAGTTTCCAAAAATTTAATGATAACAAAATCATTGGCTAATCTAGAGGGTGTGGCTTCAATCCATTTAGTAAAGCAATCAGTGGTTGTGAGAATCCACTTATGTTAGGCAGAGGAAGGTGGATGGATTTCACCAATGAAATCTAATCCCCATTGTTGGAAAGGACTTTCAACAAATATAGGCTTTAAAGGGAGAGGTAATAGTTTTCTTTTTCCTTCAAATATTTGGCATTTATGGCAGGAGGTTACTTTCTTGTGGACATCGGGGAAAAGGGTAAGCGAGTGAAAATAAACTCTAAGGAACTTGTTAGTAGTGGTTTTCCAGTATAGATGTCAACCACAATCACCTTCATGGAATTCTTGCATAGTTATTTCTGCATCATCCTTCAATGGACACTTTAGTAAAATACCACCAGCATATTTCCATTATAAAACATTATCTGTGATGTAAAAATTGACTGCTTTTAACATTATAAACCTAGCATTTATTTTTTCTTAAACCAAGAGGAGCATTTAATTTGAATAAAACAAATATGAGGTCTGCATACCAGGGTGAGGTTAGAAAAGCCTCATCAATTTTTGGAGTTGCATGCTCCTCTTGATTATTTAATGCAACAACAAAGTTGATATCCAATGCATGAAAATTAGACTCAACCATCAATTTGGCTAGTCCTTGTCCTTTTATAAGCTTGGTGGTTTTTATTTCTAAGTCATACTCAAGAATGATAGCAATCCATTTACCTCTTTTACCATCAGGTCCATTCTGAGTTAAAATATCCTTGACCACTGAATTTGGTACATAATAAATTATATGGGAATGTAGGATATACACTCTGAAATATTTGATTGCTTTTGTCAATGCAAAGGCTTGTTTTTCCATTATGTTATATTTCAATGTTGCATCCCTTAAAGCCTTGCTAAATAATGCAATGGGTCAAGTTCAAATCCTTCATTATTTTTCTGTAATAAAACAGCTGCAACGATATGTTCAAATGCAAAAGAAAATATTATATAATCTTTAGTGAAATCTGGATTGATCAGGACTAGTTCTTTTGTCAATTCTTGTTTAACTTGATCAAAGTATTTTCTAGCTTCAATGTTCCATCTTATTTCTGAATCATTTTTCAGCATATTTTTTATATTTCTGAGAATTTCTGCAAGGTTAGGAATGAATCTTCTTAAGAAATTAACCTTGCGAATAAATGATTGAAGCTCCTTAATGTTTCTACGATGGCTGATTTTCAATATAGCTTCAATTCTACTGGGATCAATATGACCCATAAGTTTTCATTCTTCAAGGCCAAAAAGTGTTTTCTTTGGATTTAATGAAATTCCAAACCTTCTACATTTTTCAGACACTCTTCTTAGATGTAACAAATGTTCCTCATCAGTTTTTGAATAGACAATAATATCATCTAGATAGATCACAATAAACCTACCAATTTCATCAGCAAAGGCAATATAAATTTCTCTTTGAAATGTGGCTCCAACATTCACTAATCTAAAGGGCATATTCACATACATGAAGGTACCCCATGGAGTAGCGAAAGTTGTTTTATCCTGATCATTAGGATTAATTAAGACTTGGTTGTAGCCTAAGAAACCATCTAATAAAGAAATCCTACTATATCCAAATACTTTATGTAATATGTTATCCATTTTTGGCAAAGGGTAGTTGTCTTTTAGGGAGACCTTGTTAATATTTCTGAAATCTATGCATAATATGATTTCTCTTGTTTTCTTCCTAGTTGGTGACAAAAGCAAGCAACAACACAAGAAAATGAACTGTTGAGTGCACACTCGATCTTTTATTCTGAGAGATATATATACATAGATGTTCAGTTAAGAAACAGTTGAATGGACTAAACTAATTCTAAACTATCATAATCGTAATGATTAATTCTTTAACACCCCCCCCCTTAATCTTGAGGGTTACATTATTTTATTCCTAACTTTTGACATTGAAATTCAAAATTAACTTTTCTTAGCGATTTGGTGAAGATATTCGCTAATTGATCCTTGGAATCACAAAATTTGAGAACAATATCACCATTTTTTATGATTTCACAAATGAAGTGAAAACGAGTGTCAATATGTTTTCTCTTTTGATTAAAGAAATTGTTCTTCAACAAGGAAATAGCAGAAGTGTTGTCACAAGGGATTGAAATAGGTTCATTTTCTGTATATACGAAGTCAGAGAGAAGTATCTTTAGCCACACTACTTGACATGATGCTGAATTCGTTGCAACAAACTCGACCTCTATTGAAGATAGCGCAATTATGGGCTAATTTTTGGATGACCAAGAGATCAATTTTCTACCAAATAGAAAAGCATAGCCAGAAGTGTTTTTTCGATCATTAATACATCTTGCATAATCATTGTCTGTATTACCAACAAGCTTACTGTCTGTAGAGGTTGCATATGATAAACCATAAGTAGATGTACCTACAATGTATCTTAACACCATTTTTCCAGCTTTCCAATGACTGTCTTTAGGAGATTCCATAAACCTAGAAATATAACTAGTTGCAAATGCTATATCAGTTCTAGTAGTAGTTAGATACATAATACTACCAGAAAGTTTCTTATATATAGTCGAATTAATAACAATACCCACATCATCTTTACTTAACTTTGTACCAACTTCAATAGGAGTATCCATCGGTTTACACCTGTCCTCTTAAACGTTTTCAAAATGTTAGTAGTGTACTTATGTTGACCCATAAAAATACCATCGTGTGTTTGCTTCACTTCGATACCTAAGAAGTATCTCACTAATCCAAGATCTAACATTTCAAATTCATTTTTCATAGCAGATTCAAATTCATCTAACTGCATGTTACCTGTATAAATTATGTCATCAAAATGAAGACACAGTATCATAATATTACCTTGATGATCATTCTTGATTTACAAAGTGGGTTCATGGTTGCTTCTTCTGAAACCATTATTCAGCAAATAATTGTCTATTCAGCTGTACCAAGCTCTTGGAACTTGCTTCAAGCCATACAATCCTCTCTTCAACCTGTACACCTTATGTTTTTTATTTTTTATTTCAAAACCAGGTGGCTGATCAACATACACTTCTTCATTCAAAAAACCATTCAAAAAAATAGACTTTACATCCATTTGGTAAATAGGCCACTTGTTTTGTGATGCAATAGCTACTAAAAATCGAACAGTATCAATACTTGCTATAGGTGAAAATGTTTCACCATAATCTATGCCAGGTTGTTGTGAAAAACCTTTGGCAACTAATATTGCTTTGTGCTTATCAACTTCACCTCTCTCATTTAACTTAGTTTTAAAAACCCATTTGACACCTATAGAATTTTTATCATCAAGTAGATCAACCAAATCCCAAGTTTGATTTCTTTCAATGACATCGATTTCATTATTCATTGCCTCTACCCATTCTTTGTCTTTTATAGCCTCTTCAAAACAAGCAGGTTGAAATGAAAGAAATGCAAAATTTACAATATCATCAACATTGTCTTATGCATAAATATCACTCAAGCTTCTCATTTTAGCATTATCATAATCGGACCCATTCAAAGATGATGAACTGCTACTGCTTGATGAACTACTACTAGTTTTGTCATGAACCTATAATCTTGGAGTGCTTGTTGTAGGTGCTTGATGTTCGTCTAATATAATAAAAGGATTAGGACAAGTATTGTTCTCCATTTTATTCCAATATTTGTCTTCCAAAATTTTCACATCTCAACTTACGACAAACTTCTTAGTTATAGGATTAAACAATTTGTATACTTTAGATTGATCACTATACCCTATAACGATATACTTTTCGCTTCTATCATCAAGTTTATTTCTTAATTTTTCTGGAACATGAGCGAAAGAAATACATCCAAATACTCGAAAATGTGAAACAGTTACCTTTTCTCCACTCCATGCTTCTTCAGGTACAAAACTTTGAAAACTGGAAGTTGGTGATCTATTCAAAATATATACCGAACATGCAACTACTTCTACCCATAAATCTTTAGAAAAATTTCGTGTTTTGAGCAAACTTCGAGCCATATTCATAATTGCCTAATTCTTTCTTTCTGTGACTCTGTTATGATGTGGATTATAACTAGTTGTCGTCCATTTTTTAATACCATGTTGTTTATAAAAATCAATGAATTCATTAGATTCATACTCACCTCCTTCATCGGACCTGAGAATTTTAATAAACTTGCCACTCTATTTTTCAGCCTCGGATTTGAACTCCTTGAACTTGGAAAATGTTTCGGATTTGCATTTGATGAAATACACCCAAATTTTCCTGTTAAAATCATCAATAAAAGTAAGAAAATAGAGACTTTCGACAACTAATTTTTCTTGCATTGTACTGCACAAATTTGTATGCATTAACTCTAGTTTTTCCTTCGATCTATTAGAGGCTGACACAAAACTATCTCACTTATGTTTACCCATTATACAACTTGTACAAGAAGAGATATGGTCAGACAAAGCAGGTAAACCTTTCACCACAGAATTTCTTTGCAACAAACTCATACTTTTGATAGGTAAATGACCATATCACAAATGCCTCAAATCAGTTTCATTAGGTGTTGAAACATTATGTGCATACAACTTCTCATTTTTCATTTGTAATTGATACAACCTGTTCCTGGTCATTGGAATCATTGCAACAAGAGACTTATGTTGAACAGAAATCGTGCAAGTAGTGTTGTGAAAGCTAACATCATAACCATGTGCATCTAACTGACCAACACTCAAAAAATTATGCTTGAAATTGGGTATATAATAAACATCATAGATATTCTTCACAACATTTCATTTTGTTAAGACAAGTACAACACCCTTTCCTGAAGCTTTAACTTCGCGATCATCACCCAAACCAATAGAGGAACTGAAAGATGTATCAAGATTTGAAAACAAATCACTATGACCAGTCATATGATTACTACATCCATTGTTTAACAACCAAACATATTTATTAGGTATTTGCACTGTCACTTGGCATAACAGAAATAAAGCATCTGATGTTTCACATTCATTGTTTGTCACATTAGATTTTTTTTTACTTAAAACATACTGTAATTTTCGACATTCAGATTTATAATGGCCTTATTTTTTGCAATAGTGACATTGATTTTTTTATTTATCTATCCACCTATGACCATGATCAGTTTGAGACTGCTCTGAATGAGTTTGAGTTACCTGTGATCTATCATCAGACTGAGACTTTCCTCTTCCTTTTCCTCTCCTCTGACGAAAACCTCTGCCTCTACCTCTGTTGATAGAAAATTTAAATTTGAAAGCATGCTCTAAAGTACTAACATCTAAATTAATTCTTGCTTCATGAGCTAACAAAGAACCAGTTAATTCTTCCACGGATAATTTGGTTAATTCTCTTGACTCAAAAAATGTAACTATCATGTCAAAAATTTTACGCAAACATCTAAGAATTTTTTCAACAATTCTTTGATATTCTAGTTCTTCACCATTCATCCGAAGCTTATTAACAACACCCATAACTTTAGTCATGAACTAATCAACTGTGTCTGATTCATTCATTTTAAGTGTTTCAAATTATGTTCTAAGAGTCTGTAATTTTTCCATCTTTACTTTGTCATTACCTTGATACGCAACCTTAATTATATCCCATATTTATTTAGCAGTCTTAGTAGCAGTGATTTTAGGAAAAATAGAATCATATAATGAATTTAAAATGCAGTACTTCGCTCTACCTTCTTTCTGTTTAAGTTCATCAAATCGTTTTCTTTGAGCAGCACTCATTCCAGCAATTATATTTGCATCAGGTTATGTGAACCCCAATTCTATTGTTTCCCAAAAACCTAAACCTTCTAAGCATGCTTGCATTTTAAGACTCCAAATATCGTAATTCTTCCCACCTGTTGAATCCATGTTTAAAACAATCAGAAATCTGACACCTTTTACAAAAAAAACTTGCAATCTCTTTCTCCTCTACCAAAAAGAGAAAACAAGAGCCTTTACCCTCAGATTTTTCCTTTTTAAAAAAAATATAATAGATTCTCCATGTTGTAACTTTGTACAACATGCCCAAAACCTAATACCATTTTTTATAACTTTGAAATATTTCTAGCAGAATCTTAGATAGGCTGAATCTTTTTCTGGAAAATTAGGGTTGGGTATGTTGCAGCAAATTCAGCATCATGTCAAGAAGTGTGGCTAAAGAGACTTCTCTCAGAAAAATTAGCCCAAGTAGAAAAAAAAAAATTTATTTCTTCCTTTCAAATTTCAAACATCAAAGCGTTTTCACTGTCAACGGAAAAAAATTTCGCATGATAGCGAAAATTTAACCCATCCGCTCGTAGTTCAAAAATGCAGAACAAATGCAACATTTTCTACACACACCTAATCTCAAAATAGAATCCCAATCTTGAGGTAAGATTTTGCAATCGGTGGCAAGGCTTCTTTCTCTCGAATGCGACAACGGCAACGTCCCTTTCTCTCCGGTAGAGGAATAGAGTCAAGTTCCTTTTCATTACTGCTTTCTCTCTGGTAGAATCTTCCTCTTCACACAGGTAGAGCAGAACAAATTTCTACAAAACTGCTTTCTCTCTGGTGGCTCTTTGACAGTGGCAAGACTCCAGGACTACTTCAAGGCTCTTTTCGAACATATTCAAGGCTTCAAAACATTCAATGGCCAGAAGGTCCCAACGACTCTTAACAACTAGTAGTGAAAAGGGCCAGAATTCTAGGTTGCTCCTTCTCCTTGGACAATAGGCTCCTCACTCTACGGCAGGCTCTGACAAGTTGTTCCTTATCCCTCGACAACAGGCTCCACACTCTACGGGAGGCTCTGATACCATGACAAAAGCAAGCAACAACACAAGAAAATGAATTGTTGAGTGCACACTGGATTCTTTTATTGGGAGAGATATATACACATAGATGTTCAATTAAGAAATAGTTGAACGGACTAAACTAATTATAAACTATCATAACCATAATGATTAATTCTTTAAAATTTGGCACTATGTTAGACACCCAATTAGAGTACCTAAGAGGAACTATGATTTTAGCATCATACATATTTTTAATTTCTTTCTCAATCAGAGGCATCAGAACTAGATTTATTCTACGAATTTTCTGCTTAAATGCCTTATGATCCTCTTTAATTGGGATTTTATATTGTATGATACTAGTGTCATATACTTTTATATCTTCATAGCTCCAGGCAAAGACATCAATGAATTATTTGAATAAAGAAATGTATTTTTGTTTTTCAGCATTTGGCAGTGATTTGGACAATTTTATCATTTTAGAATCTTCTTTACTGCCTATATTACACTCTTCTACATCTTTCCCTGTGGGCTCAATCTTAGGCTTCCTAGATACATCATTGAAATCAAATAATTCTTCTAATGGAACTAAACCTGTAGGTAAAACATTATCCTTTAACTTAAGTATTTCAAAATCTTATTTTTTTGGATCTATTTCAAGCAATTCTAATTTATTTACAACTTTATCTACATGATTATTTACATTTGAATTATCTAACTTTTTTTCTACATCAGAATGTATAACTATTTGATCTTCTAATTCACACTCTAAATCTATACTATTTTCTTCATATTCATCCTTAGACTGCAAAAAAAATTCAATTTTCTTTTCATTTCCAAACACCTTCCAATACCTCATATTGTCTGGTACATCTCGTCGATGTTTTACTTCCACTGTATATTGTCTATTGGGGTGAGGAATTTTACATATGTTGTCGAAAAAGCCAAACCATTTGCAAGGATATTCTGATTTCTAGGAATGGCAGCAATATCATATTCCACAAAACTCTCTAGAAAATAAAGGACAACATTTCTGTATGCTCTCAATCTAGGATGCTTTGCAGAATATTCTCCTTTAATCTGCGTTATGATTAACTTAGAATCTCCATGAATGGAAATTATTTTGACACCAAATTTTTTCAACAATTTCAATCCTAATAGAAGTGTTTCATACTCGGCTATATTATTGGTACATTGAAAATTAAGCTTGTATGAATGACCTTTAGCATGGTTGTTTCTTGTGTTTGAAACCCACACTCCTACTCCATAACCCTCTATGCTACAAGATCCATCAAAACTCATGTTCCAAAGAGGTTTGAGCTCAGTGTTTTGTTCCACTATTTGTGTTTGGTCTTCATGTGTTTCACAAATATCATTTTCTGCATTGGTAACCTGAGTATTGATTGTTACACAGCATTTTGTCACTATCCCTACAATCCCTATCCCGTACATTGGAGGATCATTTTTGTGACTAAAACAAAGTGTCATGCCTTGCAACGACCATCGTTGCATCCCTTACCATGAGGACAACATCCCTTCTGTTGACAATTTCCTGAACAGACCATCATAAACACATGTTTTTGCCTTGGCACTAGTAAATTGTTATGCCCTCGCGCCAATGAGGAAAATTAACACTGGGCCCCGCACCCATTGGCAGGGCCCAGTGTTAATTTGGCACTATGTACACTATGCAGAGTGGGTCTAGCAACAGAGGGGCAAGCTAAAGTGTAGGTTCCTAATTAATTAATGAAAAGGACAGGGTAGATCGACCTACCTGGAGTCCAACACTTTTGTTGTTGTAGGGGTGGTGGCCTCTTGATCTCTGTCTCGACAGGTCATAATACTTCTAAAAAAATTCTCAAACACCTGCACGAAGATCAGCAAACAAGAGCAGCATAAAAAAAACAATGATTTCATTCATAATCAACTAACCAGTTAAGGAGGGTCAAACATATTGCATCAATTAAAACACATTAATGCAAGATGGGAACCAGACAATAGTCATGTATATGTATAAATATAAGAAAGAGTTACAACCGAAGCCTTGACGTCACAACCTCCTTCAGTGGGGTTCAGTCGAAGCGCGTCTCGAAGTATCGCCGAAGAATTTGGACGGGGTGAGGACACAAGCCTAAGCTCTCTCGATAAAGGTCTCTTCCATTCTATCTTTCTAGCGAAAATTTCAAGAATTCTCTTCAGTGTTTCAGTTATAATATGTTTAGTTCAACTAGCTCATCAATGGAAGATGGATTTATTTATAGAGGGAGAGGAGGAGGTTTGGATCCCTACAATGGTGGAAGGGAGGCCTTATCCCTTGGGAGGTTTCCCCAAAAGGTGGAAACAAGAGGCCAAAGGAGGGAGGCCATGGTTATTTAGTTGAACCACTCCAGATGACTCACCCACAAAGTTTTTATGATGGAAACTTCGCCTCTATTTTTAAAAATCATTCCATAAATAGGTTTTCATGGGTAGCTCATTGAGACAGAGCGCCAATGGGCATGGGGCCCAGTGTTAATTTTCCTTATTGGCACGAGGGCATAACAGTCTACTAGCGCCAAGGCAAAAACATGTGTTTCTGATGGTCTGCTCAGGAAATTTTCAACAGAAGGGATGTTGTCCTCATGGAAAGGGATGTAATGATGGTCTTTGCAAGGCATGACAATTTTTTTTAGTCACAAAAATTATCCTCTAATGTATGGGACAGGGATTGTAGGGACAGTGACAAAATGTTGTGTAACATATGCCCCCTAAAGCATGAGTTCTGAGAGAGAGGGAGGGGTGAAATGCTTTATGAGAACGCGTTCGAAACAAACACCACTGTCGAAAGACTTGCAAGTACAAATACAACTAATATCTCTTATACATGAACATGTGGCATGGGTTCAACCATCCATAATAGAGTACATATATGAACCAAGATTCGAGGTATGGACGCAACCATCCATCGATAAGGATAAACAAATAGACTCGGGTATGGTTGCAGCCATCCAACCAAAAGATTCATAATAAGTCATGATAAACCACAATATCCCACAGCCTAGACCTTATCAGACAAAACCCAGGGTCTTGATCTCCATCTCGACTCGAACAAGTAAAAACTCAAGCATGCGAATATGTGAGCTGAAGTTGAACATGCATGAAAGACACCTAATTACCAGCCAATGATGAAAGTTGTTAACAGGCACAAGAGAAATCACCAATAATGACAATGGCTCTCAAGGTGCAATAGGTACAATCCATAGAATGTGCACAGTGAGCTGGTGTCACACACCCATAGAATCACTCAATCGAAGGCCAATGAAGTGGACCTGTCGTCGAATGCGAAGAAATTTCCATTTAGGCATGCAAGCTACAAGGTACTGGAAGGGAGTCTCTAGATCAACTTCCTGGATAATGAGCTAAAGTCGACAGGAAGCAACTTGGTCGAATAAGGGCAATAATGTTTCCCACATCATTGACATGAGACAAAGGAACATGATGATAGTGAATCAAGACCGAATAGAGAATCATAGGGGGGTTGAAAATTGCAGAGGCAAACTTCTCTTGAACATATCAGCAACACGACTCTGGATTTGGCAGTATTTGACATCAAGGGATCTGAGGTCATGATGACACGACAAAGAGCAGATGAGAGGTAAAAACAGATTACCCAAACCCGTAAAGACAAAAATGACGAAATTAGATGTCCACAACCCGACACAAATGCAGATGAGTGTCATGTTCAAGAGCGACATACTGCCAACACAACTAAAAACTGGTTCCATTTTTCCCCACCATTTATGGCGAGTACCCCAATTATTTTTGGAAAACAAGCTTGAAGGGGATAGCATATGCTTGTGTTGTAAGTTTGTCCTTCAAAAAAATCGATCCTAGTACGTTTTACGAGCCCTAGGAAGGAGGAACTCGGTGAACGTCATGGTGATGATGTCTGATGTCATCGGGGTTTAACGAGTCTAATAAAGGAAGAACTCGGCATCTTTTCATGTTTAGAGAGTTTGAAAAGAAGCGAAAAAGAAAACTCCAGCAAGTCCCTTTTCGTAGGTAGTCTGACAGAACTAAAAAGGTAGAAAACAATATCTGGGAGAACCTCTTAGTCACGATTGGATAAGGTATTCCTTTTTCGTAAATAATCCATCTCAGCCCGAAAAAGGGGTAAATGTATACTGGGTAGATATCGTTTCGTAGCCATTTAAAGATTTCAAAACGAAAAGAGTCTTGACAATCTTTTCAATTTTAGAGAGTCAAAAAAGAGCGAAAAGATGACTCCAGCAATGACTTTTTCATGTTTTTACCGAGTCTGAAAAGTATAAAATACAACTTGTTACTTCATCGTTGTCTCATTAAAAACATATCGCTGCACAAGAGACAAACGTAAAACCCATTTCTTGAAATAACATAACGTAATAATTGAAAAACATGTATTAAAACCTAATTAGGGTTCTGAAAAGTTATAAAATGCCAAAAATGGTAAAAAATAATTACTTTTCACTTTTACCTCTTATGGAGCAATAGTTACCCATTTCTATACTTTTGATTTTGCAACGACGATAGCGGGCGATCCAGCAGATCAATCTCAAATCCGTCAGGTAAGAGTCGACATCCTTCCCTGCATTTCAATACCTCTGTCATTACCCGCAACCCCAAATTTGGAATCCTGTGGGGAATTTTCAAAAAATATGGCACGGCGGTTGGCACGAGTATTGGGCATGGACTCGCGCCAATCGCCTAGATTTCTGAACTGGGGCACGCCCATTGGCGCGACTGTTTCCCAAATAGTTGCACCAACCAAGCAAACCTTTTCAAGCTTACAATGCAAGCAAGCAGGCTCAATTTCCACAAATTCAAAATTTTTAATTTGGCTAATGAGGTTCATATGAACATGTTTGCAGGTGTAAAGTGAAAAAATGGTGATCGAATTGAAAGAATGGGAACACAATGAAGAAGACGTGCTTGCCATGGAAAATGAGAGATGCATGGAATCTCTCAGAGACTGTGGACTGAAAAAATTCTTCATGACATCGTGCCTCAGAGCTCAACCGGAGCTGCTGCAATAATTTATTAGTATCTGGGATAAGGATCAGGAAAAATTCATTCTTCATGGTTAGGAACTCGAAATTGATGTTTCGGACATTTACTTCATAACAGGACTGTCACGGACGGGGGAAATACCAGTCCTGACTGAAAGCCGGCCCACCATGGAGAACATGAGCATGGTGATCGACAGGGCATGTCGAGGGGCACGAAAAGGATTAGGAAACGGGAAAGTGGATATCCAAACTATCTTGTACTTGGCACTAAAAGTAGTGCTACACACCATCACGCAAGTTGTGGGATCGCAAGCACCGCATGAAGCAACAAAAACACAACTACTTCTTGCAATAGACTTTCTGACACCGACCCTCTACAACTAGGCAGAGGCAATGACGATCAATATGAAACGTCAACTAATGAAATACAAGAAGAAAAAGCTAAATTAGTTCGTATATGGGTCCATCTTGGTATCGTTCTTCCTAGAATGACTACCAATTTTATAGAGACAGGAAGTGATAGTCCCAACACCACCAGCACAAGAGCCATGGATGGCCCATTGTATAGCACTGATGCCAAGGTCAGGGGGCGGTCAACAGATGTCCTGGAGACTAAAGTTATTTGATTGGATCTGCCAACAACTGATTTTCATGGAGTAATGGCCCTACTCTGGCACAGATTTTACTGGTGATCCGGACCTCCCACTCCCAGAAGGAGAGGATTGGGATGAAGCACTTGGTAAGACTCATTTTTTTATTTTCATGAGTGTTATGATTTTTTTTTGTTATGTATGTTCTAACATTAAATCCATGTGTTATGTAGATGTTGGACTAGAAAGACCCGCAAGCATGTCTCCGATAGCGATTCGAGTGCCTCGTGACTTTGATATTGCCCCTCATGGTGAGGGAGGTGAGGAGGAGGAAATCGTGCGCAACTTGGAGGGAATATCTAGTGGAGTCCTGGTCTATGTGCGATTCGACGATGTTCCTCGTGCATACCAAAGACACGCTGTAGGGGTGTCAAATCGAGTTCACTGCTTGCTGAGGCAGCTTGTATGGGCAATGACATGCTATCATGGGCATCACACCAATTAGACACCAAGGATTTATTTCTGCATATTTTGAGAGACATGATGTCTCAGGATGTAACAGAAACACACATATTTTTGAACTTATGATGTACACTGATGCAAACATTCGATATATATATATATATATATATATATATATATATATATATATATATATATATATATATATATATATATATATATATATATATATACACACATCTATTTTCCTGTATGGATATTTTTCATGTGATGATGATTTTACAGATTACGCAAATGTCTATCTAATACAATGTTAGCCACTGTATCAGTTAATGCATTCATTCACCTAGGAATATGTTGATACGTGATATAATCAAAATTTCTTTCCAGCAAATGAACACGTAAATACAACCTTAAAATCTGAGGGTTTCTAACTCAATAATGTCCATTGAGTTGAATAACAACAAGTTGTGAGTCTAGATTTACAACCAATGCATGAATGTCGAGGGTAATTTCCTCTGTTAATAGTTCAATGATAGCACTATACTCAGCAACATTGTTTGTAGTTCCTCCTAGACAAATACCTTGTAGATCTACCAACTCACCAGCAGGATCATAAATCACCCAGGCTACCGAAGACAAGCTCTAGGTACTACAGGAAGCACCATCTACGAAACCAACATAAGGGGTAATAGACATCTGCACAATAATCAATGACCCAATAAGCAGGACAATGCTCACAAAACACACCAAGCCAAAAATGTACAAAAAGGAAAAGAACACTTGTGTACACAAAACATGCACGAATGACTCATGCATAATATTTTTTTAGATAAAACCCATTTCTGGGTTGATCTAGAGGATTACCTTCGTAATCAATGAGCTCATAGGCCCCATTCCGCAAGACATGTTTGACAATGTAGGGCCCATGCCACATGGGTTGAAATTTGCCTACCCCCGGTTTATCATGAGCTTGGTCGTACAGGAGGACGAGGTCTCCTTCTACAAAGGAGCGAGGGGAAATCGACTGGTTAAAATGAGCTTTGACTCTCTTCTTTTGTGCCTCAATGACCAAAGAAGCAAAGTGGCGAGTTTCATCCAGACTTTCTAAGTAGAGAAGACACTCTTCTTCTAGTGAAGTATTCAGCAGCAATACAACATCCAACTTGAGCGAAGGTATTTCACACTCAATCGGAAGGGTAGCTTCCAGACCATAAACAAACTGAAATGGAGTGAATCTGGTCGCATCCTTAACTGAGGTTCAATATGCCCAAAGATTCGAAAATAACATGAGATGCCAGTTGGATTTGCGCATCCCAATCGTATGTTTAAGCATGGTGACAAGAATTTTATTCACGGCTTCAACCTAGCCATTGGCCTAAGGATAGTACGATGTTGAGCTGTCGTGATGCAAGCCCAACCTGGAAGTCAACTCCGCCACCATATAATGTTGAAAATGGGAACCATGATCGATAATGATGTCTTAAGGGACACCAAGCCTAGAAATGATGTGATTGAGTATGAACTGAGTTGTTATCTTACCGTCGGTGGCAAGTGTAGGCATTTCTTCGGCCCATTTGGTGAATTAGTCAATGGCTACGATGATATAAGCATGGCCCCCTGCCAAATGAGGGTTACATGTCATAAAATCGATGCCCCAATTCGCAAAGGGACCAATGGTAATGATAGGGTGGAGATGTTAACGCGGCACGTGCATCTTGCGCTGATAGATCTGGCAATCATGACATTTTCGAACGGCAACAATGCAGTCTTGAAGATGGAGGGCCAGAAATACCCAGCACGAAGAATATTTTGTTCAGTGGCATAACTAGACATGTGACTACCACAAGCGCCACTGTGACAATCATTCAGGGCTTTCTCAGCCTCCTCGAGAGTCAAACAATGGCGTAGAATGGAATCTACTCCGATGCGGTAGAGTGTATCTCTGACTATACGATAAGGTTGTGATTGATGACAGATGCACCAACGAGCATCCTTCATCAACTTAGATATAAAAGTAGAAGTCTGAAGATATACGATGATATCACCGTACTCGAGGATGCTAATCAAAAAAAGAGAATCGTTTGGAATGCATTTCTCATAACCAGACGGAGTGGAGTCAGAGGGGAGGGAGCAGATCAGATCAGTAAAGACTAGCGATTTCTTCCACTTGGAAGTAGTAAATTCCAAATCGAACTCTTGGAGGATGATAATCCACTTCGATTATTTTCCCCCTAGCAGTTTTCGAGACAATATATAGGTCATAGGGTTGCATTCAGAAATCACGGTCACAGTACGCAGCAAAATGTAATGATGAAAACGCTGAACTACTTGAACCGCAGCCAACGCTAACTTCTCGACATAATCATAACGTGTTTCGGTATCGAGAAGGTTACGAGAGAGGTATTAAATAACATGCTCATCACCATTATCATAGTCTTGCACCAAAACCATGGCAATCGTGCTGAAAGCGGCAGCTAAATAGAGGGAAAAATCATGATGATAGTTTGGAGGATGTAACAGAGGAGCATTGACAAGCAATGTCTTGAGAGCATTGAAAGACTTCTGGGCGATCTCATCCCAAAGGAATGGGACTCCCTGCTTTAGTAATCATGTGAATCCTTTAGCCACTTCGGCATAGTTAGGTATAAAATGGCGCAAAAAATTAGCCTTCCCCTGCAGGCTCTGCAACTGATGTAATGAGGATGGAGAAGTGAGATTGATGATAGCCTCAAATTTGAGCGGATCAAGGTGAATCCCATCTTTGGAAACGATAAACCCTAAGAGTATATCGGAATCGACGTAGAAGATGCACTTATGCAGATTTAATCGGATGTTATAGCATTGACAGCGAAGAAATATTTGACGAAGATAGTTAGGGTGGTCCTTACGTTTGGTTGAATGAGCAGGAAGGTCATCTAGATAAGGCTGAATGATGTGCTTAATATCATGAAAAGCATATGACATCGCTCGTTGAAATGTGGCCCCAGCATTCTTCAAGCCAAAAGGGAGCTTCTTGTATGCGAAAGTACCCCAAGGAGAGATGAAGGCAGTCTTATGTTGATCGTTCGGGAGGATGTTAATCTAGTTATAGCCAGAAAAGCCGTCCATGAGGGAAAAAATCTCACTCCTAGAGCATTCATCAATGATTTGATCGATAAACAGAGTAGGATAATTATCCTTAGGACAGGCCCGGTTTATGTCACGATAATCAACACAACCATAATGGTACCCTATTTCTTATCTAAAGGGACAATATTGGACACCCATTCTGTCAAGGGAATCGGATAGATGAAACCAGTGTTGAGAATTTTTTCAACTTCACCCTTAATGGCAGCAGCCTTTCTAGGGTGCACAGGACGAAGACGCTAACGAACAGGCTTCGAACTAGGGTAGGTAGGAATCTCATGCACCACTATACTAGGATCGATGTCGGGTATCTCTTCGTAGGAACATGCAAAGACGTCGCGGAACTTGCAGAAAAAGATAGTATAAACCTAAAATTCATCTGAAGAACGGGTGACTCTGATATGGATGTTCTCGACAATTCCCGGTTTCACGGAAATGTCAATAGGCATCGTTTGCGTAATGTTACTCAAGTTACCCTTTGTAAAAAATTCATGATAGGCGTTTGAAGTGAAGGATAAGGAACCTGAGATGCAAGCCTCTCAAGACACATAGACATGGCCCCGAGACCAGGCATGAATGAGGAACAATGATGACTATCATCCCACGGAAGATCCTCGTGAGACATAGTTTTCACGATGGCTTCATCGAACGGGTTCAATATCTCTTTCAAGGGATTAGGCGAATCTGAATCACCGAGCCAAGGGGATTGATAATAAGTGTCAAGAGACATGCTCAAAGGAGCATGATCAGAAGGTGGAGGTTCCGAAGCCGAAATAAGTTCACAATAGTCTATCTCGATCGGACTTAACGGCATCGAATCTCCAAAAGAGTCCATCTGTTTAGGAGAAGGGATGATCCATGGGTCGTCAAACCGAGAGATATATTAATCTAAACAGTATGGGGTGGAGGAAGAGGAAAAATACCCATGAGGACAGGATCTTTGAAGAGACCTTGCCCTACGCTCTCGTAGGGAGTAGGAATCTAATCCACATATAGAACGTTGTTCTTGGAAGAAGAAGTGAAGAATGACAATTGATCAACAGTAACAATATTTCCTTCATGTAGGAATTTCCAAATGTGAAAGAGAGTGGACGGAACACACAGCATGGCATGAGTCCAGCTGCGACCGAGGAGAAGATTGTAATTGAGCTTGGCGTCAACTACTTCAACCTCAACATTAATTGTCTTCCCTTCTAATGTAATTAATAAACTAGCGAGAACACCAAGAGGTTTCAATTCTCTTCCATCAAATGCTTCAAGGGAATTTGGTGATGAATTGAGAGCCAGAGAACCAATGGCTTTCCAGCAAGTAGATGACATGACACACGTAGATGCACCCTCATCCACAACCGCCCAATGGATATTCAAACCATTAATACCAACTTGTATGATGAGTGCGATTTGGTGCGGGAGTCGTGGGATGAAATTCTCCAAGTCAAAAGCGAGAAGGCTAGTATCAGCAGGGTTAACCCTGCCGATCGTAGATAACAAAGCCTTTCTTTGAAATGGACAACTCTGAAGTACTTCTAATGTAGACATTACAGATGGCGGCTATGCCAGATCCTCAATAATATTGTAATGTTGGGCAGCACGGGCATTGGGATTCTAAGAAGACTTACGGAGTACACCTTTGGAAGGTGGTCATACAACGGGCTCAGTACTGGGCCTTTCAATCTGAAATGGGCCAAAAGAAGGCGGAGGAGTAGGACCATCAACGATCTCTTTCCTCACTACCTGATGTGATCTAGTATAATATTTAGACCGAGTAGCGATAGACATGGTTGCAAAACCGTTCATCATGAAAACCTGAGAGCTAAGGTTGCTCTACCATCTGGGCCTATTGTGATGGAAAATGTTCCTTGAGAACAGCCATAGTTCCCTGGGTGCCTTTGAGCAGTCTACTTACTTCGGCCTGTCGGGGATAGTCCTTGGTGTAGCGGCTCCTCGTCACAAATCAAACAAGGGTACTTCGGCTTACATTGTGAACCATTATAAGCATGAGGTTTAGATGAATCTGGTTTTGGGGTATCGACTTTGGCCTTACCTTTACCCTTATTTTTTCCCTTGGAAGTCTTATCCGTTGGATTGGCCTAAACGGCATTGACTTCCGGGGTTTTACCAGAATTTGGGGTAGACTGAGAAGCAGTATCATTGGAAGGATTAGACTTTATTTATAGAGGGAGAGGAGGAGGTTGGGATCCCTAAAATGGTGGAAGTGAGGCCTTATCCCTTGGGAGGTTTCCTCAAAAGGAGGAAACAAGAGGCCAAAGGAGGGAGGCCATGGTTATTCAGTCGACCCACTCCAGATGACTCGGCCATGAAGTTGTTATGATGGAAACTTCGCCTCTATTTTTAAAAAACATTCCATAAACAAGTTGGCGCGGGTAGCTCATTGGGATAGAGCGCCAATGGGCGCAAGGCCCAATGTTAATTTTCCTTATTGGCGCGAGGGCATAATAGTCTACTAGCACCAAGGCAAAAACATGTGTTTCTGATGGTATGTTTAGGAAATTGTCAACAGAAGGGATGTTGTCCTCATGGCAAGGGATGCAATGATGGTCTTTGCAAGGCATGACACTTTTTTTTAGTCACAGAAATGATCCTCCAATGTACAGGACAGGGATTGCAGGGACAGTGACAAAATGCTATGTAACATTGATATCTCCATCATTATAAATAATGAAAGAGTCTAAATTTGAGTGAACAAAGTAAAGAGGATAGTTATGTGGTTTATCCTAACTACTCACCATTAACTTCATCAAATTTTCCCTATATAATCTTCTTTGTTGACCAAGCACTGGTATGGTAGCATAAGTCATGTACATTTGTAGGGTCCCTTATAATTTTTCTCCCCATGAGTGTAACAACCACATGCCATACTTAGGGGGTATATATGCAACCAATATATCCATTACTAGACTCTTAGCTGGGATTTGAGCTAAAAAAAACATAGATATTTGATGAGACCCAAGCATCTTACTTTGCTGGAATCAAATGAATATAAATCTTTATAAGATCTAGTGATGTCAAGACCAAGTTTTTCCATAACAACTTTGGGCATCAAATTGTGCAAATCACCTGAATATAACATAACATTATGGAGAATCTTATCATGAACATTCAGGCTAATGTAGAATGGAGGAACTCCTCCTTCTTGTGGTTTTCCATCAACTTCTAGCCCAAATAAGAGTTTAGGTTGATCATCATTCAAATTAATAGTGTTAGTGTTTACCCCTATGTTTAGAGACTTAATAACCTGAGATCTTTATAGATTTTTGTTCATTAACTCTGTTAGAGGAATGGGAATTTTCAGTTTTTCTAATTCTCAATGTTGAGAGATGTTTGAATCTTATTCAAGTTCGTAAAATCAATTTTGTTAGCAATTTCTTTTGATGCAGGTTCAGTTTGTTGACTGGTGGTTGGGATATCAGTTTGAGTATTTTTGGAAGTGTTCTCAACTATATTTTTGGCAGGAGTTTCTATTGTCTTTTTTCTAGAACTATCAGCAATTTTCTTGGCAAAATTTTCTGGGGTTTTCTTAACAATAGTATCAGAGGTTTTCTTAGCAGGATTTTCAGAATTCTTTTTGTTGGGGGCATCTGAATTTTTCTTACTCCTAAGGTTATATTACCTATGGACTTCCATAATATCATTTTCAAATCCCTATTTGTTATCATCTGATTCTTCTAAATCAAGCTCAGTTTGAGAAAGTTGAAAAAGCTATTGTTATTCTTGAATGAGAAAAACGGTTTCATTTTCTTTAATACCCATCAAATTTATTTGGTTATCTTCTACCTCTTCTACTATTTCCCCATCATCATCAGCATAATTCTCCTGAAATGGAGGTCTAATTTGTTGATTTGGGCCCCTATGTTCCCCCTATTTTATTTGGGGAGGATTTCTTCTAACATTTTGATTATGATTTTGAGGTGCAGGCTAATTTTATCTAGGAGCAACCCTTTCATTTAGATTAATCCTTTCCATCATTCTTTCTACTATTCTAACTAATGAATCTATTTTGGCATCAACAAAAGAAGTTGAGGGCTCTTCTTTCATGGTTAGCGACGTGCTCATGGAAGAGGAGCATGATCTACCATGTTTAAGGTTAGCGATGTGCTAATGAATTCTTTAACTAATGGATTGACCAGTTTCACCGATGTAAGGTGTACCAAAGGAGCACAAAATCAAGTAAACACCCTGTTATCATTCTGTAATTTACGATATTGTGAGAATAAACATAGAGGACAGCATCAAAACCTCTTTAGAAGCTGGGATCTAGGCTCGCCAGCTTCAGAGAGGGATCTCTCTATAAAATTTAACTTCGTTTTGAGTGAATTTTAGGCTAGTTATTCATGTACTGATTGTTTGTTTGATTTGGATTGTTTGGTTGATTAAATTTCTATAATTACATTGGGCTATGGAGTCTAAAGATTTAACTAGGTCTGCATCGATTTTTGTAGGAGTCTCATGGAGCAAGCTAGGTTGCATTAACTAGATCTTTTAGGATTTTAAGTGGATTATGAAATTATAATAAATATAGAATTCATTAGAAATTGAGGAGAAATGAAGTATTCTTCAATTTGACCTCAGTAGAAAACATGTAAATTGAAAACAGCGATAATAGGGTGCTCTAAGTAACATATCCTATTCGTCACAATTTCTGTTATGAAATTAAGATTTTCAAAAATACAGAGAAAGGGAAAACAATGAATAACACATTTACAGAAGAAAAAACATCACCAGTGCATACACCACATGAATCTTGTGAAAATTTCCTTGAATTATTGATGCTTCCAACAACTTGGAAATTACGATTCTTAGCATAAATTATATTCAACAACCAACCCTTAATACTTCAAACTGTGAAGTATTTATACTAATTTACAAAAATATTTACAAAATCGTTGTCTCAACTGACAGTGTATTATTGGAACTATCTCAAACAATAAAATTTAACTATTACAAAATAATAGGCTAGGTGGACAATGATCTGGAATGTTGGTACTGTTTTGGAGAAAACGGTTGTTGAATAGGGCTATTCTTGTGTTGCGTTGGCTGATGTACTAGATGATGCACTGGCCTGTGATGACTTCCTATGAATTACTGCTCAATCCTATAACTCGCAGAGTTTATCCCACTGATCTTCATCTGGTATGGTCAACTTAATTATCTTACAGTAAATCTCATCAACTTATGTGTATCTGGAAAAAGTGGGTTTTACAACAAAAATATGATTTACTTCATGCTAGATGAAGAAATCATTACCCATAGCTTCCAAAAATTCTCTTCTTGTCATGCTGCCTTTGATGCTTGCAAGTTTGGAGTTGTCCCTGGATATCTCCTTCAGTTTCCTAACATAATATTCATAAGCAATTAAATTATCATTAATTACAAATAAAGAAGGCAGGCCCTTCTATGTTAAAGGCTCAATTCTGGAAAAGAATCTGTTAATTTATATCTCTAGACTCTAGCACTCTTCTTATAGTTGAAAAACTAGATTCTTCTTAGTAAGAATCCTCTTCACTTCCAAAATAGTTTTTGTCCTGACATCTACTCCCAAATCATCCAATTAATATATGTTTTTAGAGTTTAGGAAATTGATGATGTTTGTTGTTGTTATAGGCATTTCTCCCAGCTCTTGCTTGATCTTTGTTATAACATCAGTTGCTCTTTTTATTAACTCCTTCTGCGCAAAGATAATCTGGATGTAGGACCAGATTTCAGCAATGGTTTTTATGATGTTTGTCCAGATGATTTCCTTGGCTTGGGCCAAGGACTATCCTATTGTTGATTCTCTTTCTGAATTCTGTAATATTTCAAAAAATTTGAGCTCATTATGCTTCTACTGAATGAGAAGCTTCACTCCTTGTCCTTTGGTCTTGTAACACTTTAACCTGGTACTGCAGTTTCTTAATCTCTTTTGTCTGGATGGACAGATTTTTAACTGCCTTAGTCAACTGTTCAGCACCATCTGTTGTCCATGAAGTTTGTGGAGTAGAATTTGTAGTTGTAGGAATGGTTCTAAGAGGAACAACATCCAATGGAACCATGGAAAAATTTGTATTCTGCTCCTTTTCTTTGATCATATTTTCCATCTCAGTCTCCATCTGTCTTATTTGTGCATTTTTCTCCCCTATGAGCTTCATCATGTCAGTCTTCTGGGTTTCTGTCTCCTCAATATCTTTGGTAAGAGGATCTTGAGTAGCTGAAAACTTCAACTGATTTATCAATGTTGTTATTTCATCATTCTTCTTTTTAATTATCTCCTCTGCAGCCTTCATATTTGAGGGATCATATCCTATATTGACCACTAAATCTTCTAAGGATTTAATCCTTGTATCCTTAGCAAGAGAAGGAATCTTATCCATTTTTAACTGTGACTCGATATTTGACAAGGAAACCTACAATTTGGAAAGATTCATGGCAGTATTAGTCAGAGTTGAAGAAATAATTTCACATGTTTGCTTGTGCATCTCCATTTGATCAATGGGATGGATATCCTTTATGTCAAATTCAAAGGTTGTCTTCTTATAGTCGGATGCTGACTTTGGCTGTGGAATTTGGGCTTCAAGGAAGGCCATATGCATCTTACCCTTCTTTGAATCAAATACTGACAACAACCTGCTTTGAGAACTGAAAGTCTGCTTCCAGAATTGGGCATAGGTGATGTTCTTAAGAATTTAATTTTTTAGCTTTATCTCCCTGAACCTCTCAACATTGTCTTCTCCTTCTCACCTTAGACCACCTTAGTTGTTTGATTAGCTTTTTGTTGGTCATGGGATATTGAAGAATTTTTGGGAGAAGCAGTGGATTGGCCACCTACTTGAGAAGAGGAAGGTGTTTATTTAGTGACCATAACAACTTCTTGCTCTAAGTTTTTATTTGTGTCAACTTTTGGATTCAACTTTGTTATTTTTTTGTGCATTATCTTAAATTATTTACTTGCACTATCAGTCACTGAAGGTGGCTCTTCTTCTCTTTTCCTTTTCACTACTTTTTCCTCTGGGATAGGATTTTGTGATGTCGATGTTGATAATATTTTATCCTTAGCTTTTTGCAATGTGTTTCCAGCCCATACTAACTGGTTCATGTATCTTTCTATCTCAGGCCTCTGGCTATGAATATAGGGAGTGGTTTTTTTCTCTATGTTGGGTATGTGTTATATTCTTTCCATGACTATATTTACATGAAAGCACTGTCTGTTGTAGGCATGTGGGGGTCACGGAGAGGCGGCATTACTGTGGTCAGAGCGGCCTTTGTGGGGTGGTATGCGGTCCCACTCAGCATGGACCCGCCCATGGTTTTGTGCATGGGTTCGCACATGGTTTTGGGGCATGATGGTTTTTGGCCCCTAGTATTTTGTAGATTCGGTCAAGGGAACTATGGTTATGTTCTAATCCGGGGTTAATGGATTGGGGTTTATGTATGCTTCGGCATGTATATATATGTGTTGTAACACTAAAAGGAATATAATGAAAAATCAAGCTGGTCGTCCCGATTTGGGATCCAGGGGAAAATCTCTGTGTTTATCTGTTTTGTGTTTTATGCTCTCGCTATTGTTTATTTTTCTGTTATAAGATTCGTGTGTAGATAATTTCTGTTCAGGGTTAAAACCTACATTTGGTATCAGAGCTGTTTCGGCTTCAAGGGGACGCCTTTGTTGTTGAGGGTTTTTTGCTCGGGCCTGTGGTAGACCCTGTGCAGTGGGAGATCTGCGGGATCGATTCTTGCGATGAAAGAATATGGCGAGCGGCGGAAAGATAGAGATCGAGAAATTTAATGGTCAGAGTTTTGAGTTGTGGAAGCTCAAGATGGAGGATCTGCTGGTGGATAAAGATCAGTGGATCGCGGTAGATCCAGGTACTAAACCAACGGCAATGTCAGATGAAGACTGGAAGAAACTGGATTGGAAGGCTAAGAGCACAATACGGTTGTGTGTCTCAGATTTAGTATTGTTGAATGTATCTGGGGAAGCTACGGTGAAGAATTTGTGGGAAAAACTTGGGACTTTGTACCAATCTAAGTCTCTGGTGAATAAGTTGTTCCTGCGGAAAAATTTGTATAACTTGAGGATGAAGGATGGAGACTCGGTGACAGAGCATCTGAACGCCTTCAATACTGTGGTAAGTCAGCTGTCATCTGTTGATATTAAAATCTCAGATGAAGATAAGTGCATCAACTTGTTGTGTTCTCTACCAGATTCATGGGAAAGTCTGGTTATTGCAATAGGTAGCAATACAACTACCTTGAATTTTGATGACATTGTCTCAGCCTTGCTGTCGGAGGAAATGAGACGGAGAAATATGGAGGGTCAAAATGGAGATGCCTTATTTGTACGAGGAAGGTCCCAAAACAGAAACAAGAATAAGGTTTTGAGTGGGAGATCTAAATCTAGAGGGAGATCTAAATCTCCTGGAAAGTTTGTAAAGGTGTGCTGGAAATGCGGAAAGGAAGGGCACTACAAAAAGGACTGCAGATCTAAAGCTCCCGAGAAAGGAAAGGGATCTGATGATGCTCCTTCTACAGAGGCAAAAACCACCTCGGATGAAGGTGGGGATGTGTATTTGGCTTCTTCTTCAAATACACATGTAGATCATGAGTCATGGTTGAT
This sequence comes from Pinus albicaulis, assembly GCA_034641835.2. Lineage (NCBI taxonomy): Eukaryota > Viridiplantae > Streptophyta > Pinopsida > Pinales > Pinaceae > Pinus > Pinus albicaulis. The sequence goes on from CM076582.1 coordinate 1,642,149,809, forward strand.
TGACTCAGGTGCATCCTTTCACTTCACTCCCCATAGGGAGTGGTTCTGCGAGTATGAGAAATATGATGCTGGTGATGTCTTCCTAGGGGATGATAGGAAGGCCAAAATCATTGGACGTGGAAAGGTCAAGCTGAAGCTGCAAGGTGGAAGGATTAGAACACTTCCTGGTGTTCTGCATATTCCTGCATTAGCCAGAAATCTGATTTCTGTAAGCAAGATGGATGATGCAGGTGTAAAAACAGTGTTCGAGAAAGATGTCTGCAAGATGGTTCGGGGAGCACTGGTATTAATGCGGGGAGTTCGGACTGGAACTCTGTACAAGCTACAAGGTAGCACTGTTATTGATGGGTGTAACAGTTCTGTGGTTCCTGAAAGTGGAGTGGAAAGCCTAGCTGTCTTCGGAGAAAAGACCATGCTATGGCATCAAAGGCTTGGACATATTGGAGAGAAGGGCCTTCAGATACTGCATAGAAATGGTATGGTAGAAGGTATGTCTAATTTCTCTCTGGATTTCGATTTCTGTGAACATTTTGTATATGGGAAGCAGAATCGGGTGAGTTTTCCTTCTGGTGCTAAGAGGGCGAACAAGATATTAGAACTTGTGCACAGTGATGTGTTTGGACCTGTGTCAGTTCCATCACCGGGAAAGTCTGTGTACTATGTTTCATTCATAGATGACTTCTCAAGGAATACATGGATATATTTCTTGAGGAATAAATCTGAAGTCTTTGACAAATTTAAAGAATTTAAGGCTCTGGTGGAAAACCAGACAGAGAAGAAGATAAAGGCGTTGAGGATAGATAATGGTGGGGAGTTCTGCAAGAAGGAATTTGAAGAGTTCTGTAAGAAGTGTGGTATAGCACGACAGAAGACTACTCCATACACACCTCAGCAAAATGGAGTTGCAGAAAGAATGAATAGAACATTGATGGAAAAGGCAAGAAGCATGCTCAGTGGTACCGGGTTAGGACAAGAATTCTGGGCAGAGGCAGTGGAGACTGCATGTTACTTAGTTAACAGATCACCTTCATCAGCGTTGGAGGATAAGACTCCACGTGAGGTATGGACTGGTAAGAAACCCTCTCTTTCACATATAAGGGTATTTGGATGTGATGCATATGTACATGCTCCAAAGGAGAAAAGGACCAAGTTGGATAATAAATCTGAAAGGTGCATCTTTATTGGGTATAAGGATGGTTTAAAGGGTTACAAGCTTTGGAACCCAGAAACAAGGAAGGTTGTGTACAGCCGAGATGTGGTGTTTAGAGAAGTGAAAGATGTTGTTAAACATGAAGTCCTACCAAAGGAACCCGAGAAGATAGAGTTTGAGCTAAAGGAGGATGAATCAGACTCTACAACAGAAGAAGACTCAGAAGATGAAGAGCCACAAACTCCAGCTTTGAGAAGATCATTTCGGGAAAGAAGGCAACCAGAAAGGTATAGTCCATCTGCTTTCTGTTCAGGTTTTGCCTTAACTATAACTGATGATGAACCCAGAACTGTCAGGGAGGCAGTAGATTCAGAGGATGGAAAACTCTGGAAGGAGGCCATGGTTGATGAAATGGCATCCTTGCACAAAAACGATGCATGGGATCCGGTGGAGTTGCCGGCTGGAAGGAAGCCCATTGGGAGCAAATGGGTGTTTAAGAAGAAGATGAATGTAGAAGGCAAGGTGGAGAAATACAAATCTCGGTTGGTAGCGAAAGGTTATTCCCAGGTGCCGGGAATTGATTTTGGTGATATTTTTTCTCATGTTGCCAAAGTTACTTCTATTAGATTACTTTTATCTGTTGCTGCTGCATTTGATTTTGAGATAGAACAGATGGATGTGAAGACAACATTTCTTCACGGGGATCTAGAAGAGGAGATCTACATGAAGAAACTTGAAGGCTTTATGGTGAAGGGTAAGAAAGAACTGGTATGCAGGTTGAAGAAGTCTCTGTATGGGTTAAAACAGTCACCAAGGATGTGGTATCAGAAATTTGATACCTATATATGGGGACTTGGCTTCACCAGAAGCAAGGAGGATCACCGTGTTTATTTTAAATTAATTGGTGACCGTGTTATTTATTTGGTCTTGTATGTGGATGATATGTTGTTGATTGGAAATGACAAAGAAATTATCCAAGATTGGAAGACCCAACTGTTCTCCAAATTCGACATGAAGGATCTTGGTGCTGCAAACTATATTTTGGGCATGGAAATTAAGAGAGATCGGGCAAAGAGGAAGCTCTGGTTAAACCATAGGAAGTATGTCGAGACTATATTGCAGAGGTTCAATATGCAGGATAGTAAACCGGTGAATGTTCCTATTCCTGTAGGTGTAAAGCTGTCTGCTGAACAGTGTCCCAAGACACAAGAAGAAGAGGAGGACATGTCCCGTGTTCCATATGCAAGTGCAGTGGGTAGTCTGATGTATGCAATGGTCTGTACTAGACCAGACATTGCACATGTAGTGGGAGTATTAAGCAGGTTTATGTCAAACCCAGGGAAGGAGCATTGGACAGCAGTGAAGCAGGTTTTCAGATATTTACGTGGCACTAGTGATTATGGCTTGTGCTACCAGGGAAGACTAGGATTGGAAAGAATGTTGGACATTCATGGTTTTGTTGATGTAGACTGGGCTGGAGATCTGGACCAAAGAAGATCTACAAGTGGGTATGTGTTTAGCCTATTTGGAGGTGCAGTCAGTTGGATGAGTAAAAGACAGTCTGTAGTGGCGCTTTCAACTACAGAGGCAGAATACATAGCAGCCACTCATGCAAGCAAGGAAGCAGTTTGGTTGCAGAGACTGTGTTCAAGTATGGGGTTGGTACAACAAGCTATAAGGATAGACTGTGATAGCCAAAGTGCAATTTTCTTGGCTAAGAACCCCGCTTATCATTCAAAGACAAAGCACATTGATGTTCAATATCACTTTGTTAGAGATATGGTTGAGGCTAAAAGGGTGTTGCTGGTAAAGGTGGAAACTTTGAAGAATGTTGCAGATGCATTGACAAAGTCTGTGAGCACTCAGAAGTTCTCTTGGTGTAGAGAAACAATGGGTGTTGAAGAATTGGGCCAATGACTAAGCCCTCTTGTGGCCCCCCGTGGAAAGAAAACAACAAGTGGGAGAATGTTGGGTATGTGTTATATTCTTTCCATTTAATTAGCCCCACGAGTTGTACGTTGCGCCCAAGCAGCAGGTCACAGGGCGGTGTCTGTCGGTCCGGGCAGCGCCCGGCGAAATTTTTTTGGTATGCGACTCACACATGGTTTTCGGGTACGATGGTTTTCGACCCCCGGTATTTTGTAGATCCGGTCAAGGGAACTACGGTTATGTTCTAATCCAGGGTTAATGGATTGGGGTTTATGTATGCTTCGGCATGTATATATATGTGTTGTAACACTAAAAGGAATATAATGAAAAATCAAGCCGGTCGTCCCAATTTGGGATCCAGGGGAAAATCTCTGTGTTTATCTGTTTTATGTTTTATGCTCTCGCTATTGTTTATTTTCTGTTATAAGATTCGTGTGTAGATAATTTTTGTTTAGGTTTAAAACCTACACTCTACTCTCGCCCAAAATGATTCCTGCAGGGTCATAGGACCAAGTGAAACCCAAGTTGAAATTAATCTCTTTCAATATATTATCTACTTCCCCCTCCCCTCGCTAACCCCGATATTGCAAATAAAAGGCCCAACCGTGCCTCGATCCCGATTTGGGAATGTTGGAAATATTGTCATTGATGGAAAAGAAGGCGTTAGGATGCAAAGACAGGGCAACAATGTGCCACAGTAATATGTACAACCCAAGGCAGGCAGGTTATTTGAAAGCAAGCAGAAGAAGCTGTTGCGTGCGGGCAGAGGGCGTGGAATATAGAGGCAAAGCCGTTATCACAAATACATCGTAGGCAGCAGCCGCAGCCGCAGCCATTATCGCGCGCAGGCAGAGCCATTTTTTAATTCCGAGAATCGCTACCCCAGCTGGACGATACATAAACACAATTCTGGGAATCGTATAACCCAAGCAGCAAATTATATATATATAAATCTCATTCCGGGAATCATTACCCACGCTGGAGTATATATGCAGCGTATTTACATATATTGCGCCTTATGCACAAAGTTCCAAAGCATACATATTAATCTATATGGAGCGCTTTATTATCAGAACCAAAGTACCATAAGGTGGGACCCTTCCCAATCGCATCGGAGATTATAAGGGCAGCGGAACAGGTTAACAACAGGTTGTGATTGCGATTGAAGCACTGACCCAATGGGTCTATAAATCATGTTTAATATATGTTTGAGTTCCAGTTCCAATCACATCGGCAAAATGCAGTGAACAGTGGTCAATTGCATCGGACAAAAGCAGAACATTGGAGAAATATATTAAAAGAATTGCGATTGTGATTGAAGCCCAGACCCGATGGGCTTATAAACTATGATTGACAAATGTTTGAGTTCCAGTTCCAATCGCAACGACAAAATGCAGTGAACAGTGGTCAATCGCATCAGACAAAAGCAGAACATCGGAGCAATATATTAACAAGAATTGCGATTGTGATTGAAGCCCAGACCTGATGGGCTTATAAACTATGATTAACAAGTGTTTGAGTTCTAGTTCTAATCGCATTCGAAAATATGTGGAGGGTATCAATCGCATCGGAGCAAGGTAGCACAGCGGAGCAAGTTAATGAAGTTTGCGATTGAGATCAATCGCAATCGGAAATCACTGGAGGAGTAGTATATCGCATTGGAAAACATGGCAGGTGGGCCCGAAAGGGGTTTTTATATGTTTAAACAGGTTTTATTATTTACGCCGAAAGTTGACTTAAGGCGTATTAAAAAGGAAGCTTGTATGATTAAACTCTGTATAATTATGTTGAGAAATGAAATTGGGTTATATATATAAAAGGCGTTGTTATATATATAAAATGTTGTTGTGATTGTATTGAAATGTGCTGCGTGGTCTGAGGACCCATGCGCCTCGACTTAAGGTGGAAGGCGATTATTAATAGAATACGATTGTGATGTGTACAATCGCATCGGGCCATAAAACAAAGGCGTGGTGTATGTATGTTCCGCTTGCGGAACTCACCACATCAACAAGACACTTGTTGTGGGTAAAGCGTTGGAATTCGCCCAGATTTAAAGTCAGAAGTTACATATGTTATATAAAACTGCAGTCTAGATGTTAAAATCAATTCTTATCATGCCGAGAGTTAAATTGTGATGTATAAAAAGGGAAGTTACATAGGTATGGCAGTTACACTGCGACATTAAGCAGAAAATCCAAATACAGCACAGTAACAGAAAAGACAATCGCAGTGAACCAAGAGGCTGAATAAGTGAGCTAAATTTTTCATTGTAATTGATTGTAAATGTTTTTAATTAATTTATATTTTTGTGATGCACTGGCAAGTCTCCGGAAGAAAACAAAATCCCACTGTAATATTAAAATAAGCACCTACGGTTACATTTTTCTGAGTAAGCTGAAAAATAAATGAGAAGGTAGAAGACTAAGAGGTATGGCTATCCATTTCGAATTCCTTGAGGAATACAAACAGTCATCAAGAATTCTCTATAAGTAACATCATCTTGATATACATAAATAAGTTAGAGAGAGTAAATATAGAGAAGGCAGAGTATAAAAGAGTGAGGCAGAGAAGATTAAGAAAAAAAAAAAGGCAAAGAGTAGTTTTCACAGTAATGTAGCTGATATTTGAGGTAAATCAAGAACATTCCGCCTTGATAAATTGAGGAAGTTGAGCTTCCCTATCAAGTTGCAGCTCTTTGATAGTCACATTGTAGTCGACCGAGGCCTGAGCTCTCGTAGGTTGGTGCCTCGCAGAAAATTGAAGGGGAGTTGGTGCTTCTTCAAGTTAGCTATGTATCTGAGGCTTCGAGCTCTTTGTAGGTTGGTGCCTATAGAAAATCAGTGGTGAGAGGGAGTTGGAGCTTGCCTTTGCATCACAACAATAATAAGATGTGGTTTTCTCTCTTTATGGGTTTCCACTTATATCTGGTGTCTCTGTGCATGATGTTTATGTGTTGATCTGATTTATATCTTCTTCTTAATACCTACAGCTCTCATATTAAATCTACTGTTATATTATATTAATACTTGCTGCTCACATTCTAAGATTACTCACATATTAAGTTGGACATGAAATGAAGGTGTAAATAAGTTTTAATGAAAAGTTTTAAAAGTCCATGAATGTGTTACACTGATTCACCCCCCTCTCTCATTTTAACTAAGGGTTCAACAATTGGTATCAGAGCAAGTTCCTTTGTACCATTTTAACAACTGAAAGGAGATCCTAGGTTCTCATTATGGCTAGTAAAGATGGATGTTCTACCAATAAAGCCCCTTTATTTACAGGTGAAAATTATGCTTTCTGGAAAATCAGAATGAGGACATACATAATGTCTCTAGTAATAGAAGTCTAGGCTGCTGTGGAATATGGATATGCCCCAAAGGAAACTGACTCAGAGAAAGAAACCAAACAAGATTTTGTAGCTAATGCAAAAGCCATGAATGCCATCTTGAATGGATTGTGTGAAGCAGATTTTATCAAAGTAATGCACAAAGACACTGCCAAAGAAATGTGGGATACTCTGGAGAACATCCATGAGGGAGACAAGAAAGTAAAGACTGCCAAAATTCAAGTCTATAGAGCCCAGTTTGAGAACTTAAAAATGGATGATGATGAAGACATTGCTAGCTTCTTTCTAAGGGTTGCAGAAATAGTAAATAACATGAAGGCTCTAGGTGAAAACATAAAAGAAGTTGTAATTGTACAAAAGATTCTAAGATCTCTTCCACCCAAGTTTAATTCCAAGGTGTCTGCAATAGAAGAAACAGCTAATTGGGAGACCTTGACCATGAACCAACTACTTGGAAATCTAACAGAATATGAGATGAGGCTCCCACAGAAGAAGCCAAGTACGAGGGAGGCAGCCTTTAAAACATAAAAGAAGAAAGAAGAAGAGGGAGACATATGCTCTTGCTCGGATGAAGAAGAGGCAAAATTTGTCAAGAAATTGGATAGAGGCTCAGGTAAATACAAAGGTAAACTTCCTTTCAAGTGCTTTAACTATGGAAGAGTTGGACACTATGCTGCTAAGTGTCCTCACAAGAAAGTAAGGAATCAGGCTCAAGAGTCAGAGAAAAATAAATCAAAAAACTGGCAGAAAGGAAAGAAGTTCAGCAGAAAATCCTTCTATGCTCAACAAGACAGTAGTACATCTGAAGATTCAGATGAACCCTCAAGTGAAGAAGGAACCTCTGAATTCTTATTGATGGCCATAGAAGAACTTGAAGGACTCCTGCTAGAAGATGAAAAAGAAGAAGGGGAAGTCGACCTTGAGGGGGAGCTAAGAAGTGCTCTGGAGGAGATTGATAGACTCAAACTGAAGTGCAGAAAACAAAAGGACATTCTTCTCAAGTATGTAAGAGAAGAACAAAACTCAGAAGTCCTCATGCAGCTGAAGGTAGAGCTTGAAGAAGCCAAGAAGATAGAAGACATGTTACTTCAGCAAATCAAGGATAAAACCCGAGAACAAGAGAAGCTGGAAGAAGAAGTAGTATGTCTTAGGAAGAAACTAGAAAATGCTCAAAGGAAAGTGGTTATAAACTCTTCTCAAACAACAAGCTCTAGTAAGTTGAATGAAATTCTGGTTGCTCAAAGATCTCCTATGATAAAAACTGGAATAGGCTATGAAGGAGAATCAAGTAAAAGCAAAGAAAAGGAAAACAAAGAGATTATTTTTGTAAAAGCAAAGAAGGATGATGAAGCAGCTCAAATAATTCCTACAAAAGAAGAAACATGTAATGAGGAAGACAGAGATCAGAAGAAACCTCCAGTAACAAAGAATGCAGTAAACACTAAGACAACAGAAAAAATATCATATGCCCCTGAGTATGTCAAATTTGGAAGCCATCAAAGGAGATTCTTCCCTCTTATGAAGAATGCCACCTGTTATGTCTGCCACAAGCTGGGACACATTGCTACATATTGTCATGCAAGGAGGAGTAATTCAAACCAGCAAAAGATGCAAACAATGAAGAGACTGTCTCAAGCAAACAAATGGAGAAGACAACCTTACATCAGGTATGCATATAGTTTCTATGGTTACTATTTTTATTGTAAGGAATTTGGCCATAAAATCATTGAGTGTAGAAAGTATGGACAAAGATTGATGTTCAACACCTCAAGGAGGTTTATGAATCAAAGAAATTTTGTTCATACTCACAATTCTGCAAAAACTATGATCAAATGTTGTATATGCAATCAAGTTGGACATATGCCTTCCAAATGTCCTCTGAAGGGATGTGAATCATCATCTCACAAAAGATACCAAACAAAAGGATGCCTCCAGTGGAAAAAGAAGGAGAATAAGTGTGACCTGGCTCTAACTGCTCAAGATCTAAAAAGCCAATGGTATTTGGACAGTGGCTGCTCTAAACACATGACAGGAGACAAAATCAAGTTTATAACTCTTGGTGAAAAGAAATCTGGCAATGATAAATCAGGTAAGATCAAGGGAAAAGGCTCAGTCAGCATAGACAATGGCAGAGAAAAGGCCCAAGATGTACTATTTGTAGATGGGCTGAAAGCAAATTTACTAAGTGTCAGTTAGATGTGTGACAAAGGCTGTGAAGTTATTTTTAGAGCACAAGATTGTGAAGTCAGATCAAGCACCACAAGTAAGACTTTGCTCAAAGGAGTTCGAACAGAGAGTAATGTACACATTGTGAAAGAGGAAGATGAAGCATGTCATCTTAGCAAACTAGAAGATTCATGGTTATGGCATAAAAGGTTGGGACATCTCAGCTTCGATCACATCATCAGACTAAGCAAGAAGAAAGTTGTCAGAGACATGCCAGAAATAAAGAGGCCTTCTAATACCATATGAAAATCATGTCAATTAGGCAAACAGACTCGCACATCCTTCAAGGCCAAAGATGAGTTATCAACAAGAAGACCTCTACAGCTTGTGCACATGGATCTGTGTGGACCCGAAAGAACTAAAACTCCAAGTGGAGAATCCTACTTCATGCTAATAATAGATGATTTCTCCAGAATGACATGGGTTGCATTTCTCAAGAATAAATCAGAAGCTTTGGAAAAATTTAATATCTTCAAAGCATTAGCAGAAAATCAAACAGGATGCAAGCTGAAATGCATCAGATCAGACAGAGGAGGTGAATTCACAGATTATGACTTTGCTGACCTATGCAATGATCATGGGATAAAGCAACAATTTACTATTTCAAGAACACCTCAGCAAAATGGAGTAGCAGAGAGACAAACCAGGTCTATACAGCAAATAGCCAGAGCCATGATGCATGAAAGTAATATTGGTCAGACCTTCTGGGCAGAAGCAGTACACACAATGGTGCATATCCTTAATAAACTCACTTAAGGCCAAGTAGTGACAACACTCCCTATGAACTATGGCATGGAAAACCAGCTTCAATCAAACATTTTAGAATCTTTGGAAGCAAGTGTTACATAAATAATAATGATGAAAATCTTGGGAAATTTGATGCAAGAGCAAATGAAGGGACATTTCTAAGATATGCTTACAAAATTAAAGGGTACAGGTGCTACAACAAGACTCTTCGAAAAATAGTTGAAAGTATTGATGTGAGATTTGATGAAGAACTTCCAAACAATACAAGAGATATAGACTACTGCAGTCCATCAGACAACCATGAAGAAGAAAACCAGAATGATGATGAAACAAGCAAGACAACAGAAGATGCAGATTTGAGCTCGAAAGCCCCCTCAAGATACACTTAGAAGAATCATCCTGAAGATCAGATCATAGGAGACAAGAAAGCAGGGGTCCAGACAAGAAGGCAGCTAACAGAACAAACAGAAGAGGTATACATATCCATGTTATCATAGATAGAGCCAAAGAGATTTGAAGAAGCCAGCAAGGACAAGTATTGGGTAAAGGCAATGAATGAAGAATTGGACCAAATTGAGAAGAACAATACCTAGGAACTAGTTCCTAGACCAATTGAGAAAAATATCATTGGCTCAAAATGGGTATTCAAGAATAAAATGAATGAGCAAGGACAGGTAATCAGGAATAAAGCCAGACTAGTTTGCAAAGGATATTCACAAATTGAAGGACTTGATTATGATGAAACATTTGCTCCTGTAGCCAGAATGGAAGCCATCAGAATGTTTCTGGCCTTTGCATGCTACCAAGACTTCAAGGTATACCAAATGGATGTGAAATCTGCATTTCTGAATGGAGATCTAGAAGAAGAAGTCTACATGGAACAACCAAAAGGTTTCTCTTTAACAGACAAAGAAGACTATGTGTGCAGACTGAAGAAGGCTCTATATGGACTAAAACAAGCTCCTCATGCTTGGTACTCAAGACTGGATAAATATTTGCAAAAACAAGGCTTTAAGAGAGGTGGAGTAGACAGCAATCTATACATAAAAGCCCATGAAAATGAACTCCTGATTGTTGTAGTATATGTTGATGACATTATGTTTGGAAGCAATAGAGATGAACTTGCAAAAGGGTTTGCTGAGGAGATGAAGTCAGAGTTTGAGATGTCCATGATTGGAGAACTCAGTTTCTACTTAGGACTTCAAATTTAGCAAAAGAACACAGGCACATTCATCTCACAGGAAAAATACTTAAAAGAAATGTTGAAAAAGTTCAAAATGGAGGACTGCAAACCTGTGTCAACTCCCATGATCACGGGATGCAAGCTGTGTGCTGATGATGGGTCTGCAGATATAGATCAAAAACTCTACATATCCATGATAGGAAGTCTGTTGTATCTGACAGCATCAAGACCAGACATCATGCTAGCAGTAGGACTAGTGGCTAGATATCAAGCAGCACCTAAACAAAACCACCTTCTGGTAGTCAAAAGAATATTTAGATATCTACAAGGAACAATTAAGTATGGACTTTGGTATCCTAAAGGAAAAAACTTCACTTTGACAGCATACACAGATGCAGATTGGGCCAGCTGTGTGGATGATAGGAAAAGCACAACTGAAGGTGCATTCTATTTAGGAGAAATTCTGGTGGCATGGTTAAGCAAGAAACAAACATCTATCTCTCTGTCTACAGCAGAAGCAGAATATATAGCAGCAGCAGCATGTTGTACACAAGTCATGTGGATGAAGAAAACCCTCCAAGACATGAAGGTAAGCATTGATGAACCTATCTCAATCAAATGTGATAATACAAGTGCTATAAGTATATCTAAAAATCTTGTGCTTCACTCAAAAACTAAACATATCCCAATTAAGTATCATTTTCTCCAAGAACAAGTGGCTCAGAAGATAGTAAAACTGGAGTATGTACCAACAAAAGAACAGACAGCAGATATATTTACTAAACCGCTTGCCAGAGAACCATTTGAATATTTGAGAGACAGACTAGGGGTAGTATCTATAGATGCTACTCTCTAATATGAAGAGAAAGCACAGTTTCAGGGGGAGAACATAAACGGAAATATCATTCCCAGGGGAGATCAACCAGCAAGGGAAGCATGAAAACAGGTCCTCAGGATCAAAAGGATTATGGCAAGAATACATTCAGCTTAAAAGAATCAATAAAAAGGAAAAAGGGTCAGTGGTGCAGCGGAAGAGTTGTGAACCCGACGTGAATCTAATCCAAAGGTTGAAGCAGCAGCGTACAAAGTCAGAAAATTCCAGAGAGAGAAAATGCATGAAATATTGAAAAAGGATAAAATCACAGGATCAAAGAATAGAAGCTACACTAAGAATTCAAAACCCTTTCCATTGATGTCAAAGGGGGAGGAAGAGCAAGAAACAAGAGGAAGAGCAGGCAAACAGAGAAAGTGTATTGCCACAGAGAAAGTGTATTGCCATCAATGCCAAAGGGGGAGATTGTTGGAAATATTGTCATTGATGGCAAAGAAGGCAGCAGATGCAAAGATAGGAAAAGAATAGCAGCAGGTAATATGTACAATGAAGGCAGAGGTAGAGGTCGAGCAGCAGAAGCAGCTGAGGCAGAGGCAGAGGTAGCGAATATAGATGCAAAGTCGTTATCACAGCAAGTTATCAGAGGCAGAGGCAGAGTCGTTATCACAAGCAGAGGCAGAGCCATTTTTTAATTCCGAGAATCGCTACCCCAATTGGACGATACATAAACACAATTCCGGGAATCGTATAACCCAAGCAGCAAATTATATATATAAATCTCATTCTGGGAATCGTTACCCACGCTGGAGTATATATGCAGCGTATTTACATATATTGTGCCTTATGCACAAAGGTCCAAAGCATATATATTAATCTATATGGAGCGCTTTATTATCAGAACCAAAGTACCATAAGGTGGGACCCTTCCCAATCGCATCGGAGATTATAAGGGGAGCGGAACAGGTTAACAACAAGTTGCGATTGCGATTGAAGCCTAGACCCGATGGGTCTATAAATCATGTTTAATATATGTTTGAGTTCCATTTCTAATAGCATCGGAAAAATTCAGTGAATAGTGGTCAATCGCATCCAACAAAAGCAGAACATCGAAGAAATATATTAAAAGAATTGCGATTGCGATTGAAGCCCGGACCCGATGGGCTTATAAACTATGATTGACAAATGTTTGAGTTCCAGTTCCAATCGCATCGGCAAAATGCAGTGAACATTGGTCAATCGCATCGGACAAAAGCAGAACATCAGAGAAATATATTAACAAGAATTGCAATTTCGATTGAAGCCCGGACCTGATGGGCTTATAAACTATGATTAACAAGTGTTTGAGTTCTAGTTCTAATCACAATCGAAAATCTGTGGAGGGTATCAATCACATCAGAGCAAGGCAGCATAGCAGAGCAAGTTAATGAAGTTTTCGATTGCGTCAATCGCAATCGGAAATCGCTGGAGGAGTAGTATATCGCATTGGAAAATGTGGCAGGTGGGCCCGAAAGGGGTTTTTATATGTTTAAACAGGTTTTATTATTTACGCCGAGAGTTGACTTAAGGCGTATTAAAAAGGAAGCTTGTATGATTAAACTCTGTATAATTATGCTGAGAAATGAAATATGGTTAGATATATAAAAGGCGATGTTATATATATAAAACGTTGTTACGATTGTATTGAAATGTGCCGCGTGGTCTGAGGACCCACGGGCCTCGGCTTAAGGTGGAGGGCAATTATTAATAGAATATGATTGCGATGTGTGCAATCGCATCGGGCCATAAAACAAAGGCGTGGTGTATGTATGTTTTGCTTGCAGAACTCACCACATCAACAAGACACTTGTTGTGGGTAAAGCATTGGAATTCGCCCAGATTTAAAGTCAGAAGTTACATATGTTATATAAAACAGCAGTCTAGATGTTAAAATCAATTCTTATCGTGCCGAGAGTTAAATTGTGATGTATAAAAAGGGCAGTTACACTGCGACAGTAAGCAGAAAAGCCAAATACAGCACAGTCACAGAAAAGACAAGCGCAGTGAACCAAGAGGCTGAATAAGTGAACTGAATTTTTCTTTGTAATTGATTGTAAATGTTTTTAATTAATTTATATTGTTTTGATGCACTGGAAAGTCTCCGAAAGAAAAAAAAATCCCACTGTAATATTAAAATAAGCACCTACAGTTACATTTTTCTGAGTAAGCTGAAAAATAAATGAGAAGGTAGAAGACTAAGAGGTATGGCTATCCATATCGAATTCCTTGAGGAATACAAACAGTCATCAAGAATTCTCTATAAGTAACATCATCTTGATATACATAAAGAAGTTAGAGAGAGTAAATATAGAGAAGGCAGAGTATAGAAGAGTGAGGCAGAGAAGATTAAGAAAAAAAAAAAGCAGAAAGAGAAGCTACAGAACAGAGCTGATATCTGAGGTAAATCAGCAAACATTAAGTTTGATAAATTAAGGAAGTTGGAGCTCTCTGCAAATTTGTTATTTTGACAGTCATTACTTGTAGCCGATCAAGTTAGCCTCCCGTAGGTTGGTGCCTGCAGAAATTGAAGGGATTTGGTGCTTCCTTGCAAGTTGTAGCTTGCAGAATTGAGGTAGGAGCCTCCCGTAGGTTGGTGCCTACAGAAAAACAGTGGTGAGAGGGAGTTGGAGCTTGCCTTTGCATCACAACAATAATAATATGTGGTTTTCTCCCTTTATGGGTTTCCACTTATATCTGGTGTCTCTGTGCATGATGTTTATGTGTTGATCTGATTTATATCTTCTGCTTAATACCTGCTACTCTCATATTAAATCTACTGTTATATTATATTAATACTTGCTGCTCACATTCTAAGACTACTCACATATTAAGTTGGACATGAAATGAAGGTGTAAATAAGTTTTAATGAAAAGTTTTAAAAGTCCATGAATGTGTTAAACTGATTCACCCCCCCCCCCTCTCAGTTTAACTAAGGGTTCAACAGGGAATTCTTCTTGGCTGATACAGAGTGAATCTCATTTGCATTAAGCACCTATCTAATATACACAAGAGAAAAAATATTCATGGGGACTAATTTTGGGAGCTTATATGGTGCACACTCACATCCATAGACTCTAATATCAATATAATTCTAGTACAAGTACCAATCTCCTGTCTTAGCCTGATCTGACAAATGAAGTATCATTTTAATGTCTTCACCTATCTTGGGTTCAGTTGTACTACTTAGAGCACTCATAGTTGGATGAAAAAATAGTCCAATGAACTATTTGTAAGAGCATTCCTTATGTTCTTCCATCACCAAAGATGTTTAGAAGATCACTGATTATTGGTTACCTTCTTCATCAAGCCTCTGCATGGAAAATTTGAATCTATCTTTTTTATAATACTAAAATAGAAGAGTATTTAAACACTTCTTCAGTCTAAAACTTGATAAATTGCTCATGGATGTTGTCTGCCAGGAATTGGCTGAAATTGAAAATGATTGATGGTTTGTTGTCTGTGGAAAAGATAAAGAGGAAGCCTAAAATGGGTTCATCTACCCACTGATCAAAAAAATATCCAAGGAGGTATGAAATGAGTGTTATAATCTATTTAGCCTGATCAGGGAAGATGGAGGAAGGGTACAGAGGATTTTTCTTTGGAAATTTAGTGTTTTCAGGTAGAAATATGTCAAATATTTTAGCTCTTTTAGCAAAATCAAGCTTTTGGTATAGTTCATTGAGGTCTTCTAAGGAGATAGGGGTGTTATTTTTCATAGAGGGAGCTTGCATCATCTGATCAATTAACTGGGCAGTGATCGTGAAAAGGATTTCACTAGTAGGGGAAATGATGGCTCGTTGATTAGCAATGTAACAAGCTTGGCACTTTTGGATGAATTGAGGGGCATTGAATGTGTGAGGGAAGATATAATGAGGTAAATTGGACTCCCAAAGTCCAATATCATCTTATTTATCAATATATTTATCTTCCAACCAACAATACATTTAAAATAACTCAAATTCACATGGTGTTTCATTTATTTTGTAATCCTTATCAGCTAGAGGAACATCATCTAATTCTATGGGAGGACGAACCAATGGATTGAAAGGTTCCTCCTGGTTTTTCTTTTTAGGAGGAATATTTAATTAAATTTGAGGAATTTTACTAGTATGTAGATAAACAGTTTTACTGGGAATGCGCAGTAGTTGTTTGATTGATTGAAGGAGGAATAGAAAGTGTTGTCACTTTGGTCGCAAGAAAATCAATTCATAAAGACTATTGCACTGTAAACTTGTAAAACAATTGGATTTGCAGAGATAATAGCATTGTAAAGGTTGAAAAAGGATTAAAATGAAGGGTTTTTATAACAACAACTTCTTTCTGTTGTAAATGGTGCGGGTCCATTGAATTAACGGTCATCCAGTTTTAATTAAATGTTAACGGATAACACACTGCAGGAAGTGATTTGATTGGTAATGGATTAACAAAGTGGCACTGTAGTAATGGCGAAGGTAGCAGATAGGGACCATGGTATTTGAAATGAGGGGAAAGTGGTTTTTTTTTTTTTTTGGAGGGGGGGGGGCGGGGGTTACTAGGTGGTTAGTGGTTTAGGCAAGGGGGGTGCGAAGAGCAGAGAGGAGGTCATGTGGTAGTGGTTCTGGCTGGAGAAACTGCTTATTTTGGATTCCCCCTGGTGGTAAAGCTAGGATGGAGAGGGGGCCCGAAGGCTAACGAGGGTCATTTATCAGGGAGCGGGTAGATCAGATGGTGGAAAACTGCAGGTTGTTTAATAACATATGATATGATAGCTTTTCGGGTAGTGACCATTAATTTTGGGTCAAAAACTTAGGATAAGACGTGAATAGATCAAACATATAACTTTATGTGTCCGACACTTTGAAACTTAGGATAAAGTGATTTTTGTCACTTAACCCTTTATGTGCCAAATGCATAATGAAATAAAAACTTAGGATCTAAGAATTTTTTATCCTTTCAAAGCCAAAACACTTCTACCTACCCTTTCAATTTCACATTCTTTTGCTAAAGTAACATTTTATTTCATTTTCTAAGAGTGCATGTAGACTAGAAAACCCATGTCTCTTTTTTTATGAAAAATATATTCTATTATATCACTTATTTCTCCTATTGATTTAGATTAAACAATTGAATCAATTTCATTTTCTACCTAACTATTGATTTACCAAGATTAAAATGTTTAGCAAATCTTTATTCTCTAACCTAATTTACAAAAATTCAAAATTGTTCAACCATGATTAAGTTGTATGGTTTGAAAAAATAGCTAGTCATTGTGGCATTTTAAACAAGCTGCACACAACCTTATTTCATTTGACATAAACAAAAATATCTATCAGTAGTGGTATTTGAACTTACAACACTTTCAATGTTATTTTCTCTATTTTTTCTTTGTGGGGTTCTGATTTAATTTTTATTCTTTTTCAACTTTTCTTTCTTTTTCTTCTTTATTCATTTTTTTAGATATACCCTCTTTTCATTTTTCTTTTATGTATTATTTTTGGAAATCATTTTCATATTGAAAATTAGTTACAATATAAGACTACTGAGACAAAATACTCAATCACCTTGAGATCCTATAAATTATAGGACCCTAACACACCCTTACCATCCTTAGGGAAAACCGGGTCTTTTATCAATCTAAGAGAACTCTGAATGGTGCAGAGGGACTTGAAGGTTCAGGAAATATTATGTCTCCTAAGGATCCTGGTGATTCTATTGGTAATACCTTCAATAAACGAAAGGTGAACTCTAGATAATAGATCACTAGGACCCTTTTATTCATCAGACCTTTTTCTTCTTTCTGAAAATCTCTAAGACTTTGAACCTTTCTATAACCGTTCTTATTAAAAACATTTAGTAGATGAGACTTTTCTCCATCAAGGTTGTTTTCATCCGAGATTCTTAAGGCTCTGGTAGCTAGGGTGCTATGGACCCCTAGTTTCTGGGCAGGGAAATGATGAGAAGCAGTATGCAAATATTGCTCAGTGTGTGTCTTCTTTCTAAAGACTTCATGAGAGAAATAACCATCATCATTACTCGAAATAAGAACATATATAAACGGTAGGCTTCCATCCACTTTGACTTCCATGGTGTACTTAATGGAGTCAGATTGATTGTTAAGATGATGGAAGAAAAAATCCAATTTTTCTTTGTCATGAGGCCAAACCACACAAGTGTCATCAACAAACCTTTTCCAAAGTCTAGGTTGGAAAAGGGCGGAGGAAAGGGACCTGGATTCGAATTCTTCCATGAAAATATTAGCCACAACGAGGGACATGGGAGAACCCATGGCCACACCACATGTTTTCTCAAATAATTCACTCTCAAAACTAAAGAAGGTCGAGGTCAGACAAATCTCAACCAGATGGGCAACATCTGGATCGATGATTCGATTGATGACATCAATAGCTTCATTAATGGGAATGCAAGTGTATAATGATACAACGTCGAAACTTACAAGCCTGTCATCAGGATCCATTTTAATGCCCTTCAATTCTTTAATAAAGGAGGAAGAGTCTTTGACAAAGGAGTCGGTTCGACCCACAAAAGGTTTAATCCTATTGGCTAAAATTTTAGCAAGAAGATAAGTCAGACCGTTAATGGTGTTGAAAATGGGGCAAAGTGGGGCTCCTTCTTATGGATCTTGGAAGACCATAGATCCTAGGAGTTACAGGGTTACTCTCAATAAGATTTTTACTCAGGGTGCCAACCGTGCTACTAGATTTTATGGCCATAAAAACAACTTTTGAAACTTTCTCAAGAGGATTTATGTCTGGTTTCTTGTATCTCTCGTTATTATGAAGGTGATCTAACATTTTATTACGGTAATATTCTCTGTTTAAGATGACCATATTACCTCCTTTATCAACCTGAAGAACAACAATGCCATGGTTACTGTTCAAGGATTTAAGAGCATCAAACTCAGTTTTACTAAGGTTTCTCTTAGGGGGCTTGGCTTTTCTTATGATCAAAGCACAATATTGTCTAATGATGTCTTTTGAAGCATCAGGTAAATATTTAATCCCATACTCTATATCACAAATAATGTCTTGAACAAGGATTTTTCTAGGATCCAGGGCAAAGTTAAGACCCTTCTCCAAAAGACTATAGACAGGACGATTAAAGGAAAAACTAGAGAGATTAATAACCTTCTTACTCAAGGGAGGAAAGAGGATATATTTTTATTATTATTATCGATATTATCGTTGTTGTTGTTTTTGTTCAATTATTATTATTATAATTGTTGTTACTATTATAGTTATTAATATTAATATTATTATTATTACTGGAATAATTATTATTATAATTATGATTGTTAATAGAAGATTCCCATTTAAAATTCACTAGGTTAAAAAGAGATTCAAGTGATGGATTAAAACCACAATCAAACGAATCCATACCTGTCTTCGCGTCATCCAACGAACTGGGGAAAGCGACCTGTTTTAATGAATCTTAGACAGGGTCACCCAAATCATCACTTGAGACTACCAAAATCGGAAGGGAAGAGATGGGAGAGGTGAGACCAGACCTAACACCACCCGAATATCCCAAACAATCCTGATTGGAGAAGCGTTGAAGGGTTTAGGTTAGCTAACCGTCGAGTCGACCTTCCACCGTGGAGGAAATATGGATCGAAGAGGCCTGCTCAGCACCGTTGAAAAAATCATTGGACACGCCAACTAACGGACGAAAGTGGAGGGGAGACACCTAGGAAGGGCACAGATTAAAAAAGGGTAGGGGAGGATGAGACCGCAGATCTGCCAGAGCAGCAATGTAAGACGAATATTGGAGAAGCAAGGGCAAGAAATGAGGGGACTCGACAAAACCCACCTCGTGGCTCACAAATTATACTCATATGTGATTACCATTGAAAGATTTTATATACAAATTCCAACAATAATTAATTCATATGGTTTATAATTATATAGTTATTATTTAAAAATAATAATTAAAATTATTATTTAAATTTAAAAAGAATGGTTCTGCCAAGAAAAATAAAAATAAAAAATGGGGAATAATAATGATGACATAAATCAAGAAGAAATTGATAAAGTACGATGTCGCCTTGAAAATGTTTAAAAGAAGCAGAAAGAGTTAGGAGAAGATCAAATAGGATAATTGTAACTCGGGAGAAAATAACAAGTGATGTTAAAAAAAAAATAACATTGAGAGAATGTTGCTAGGAATGCAAAATCAATTAATGGGAGGGGTTAATTCATTTTTTAATCCTTTAATTACTCATGAACCAACACAAAGTCCCAAAACTCCAAAAAGCAGAGATTCCCCAAATCATGAAACTCTTTAGATGTCGCAAATACACTTCTCGGGTAGTCAGTACTATACAAAATTCCCAAAAAAAAATAATATCAACGAATTAAGGAGGAGTTTCCAAAATACTATGGAAAAGATCATATAGGTGTTATTGTGTGGGTTAATAAAATGGAAGCCATTTTTGAATCAAACCATCCAATAGGTGAATGAGAGAAAATCATGACCACATCCAACAATTTGGAAGCTAATGCATATGATTGGTTCCTATGGTGGTCTAACAAATGTGAAGGTCATTCTTTGTTTTGGAAAAAAATTGTGGATGCCCTACTAAAAAGGTTTTAATATGAAGAATAAGAATATATCTATGAAAATATTGTTGATCTCAATCAAATAAGGTCTATAAGTGAATACACCCATGAATGGGAAGTATTAACTACGAGATAAAGAGGATTTATTGATGAACAATTTCTTAAAAGATATAAAAGTGGACTTAAGGAGTATATCTATGCAAAATTTAAGTTTTACAAACCCAAAAATATTGAAGACGTTAGACATGCAACAAAAATTATTGAACAAAAACCTTAGTTCAAAATTTCATCATTTAAGGGAGACGAAGACCAACAACAATACTCAGGTAAAAATGAGTCAAACAAATTGATCCAAGATCTTTAGCTTCGAGATGGAATAAAGAATTACATGTAAAATTGCATCTTAACCATGAAACTTAAAAGGCATGAAACAAGAAGATAGAAGCACATAAAATCATGCAAAGAATACAAGAACTTGATAACGGAGTTTTTCGAGGAGGGACTACGTCTTTGGGCCCTGCTCAATCAGTGGGGAGGCCCTCTTTCATTAAGTGGAAAATAAAATCAAGGTACAAGCATCAATGTAAAATTACACCCTTATACCTCCAATATGTAAACTAGCCGAAAAATGGAGACCTTTGTTGCAGAAACGGATAGCACCATCAGAATCTTGTCGCCAAGAGGTGTAGGATCCATATAAATTTTGTCCAATTTGGACACTAGGAAAATTTGGCCCCTCTGAAAGTTGAGCTCAAATCATGGTTCCACCCGCCCTTGGAAAAGCTCAGGGTTATGCTATCTGCCTCGATCCTTTTGTCACTCCTTGTCTACCTAGGCACATTAGTGAAGGTTGAGTTTATATAAAAAAAATCATGGCGGACTTCCCAAAAGAAGCCGCTAGGCGCAACGGTTAGGATCCATATTTGAGGGGAGGAGGTCGGGTGGTCAAACCCCGCCTCCTCCCGTAATAGTGATATATTATTTAGTAAAAAAGAGTTGTATTTAATTGGGGGGGGCCTGTGCCCAATCGCAGTGGCTCGAACTCACCAATCCTCTGCACGTATATGCTATAACGGGTAGGGGCGGCGGGGTTGACAACCCGCACCCCTCCTTTTTAATATATTTTTGTTATAATGGTTGGGGCAGTGGGGTCATGGCCATCGACCCCACTATTTTTTTAATATTATATTGTTATGTGGTACAGGTAGGGGCAGGGATCATGGGCTACCCCTTTTTTTATAATTGTTTTTTGTTTTTATAACAATAATGAGCCCTTTTAAAGCTTCTCGATTTTGACCCGAAGGAGACAAATTATCGATCCAACAATTTTTCCCGAAATTTGGTTGGAGATGGCTAGAATCCGACCACCGGAATTCTATGAAATTGTGTCCTCCTTAACCTACCATGTCATCCAGTCAACCTTAGAACTTTTACTGCTTCTAACTTCTCCATACGGACTCGGAATTGAGTGTCTTCTACGCCATTGGAATCAGGAAGACAAGATCTTCAACTTGACACTAAGTTTGCCACATTTATACCACTTTGATTTTTGAGCCTTTTGTACTTAAGACACTTGTACTTGGACCTGTATGATCCTCCTGGATCATTCCTCCCCACTGAGGAGCTTTTGGACCACCAAAAGCATTAACACACCCAGCACACTGCCTGTGTCCTTTCCAAAACACACTTTCAATCACCAACACGAAAATCTGTTACATTATTTGAAACCATGTACAAACCACACATGACTCAACAACCCATCACTTTCCAGGAGTTTATAGCACACACTCATTGGTCTAGGATTACATAATAAAAAACCAATACCTCAACTATTCATAGGAAAAGGCCAAAAACATCATCATTGCATTTTGAAGTGATGGAAAACACATCATCACTTTCACATGTATTCACAACGCATGATTTACAAATTGTGGCCATAACAATTAATACCTATAAAAGAACCATCTTTTACTTAATAAAGTAAATAGGTCATCTCCTTGTGGTGGATTTTTTTGTGGAATAGCTTCGAGGAGTGGATTCTTCATGGGTGTTTTTTTATCCTGACGTGTTTGACATGCAAATTTCTGGCATTCATCCTCGTTGCAATGATTCTTCTTCTTCCAGACTTTCCAGATCATCTTGGAAATCCTCCTCCTGATGTGCCTCTGATAAGTGCTCATGAATCCCTCATTGTCGCTTAAATGTGAGGAGGTGCTCTCATCATCAGTTGTTGGTGGGACACTAGTTGTTTTGGTGCATTCCCCAACTTCCTTCATAACATATCCGAGTCCTCGATGACAAGGAAATTCTGCTAATTTGATGGGGTTTATGGTGCCTTGTCTGTTGATTCCCAGGCCCTTCCCATGATACCCCATTTTCTTCAGCAGTTTGGACCAGATTCCTGTAGTATGTTCTTCAAAGGCAATGAAATCATCATCATGAAAAGTATAAAAAATTGAAGGGTTGATTTTTAGCTCGGATTGGTTATGTCGCAAATTTTCCAAGGCCGCATCCTTAGCTTGTAACTGTTAAGCAGGTAAATCCTCTCTGCAGAAAGAGACAGTCCCTCTAGCCCTAGAGTGGGTCTAGAAACAAAGAGACATGCTATAGGGTTGATTCCTAATCACTGAATGAAAATAGGACACGGTAGATCAACCTACCTAGAGTCCAATGTTGTCGTCATTGCTGTAGTGGTGGTGGCCTCTCACTCCTGCCTTGGCAAGTCACAATCCTTTCGCAGTCATGCTCGGATACCTGCACATAGAACAGAAAACAAGAATAGCATATGACATAATAATTTCACTCATAACTACTAGCTCTCAAAGAGGGCTAAGCATATTGCATTAAACATCTAACATAATACAAAATGGGAACCAAACAGTAGTCATGTATATGTATTGATAGAAGGAAGAGTTACAACCAATGCTTTGACGTCGCAGCCTCCTCCAACGGGGTTCAGCCGAAGCGCGTCTCAGATGCTCATTAGGGAATTCGGACAAGATGAAGGCATGGACTCAAGCTCTCTCAACATAATTCCTTCTTATTCTATCTCTTCAGTAGTTCGGTTATAGTATGCTCAATTCTCCAAGTTCAGCTAGCTTATGCAAAGAGAGATAGCTTCTTTTTATAGAGGAAAAGGAGGAGGTTAGGATCCCTACAAAGGTGGGAGGGAGGCCTATCCTTTAGGGAGTTCCCATAAGAGGTGGAAACCATAAACTAAAGGAGGGAGTCTGTGGTTTATTCAATTCAACCACTCCCAATGACTCATCCTCGAAGTTGTTGGAGTGGAATCTCCACCTCTATTTTTTAAAAACATTCCATAAACAACTCGACACAGGTGGCTCACTGAGACAGAGCGCCAGTTGGTGCGGGGCCCAGTGTTAATCTTCCTCTTCGGCGTGAGGGCATAAATGACTACTCTCGCCAAGGCAAAAACAACATTTTTTGTGCCTCTGCTCAAGGAATTGTCAACATAAGGAATATTACTCTCATGTAAAGGGATATAATGATGGTTTTTGCAAGGCATGACACTGCTTATCGATCACAGAAATGACCCTCCAATGGGCAAGATGGGGATTTCAAGGACAGTGACAAAATTTTGTGTAACAAATGCCCCCTAAATCATGAGGTCTGAGGGAGAGGAAGGAGAGAAATGCTTTATGAGAATGCTTTTGAACCAAACATCGCTGTCAGAAAACATGCAATTACAAATACAACTGATATTTCTGATACATGAACATGTGGTATGGGCACAGCCATCCATAATAGAATGTATAAAGACTAAGCTCCGAGGTATGGACGCATCCATCCAATAGTAAGGATCAACAGATAGACTCAGGTATGGTCGCAGCCATCCAATTAAAAGAGTCATGCAATAAGTCATGATAATCCACCAAAATCCACAGCCTGGATTTTATCAGACAAAACCCAGGGTCTTGCGCTCCATCTCGACCCGAACAAGTACAAATTCAAGCATGTGAATATATGAGCTGAAGTCAAACATGCAAGGAAATCACCTGATTACCAGCCAATGATGAAAGTTGTTAACATGCACGAGAGAAACCACTAATAATGACAATGGTTCTCAAGGTACAACCAGTACAATCCACAGAATGTCAACAGTGATATGGTGACGAACACCTACAAAATCACTCAATCGAAGGCCATTGAGGTGGACCTTGCGTCGAATGCGAAGAACCTGCCATCGAGGCATGCAAGCTCCAAGGTACTAGAAGGGAGTCTCTAGATCAAATTCCTAGATAATGAGCTGAAGTCGACAGGAAGTGACACAATCGAAGGTGGGCCATAATGTTTTCCACATAATCGATATGAGACAGAGGAACATGATGATAGTGAATCAGGACCAACAGAGAATCAGAGGGAGGTTGAAAACTATAGAGGCAAACTTCTCTTGAACATATCAGCGACACGACACTAGATTTGGCATTATTTGACATCAAGGGATATGAGGTCATGATGATGTGGCAAAGAGAAGATGAGAGGTCAAAAGAGATTACCCAAACCCATGAAGGAAAAAGTGAATAAATGAGGTGTCCCCAACCCAACACGAATGCAGACAAGTGCCATGTTCAAGAGCGACATACTGCCAACATAACTAAAACTTGGTTCTATTTTCCCCCACCATTTCTGGCGAGTACCCCAATTATTTTTTTAAAAAAATCTTGAAGGGGATAGCATATGCTTGTGCTATAAGTTTGTCCTTCAAACAAATCCAACCTAGTACATTTTATGATCCCTAGGAAGGAGAAACTCGAGTAACGTCATGCTGACAAAGTCCGATGACATTAGGTTTTAACGAGTCTTACAAAGGGAGAACTCAACATCTTTTCATGTTTAGAGAGTTTGAAAAGAAGGCAGAACAGAAAACTCCATCATGGCCCTTTTCGTAAATAATCCCTCAGATTCGAAAAGGTAGAAAACAATATCTGAAAGAAACTCTTAGTCGCGATAGGCTAAGGTATTCATTTTTCATAAATAATATATCCCAGAATGAAAAAGGGGTAAACGTATACTGGGTAGATATCGCTTCGCAGCCATTTGACGAGTTCAAAATGACAAGAGTCTCGGAAATATTTTCAATTTTAGAGAGTCAAAAAAGAGCTGAAAGATGACTCCAGTCATGAATTTTTTGTGTTTTTACCGAGTCCGAAAAATTATAAAATTTAACTCTTTACTTCATCACTATGGCCTTAAAACCTGTTGCTGCACAAGAGACACGTGTAAAACCCATTTCTCGAAAATAATATAATAAAATAATTGAAAAACATGTTTTAAAACCTAATTAGGGTTGTGAAAAGTTATAAAATGCCAAAAATGGTAAAAATAATTACTTTTCACTTTTTACCTCTTTTGGAGCAGTAGTTACCCATTTTACAATGTGATTTTGCGGTGACGATAACAAGCGATCCGTAAAACCAATGTCAAATCCGTCAATTCCATGTAAGAGCTGATATCTCTCCCTTCATTTTAAGTCATCTTTTACTACCTGCAACTTCCAATTTTGATTTTTGGGAAAGGAAATTCAAATATTAGGGCACAGTGGTTGGCGCGGGTTTCGGGCACATACTCACGCCAATCACCCATTTTTCTGAACTAGGGCGCACCCATTGGCGCAACTGTTTGGGAAACAGTGTGCCAACTGCACAGACCATTTTTTTGCAAAAATGCAAGTTAAATACCCAATTTTTTACAAATACAAGCTTCAAAAATGCTAATGCTATGCATATGGACATGGTTTCAAGTAGAAAGTGGCAAAATGGTAATCGGATGGAAAGAACGGGAACACAGCGAAGAGGACAAGCTTGCCATGGAAAATGAGAGATGCATGGAAGCTCTTAGAGACTGTGGACTGAATAATTTCTTCTTGACATTGTGTCTCTGTGCTCAACCAGAGCTGCTACATTATTTTATCAGCATATGGGATGAGAAACAGGAAAATTTCATCCTTTAAGATCAGGAACTTGAGATTGATGTTTCTAACATCTACTTTATAACAAGATTTCCGCGGAGGGGAGCAGCACTGATCCTAATCGGCACCCAGCCTTGCATGGAGAGCATGTCCATGGTGATTGATAGGGTGTGTCCAAGGGCACGGAAGGGAACAGGAAGTGGGAAAGTCGATATCCAGACTATCCCAGACTTGGCACTAAAATTAGTGTTACATACCATCACACAAGCTGCGGGATCACAAGCACCGCACGAAGCAACAAAGACGCAGCTATTTCTTGCTATAGACTTCTTGACAATGACCATCTACAACTAGGTAGAGGTCGTGACAATAAACATGAAACACCAGCTAACAAAATTCAAGGAGACCAAATTGAAGCAATTTGGTTATTGGTATATCCTGGTATCGTTCTTGCTAGAACGACTACCAATTTTTCAACGTCAGGAGGTCATAGTCCCAACATCACCAGCGAGAGAACCACAGATAGCCCGATGGGTAGCTCTGATGCTAAGGGTAGGGGGCAGTCAATAGATGTCTTGGAGACTAGAGTTTTTTTATTGGCTCCGCCGACAGTTGATCATCGTGGAGGACTAGCCCTACTCTGGTACAGATTTTACTAGTGATCTGGACCTCCCACTCCTAGAGGGAGAGGATTGGGATGAAGATTTGGATAAGACTTATTTTTAATTTTCATGAGTGTTATGATTTTTTTAACTATGTATGTTCTGAAATTAAAT
This sequence comes from Pinus albicaulis, assembly GCA_034641835.2. NCBI lineage: Eukaryota > Viridiplantae > Streptophyta > Pinopsida > Pinales > Pinaceae > Pinus > Pinus albicaulis. The sequence continues at coordinate 1,642,176,524 of CM076582.1, forward strand.
CCATGCATTTACAGATGATGACCCAGAGAGACCCGCGGGCATGCCTCTGATATCGAGGCGAATCCCTCGCGATTTCAACACTCATGGCGAGGGAAGTGAGGAGGAGGAGATTGTACGCAACCTAGAGGGAATCACACATGGAGTCCCGAACTATGCACGATTTGAAGATGGTCCTCATGCCTACCAGAGACATACTGTCGGGATGCTAAGTTGCATTCACCACTTACTGAGGCAGCTCGTACGGGCAGTGACATTCTACCATGAGCATCACGCTAATTAGACACCTTAGGCTTTATATATGCATATTTTGAGAGACATGGTGTCTAAGGATGTAACAGAAACACACATATAAGTTTGAATTTATGATGCACACTGATGCAAACACGCGATATATATATATATATATATATCTATTCATACATGGATCTTTTTCATATGATGATGATTTTACAAATTACGCAAATGTCTATCTAATACAATGTTAGCCACTGTATCAGTTAATGCATTCATTCGTCTAGGAATATGTTGATATGTGATAAAATCAAAATGTCTTTCCAACAAATGAATACGTAAATATAATCTCAAAATGTATGGGTTTCTGACTGAATAATGACCATTGAGTTGCAAAACAACAAGCTGTGAATCTAGATTTAGAAGCAATGCACCTATGCCGAGATTAATTGCCTCAGTTAATAGTTCAAGGACAGCAATATATTCAGTGACATTGTTTGTAGTCCGTCCTAGACAAATACCTTGCAGTTCTATCAACTCAGCAGCATGATCATAGATTACCTAGGCTGCTGAAGACAAATTCCTAGTACTGCGGGAAGCACCATCCGCGAAACCAACATAAGGGGTAATAGACATCTTCACAAATAAGCAAGACCCAATAAGCGGGAAAATGCTTGCAAAGCACACCAAATCAAAACATGCAAAAAATGAAAAAAACACCTATGTACACTAATCATGCATGAATGACTCATGCATAATATTTTTTGAGATACAACCCATTTATGGGTTGTTCTAGAGGATTACCTTCGTAATCAATGAGCTCATAGGCCCCATTCTGCAACACGCGTTTAATAATCTAAGGCCCATGCCACATAGGTTGACATTTTCCTGCCCCCAGCTTATCATGAGCTTGGTCGTACAGGAGGACGAGATCTCCTTTAACGAAAGAACGAGGGGAAACAGATTGGTAAAGATGAGCTTTGACTTGATTTTTCTATGCTTCAATAACCAGAGAATAAAAACGAAGGGTTTCATCCAACCTTTCTAAATAAAGGAGATTCTCTTCTTCTGGTGAAGTGTTCGGCAGTAATTCAACAACCAACTTGAGCGAATTTCACACTCAATCAGAAAAGTAGCTTCCAGACTATAAACCAACTGAAAAGGGGTGAATCCGGTTGCATTCTTAATTCAGGTTCGGCATGCCCAAAGAGCTGAAAATAACATGAGATTCCAATTGGATTTATGGATCCCAATCGTACATTGAAGCATGGTAATGATAACTTTTTTCACGACTTCAACCTGGCCATTGGCCTGAGGATAGTACGGCGTTGAGCTGTCGTGATGCATACCCAACTTAGAAATCAATTCTGCCACCATGTAATGTCGAAAATGGGAACCATGATCAGTAATGATGGCTTAAGGGACACCAAACCTAGCAATGATGTGATTGAATATGAATTTAGTAGCTGTCTTATCGTCAGCGGCAAGTGTAGGCATTGCTTCGACCCATTTGGTGAAGTAGTCCACAGCTACGATAATATAAGCACGCCCCCCGGTCTAGTGAGATTTACACATCATAAAATCGATGCCCCACTTCGCAAAGGGACCAATGGCAATGACAAGATGAAGAGGTATAGGTGTCACACGCATCTTTCCTTGGTAAATCTGGCAATCATGACATTTACAAACCACGACAATGCAATCTTTGAAGATAGAAGGCCAGAAATAACCAGCACGAAGAATATTTTGTGCAATGGCATAACCAGACATGTGACCGCCAAAGGCGCCATTTTGACAATTATTTAGGGATTTCTCCACTTCCTCGAGATTCAAACATCGATGGAGAATGGAATCCACTTCGACACGATAAAGTGTATCCCCAACTATACGATAAGGTTGCGACTGATGCTAGATGCATCGGCGGGCATCCTTCGTCAACTCAAATCTGAAAGTATAAGTTTGGAGATAAATGATGATATCACCATACCATGGATCGAGGGTGTTAATCAATAAAAGCTTATCGTCTGGAATGTATTCCTCAGAATGAGATGGAGGACAATATGAAGGGAGGGAACAGATCACATCAGCAAAGACTAATGATTTCTTTGACTTGTCAGTAGTAAATTCCAAATCGAAATATTGGAGGATGACAATCCACTTCGAGTATTCTCCCCTCAGAAATTGTAGAGACAATATATAGGTCATGGGGTTGCAATCAAAAATCACAGTCACCATACGTAAAAGAATATAATGACGAAAACGTTGAACTTCTTGAACCGTACATAATGCTAACTTCTCGACATGTGCATAGTGTGTCTCAATATCGAGAAGGTTACGAGACAAGTAATAGATAACATGCTCATTACCGTCATCATCGTCTTATACCAGAACCATGGCAATCATGCTGAAAGCGGTGGCTAAATAAAGGGGAAAATCACGATGATAGTTAGGAGGGCGCAACAGAGGAGCATTGAAAAGCAACATCTTTAGGGCCTCAAAATACTTCTGAGCAATCTCATCCCGATAGAATGGGACGCCCTGCTTTAATAGTCATGGGTATCCTCTAGCCACTTCTACATAGTTAGGTATAAAACGGCGTAGAAAATTAGTCTTACCCTACAAACTCTGCAATTGATTTAATGAGGAGGGAGAGGGGAGATTTATAATAGCCTCAACCTTGAGTGGATTGAGGTGAATTCCGTCTTTGGACACAAAAAACCCTAAGAGTCTACTAGAATCAACGCAGAAGATGCACTTGTGGGAATTAAGCCGAATATTGTAACGTCGACAACGAAGAAAAATTTGACGAAGATGGTCAGGATGGTCCATATGCTTAGCTGAATGAGCGGGAAGGTCATCCAGATAAGGCTAAACAATGTGAAGAATATCGTGAAAATCATATGACATCGCTCGCTAAAATGTAGCCCCATCATTTTTTAAGACAAAAGGGAGCTTCTTATATGTGAAAGTACCCCAAGGACAGATAAAGGAAGTCTTATGTTGATCATTCAAGAGAATGTTAATCTAATTGTAACCAGCAAAACTGTCCATGAGGGAAAAAAATCCCACTCCTAGCACAGTCATCAATGATTTGATCGATAAATGGAGTAGGATAATTATCCTTGGGACAAGCTCTATTAATATCACGATAATCAACGCAGACACGAATATTTCCTTGTTTCTTATCTACAGGAACAATATTAGAGACCCATTCTATCAAAGGAATCGGATAAATGAAACCAGCTCTGAGAAGTTTTTCAACTTCACTTTAATGGTAGCAACTTTTCTAGGGTGCACTGGATGAAAACGCTGGAAAACAGGCTTCGAACCAAGGTAAGTAGGTATTTCATGCACCACTATACTAGGGTCGATGCCAGGCATTTCTTCATATGACCATGCAAATACATCACGAAATTCGTAAAAAAGGCTAGTATAAACTTGTACTTTTTTGGAAGAACAAGTGACCCCGATATGGATGTTCTCAACAATTCCCAGTTTAAAAGAAATGTCAATAGGCATAATCTATGTAATATTACTCAAGTTACCTTCCATAAAAATTTCATGCATAAGAATAGGCATTTGAAGTGGAGGAGAAGGAACCTCAGATGCAAAACACTCGAGACAAGTAGACATGGCCTCAAGGTCGGGCATGAACGAGGAACGATGATGACCATCGTCCCACGACAGATCCTCAAGAGACATGGTTTCCGCGATGGCTTCATTGGAAGGAAACACTTCTTTCAAAGGATCAAGTGAATCTGAATCGCCAAGATAGGGGGATTAAGAATAAATGTCAAGAGACATGCTCAAAGAAGCATTATCAGAGGAAGGAGCTTCTAAAGCCACGATGAGTTAACAATAATCAATCTCAATCGGACTCAAAGGCATCGAATCTCTGAAGGAATCAATCTGTTCAGGCGAAGGACTAATCCATGGGTCATCAGACCGAGAGCTCATATGGATCCATGAGGGCAGAATATTTAAAAATTCTTGGCCCTACACTCTTGTAGGGAGTAGGAATCTAATCCACATACGGAATGTTGTTCTCGGAAGAAGAGGTGAAGAAGGACAATTGATCAACAGTAACAATCTTTCCTTCATGTGGAAATTTCAAAACATGAAATAGAGTGGCCTGAACACATAACATGGCATGAGTCCAACTGCGACCGAGGAGAAGATTATAATTGAGTTTAGCATCAACGACTTCTACCTCGACATTGACGGTCTTCCCTTTTAGAGTAATTGGTAAACTAGCGAGAACACCTAAAGGTTTTGATTCTCTTCCATCAAATGCTTCAAGGGCATTTGGTGATGAATTCAGGGTTGGAGAACCAATATCTTTCCAACACGAAGATGACATGAAATAGGTTGATGCACCTTCGTCCACAACTGCTCGATGGATGTCGAGACCATTAATAACAACTTGAATAATGAGCGCAATTTGATGCGGAAGGCATGGAACAAAATTCTATAAATCGAAAGCAAGAAGATTAGTATCGGAAGGATCAATCCCGCCAATCGCAGATAACAAAGCTCTTCGTTGAGATAGACAACTCTGAAGTAATTCTAACACTGACATCGCAGATGGCGCCTGAGCCAAATCCTTAATAATATTGTAATGGTGAGCGGCACGGGCGTTGGGATTATAAGAAGACTTGCGGAGTACACCTTTGGAAGGTGGATTCGCAACGAATTCAGCATCGAGCCTTTCAATTTCAAGAGGGCCAGTAATAGGGGGAGGAGGAGGACCATCAGCAATCTATTTCCCCATGGCCTAACCAGATCTAGTATAATATTTCGACCGAGTAGCAATAGAAACGGCTGCAGAACCGTTCATCATGAACACCTGAGAGCCAAATGGGGCAGAGGACTAAGGTTTTTCTACCATATGAGTCTGCTAAGATGGGAAAGGTTCTTTAAGAATGGCCAGAGTTCCCTAGGTGCCTTTGAGCAAGCGGCTTACTTCAGATCGTCTAGGACAGTCCTTAGTGAAGTGCTCATCGTCACAAATCAAACAAGTGTACTTCGGCTTGCATTGAGAACCATCGCCAGCACGAGGTTTCTGAGAATTTTGTTTCGAGGTATCAGCTTTGGCCTTACCTTTACCCTTATTTTTACCTTTAGAAGCATTATCCGTAGGATTGGCCTGAACAGTCTTAAATTCTGCGGATTTACCAGAATATGAAGTGGACTGAGAAGAAACATTATTGGAAGAAGCAGACTTCAACTTCCCAGAATTTGAAGAAGAATAATTTTGATAAGTATGAGACATGGAACCAATAATACCATCGACGGATGGAGTCGCTAGTGGTTTAGAAGTTCCAAGTTGAGGAGCATTAGGCAAGATATCATATAATCTGCCATATTGAGAGTACACAAGATCAAGGTACTGGGAGTAGGCAATGGCTTTTTCCTCGATTACACATGCCCCCATAGCTATTTCTTTGGCAATCTAATTGAAAAAGGAGGTGGTGAACCAATGAGTCAGAAGTGATCAGGAATTTAAAATTTGATCATGCAGCAATGACGTCGCCACTCATGAATATGATCCGAGATATGAGTAGCTCGGCCCTGTTTCAATGAAGTGAGGAGGTGTGTCCCGATCTCATAGCGGATTAGTAATTAAAAATGCATAAGGAATGCCATGGCTAAAGAATTGAAGTCTTGGAAGACACCACGAGATAGCTCAATGTACCACTTTGCAGTGGCACCAGTAAGAGTTCGCTGGAAAATACGAAGTCGAATAGAATCTTCAACCCAAGAGTCAGAGTAACACCACAAATGGTAAGTCATAACATGCGCTTGGGGTCTTCGCCAGACTTGCCCTCAAATTTAGGACAATCACCAAGAATCTTGGTCGGAACCGGAGGCCAATACAGGTTATGAAGAATGGGATCATTCGTTAACTTTGACACATCAGGTAATTCCAACGTAGCAAGAAATGGTAATTGAGTATTGAAATTCATTGGAGGTCTTTGATAAGGACTTGTGTGTACATTCCACCCAGTCCGAGTGAGATTCTATCCCCGTACATTCTGTCCCGGAGAATTCGGATCATAGGGGTTAGAAGCAGGAAAATTCGGTTGATACTGGGGTTGAGGACCAGGATACTGAGTCTGAGTAGACCATTGAGGTTCTTGTTGAGCAGTGTATGGAGTCTACTGTGGAATATAAGCATGGCTTTGAGGTTGATGATATACGAGTTTATTTTAAGGGTAAGAAACATGGGGTGCACTATATACCGATTGATATGAACCTTGAGGGTAATAAGCGCCTTACGATTGAGCAGGCGGACCCAAATGAGCAAGTTGAGAAGGCTGCTGAGCAAGTAAACCTGGCTGACTATAAACAGGTAGAACTGGCTACTAAAACGATGGAACTGGCTAAGGAGCAAGTTGAATCAGTTGCTGAGCTGGTTGAACCGAGTACTGAGGGCCACTGGGTTGGCCTTGTGGGAAGGGTTGGCCCGACGGTTGCAATGGACCAGGTTGACCCAGAGGAGGAGAATAGGGTTGTCCTTGTGGCACAAAATTCTGGCCATACGAAACATGTGGAAGCGGTTGTGATGCCAAAGGTTTTCCCTGTAGTGGATAGTTTTTCCCCCTAGGAGCATAAGATGGTCCTGGTTGATTCTGAGGTTGACCAGATGGACCGTAGGGTTGACCATGTTGGACCAAAGGTTGACCTTGTGAAGGTTGGCCTTGTGGACCATATGGTTGTCCCTGTGGACCAGAAGCAGGGCCCTTCTGAGCTAAAGTTTGTCCTAATGAGGGTTGTCCTTGCAAGCCAGAGGGTTGCACAGGCAAGGTGGGTCCAAGATGAGAAACGGTCTGATAAGGATCATAAATATCTTGATGAAGATAAATAGGAGGAAAATAAACATGATTACCATACACATCATAATTATGCAGGAATGAATAAACAGGATTACCAAAGCATCATAGTGATGGAACCGAGGATTACCAAGAGCTTGGAGCAGTTGAGAACCCTAAGAGCTCTGCTACTAAACAGCCAACAGAGACTCTTCAAATGTAAGGCTGCTAGGAATCACAGGAGTAGAAGAAACTGCACTAGAAGCAGGTGGGGCCTCCGCAGCACTATATTGTGATCTACTAGGACTGGGATTAACAGGCCACGTTGGATTGAGAAAAATAGACCTGCGAGTGTGAAACGATTCTGACGACTGAGTAGTAACAATTGGTGTGGATGAAGCCACACAGATAGGCGGTTGGACTGGAACATATGTAACAGTAACCGACAAACCAAGTGTCAAATTTGATAATCCTAACGAAGGGAGGACTGAACTCTGAGGAGGATTTAATGTACTAGATTGCTCTATGGAGGAAACACCAGACATAATCTAACTAAAATACCTATATCCAAGTGGAAGTGACACCAATGGTGGAGAAGACTGAGTAGAAACATGAGGGACATCTTCCAGAAAAATCTGATATTCTCCTGTAGAAACAGGCATTCCTTCACTACCAACAGGACTGGTTGAATCCATGTCTGACTTCGCCATAAGATCTTCGAAAATACTACGGAGACTAAGAGGCACAGTAGCAGCAAAAAATGCTGAGCCCGATGTAAGAGGAGGAAAATATCATTCTTCCCCAAAACCAGACCAAGCACCGAAGGAGGCCAATTGAATTCAACTGTCTCTTCAGGAGGAGATCAAGTAGCAAGAGGCAGGACAGGTGGGAGAATAGGCTGCAAAAACTCGGTAGACCTAGTGGATTGAGGGGTTTCAAAAGAGACGTCCGGGAAAGAACCACCACTAGGAGGCAGTGAGGATGACGAAACTGGTGGTTCCGCCACCGTGACTGTGTATCAAAAGAGAAAGGAAAAAGAAAACCAATTGAAGACTCCAAGATCAAAACTATGGAAAAGCAACAGGCCAAGTAATAAAATTTTAACGGCATATGATCGTAGGTGATTAATTTTATGATATTGAAACCATATTTCATTGTTTCATGTTTTAAGAGTCGAGAAACAGGCAAAATATGACTCTAGTCACTTTCAATTTTAAACGAGCGTGAAAGGAGAAGTGCTCGACGATCTCTTCCCTTTTTTAAAGAGTCATGAAAAGATCAAAATGACTACCTAGTACTCTAAGCAAGAGGGTATACCAAGTTTCCATGAACTGCCATATACACCTTGGTGATCAAATGAAAAAGAAATGACCAAGGACTTGACGTACATGAGGTAACCTCCCCAAATGCTGTGTTCGATGTATCGCGGTTACAAGGCGGCAGACTCGGATCCCTATGGATAAAAGGATTGCAACCTAGAGGGGTATCCCTTTATATACTCGATGGTATGGAGAGCACAAGTCTGTACTAGCGCTGCCTAAAGCCATATGTCGAATGACAGCTACTAGGTTGTAAGACGCCGGAACACGTCTCTAGCCTAGACCACTAAAAATGTATCATTAGGTTTCAATGCTTCCTTAGGTTAATTAAATGAATTTTAAAGTTGATCTTGGATTATATTTCATTTTTGAGGCCCTATCGAATTTGGATCTCAAATTTCCTAAATGCAAGCTATATGCAAATGAACATCATTTCCAATTCAATGAATGCTAGTTACGAGAAGGATAGAGATCTTTCAAACAAAACCAAACAATGACAGTATGCGAATAAATCCACTAATGCATCTAACACAATCAAATGAAAATGAAACTATTTCCTAGACAATTAGATGCTAGTTATGCAAAAGAATATTTCACTTTCGATGCAAAGAAAGAATGGAAAATATGTTTTTTTTTCAATGAAAAGAAGTACATGATGCACTAACTACATGAAAAATGAAAACAAACACTAGCTTGAGTATTGTATAAGAATCGAAATTGAATGACTCAATAAAACGCAAAACAAACACAAGAAAGCACTCAAACTAATGTTGCAATCTTCTAAACCAAGAGAAAGTTTTCAAAACAACCCAAAACAAGCAATGTAATCTATGCTTGGAGCAATAAGGAGGAGAATCAATTGAGAAACGAAATAATCTTTCAATCAAATCAATCACGAAAACTAAGTGCAATCGATCCAAGAATGAGACTGGCAATAATCAAAATGACTTGATCTCCAAACAGAAGGCTCAGTGCACCAAGACACTTAGAAACCCTAAGGCCTCCATTTACACCGATAAAAATATGGACAAACGAATGAGAAAATAAAGTCAACAGCAGTCAAAACAGTCCCAAAGGCATAATTACACATAAAAAATAACTCGGAAGCAAGCACAATCGACCAAAAGAATCATTAAGGAGGTCGAACCAAATCTTGTAGGAGTCAGCACGACTGTAAGGCTATAATCCACGCCAAACAGGGGTTGGTGCAACTGCAACAAAAGCAACCTGCGCCAATCAGTGCGGCTGTTCAGACGAAAAACTCGCCAAGCCGGATAATTATGGGAAAAAGGGAAAAACCAAAACTCAATGAGAAGAGGTCAATCTTGACACTCTAGAGCTAAGCAGAGGATGTAAACTAAGCAAGCAAACCAGAAAAATACAGATAAGAAAATCAATGATTGAAACTAACCCAACAAGATGAAATGACAAACTCACACTGATCCCCAACAGAGTTGCCAATTTGTTAAGCAGGTAGATCCTCTCTGCGGACATAGATGATCCCTCTAGCCCTAGAGTGGGTCTAGAAACAAAGAGACATGCTAGAGGGTTGATTCCTAATTACTGAATGAAAAGAGGACACGGTAGATCGACCTACCTGGAGTCCAACATTGTCGTCGTTGCTGTAGTGGTGGTGGCCTCTCGCTCTTGCCTTGGCAAGTCACAATCCTTCCGCAGTCATGCTCGGATACCTGCACATAGAATAGAAAACAAGAACAACATACGACATAATAATTTCACTCACAACTACTAGCCAGTCAAAATAATATTTCATTAAACATCTAACATAATACAAAATGGGAACCAAACAATAGTCACATATATGTATTGATAGAAGGAACAGTTACAACCAATGCTTTGACGTCACTATCTCCTCCAACGGGGTTCAGCCGAAGCACGTCTCAGGTGCTCGTCAGGGAATTCGGACGGGATGAAGGCATGGACTCAACCTCTCTCAGAAGGCATGGACTCAATCTCTCTCAACATAATTCCTTCTTATTCTATCTCTTTAGTAGTTCTGCTATAGTATGTTCAATTCTCCAAGTTCAGCTAGCTTATGCAAAGAGAGATAACTTCTTTTTATAGAGGAAAAAGAGGAGGTTAGGATCCCTACAAAGGTGGGAGGGAGTTCTATCCTTTAGGGAGTTCCCATAAGAGGTGGAAACCATAAACTAAAGAAGGAAGTCTATGGTTTATTCAGTTCAACCACTCCCAATGACTCATCCTCGAAGTTGTTGGAGTGGAATCTTCGCCTCTATTTTTAAAAATAATTCCATAAATAGCTCAGCGTGGGTGGCTCATGAGACAGAGTTCCAGCTAGTGCAGGGCCCAATTTTAATCTTCCTCTTCAGCGCGAGGGCATAACTGACTACTCGCGCCAAGGCAAAAACAAGGTTTTTTGAGTCTTTTCTCAGGGAATTGTCAACAAAAGGAATATTATTCTCATGTAAAGGGATACAATGATGGTCTTTTCAAGGCATGACACTACTTATTGATCACGAAAATGACCCTCCAATGGGAAAGATGGGGATTTCAGGGACAGTGAAAAAATGTTGTGTAATAGTAACTCGTGTAGTAACCTTTGTTTTTCTTCCTTTGCTTCATGTAGGAGCCTTCTTAGCTCAGTATTCTCTGCTTGGATGCTTTGGTTGATCTCCTCAAGTTCTTGGAGTCATGTCACATTGAGTATCATTTTCATCTTTGGTATAATGTCTTTCAAAAAAAAAAAATTCATCTCCCAAATCGAAACCCAAGTCTATGGGTCCTCCTACTGTGATCCCAAAGGATGCAAGCTTCATTTCATCGTCAGAATCAGACCCCAGGTCAATTTTTCTACTTCGTGCAAATCCTGTAGCTGTGACCTTTTCATATTCCTCGGATTCAAAATATTGGTTTTGCTACATAGTGGTAGCGGCCTTCTGCTTCCCCTTTTTGTCATTCCTCTCAGGTCTTAATTTAGGGTGCATCTTCTAGCAACTTTCTTCATTGGCTATTGCAGTTCCTTTTGGGTGGTCTCTTTGTTCATGCGCTCCCTTGCTTTCTAGATGCATGGCCTTCACACTGGCCTCATCGATTGTTAGGTACCTATATTACTAGTATAGTCCCTTATTGTTGTTATTGTAACCCCCTTATTGTTAATTGTGTACCCTTGTAACCCCAATATTGTTATTATTGTACCCTTACATTACTATTGTTAGGTCGGCTAGGATTATATTGTGACCACATGGACTCCTATATATAGAAGGAGGTTTCCATCATTTGTATCATCTAAGAATTGTTCATTTATGTAATGTATTGGAGGTTTCCACCTCGAAGTGGCTATTTCTAAGGCATTTATCTCTCTTTTCTTCTATTTTTGGAGCTGGTTTCATAACATTTACCGTAGCTTTGGATTCTAGGGTTTCGTTACCTAAACAGTCATCGTGGAATTCTCACTATAAATTTTTTTTTCTACGGTTGTCTGTAGGTTGAAATTAACAGAGCGGCTTCTAAATCCCGAGAACTTTGTGTAAAAATTTCAGATCTTGGTTCACAATATTTTCCGAGATAGAAGGATCTCAGGAAGTTGATAGGATCTCAGGAAGTTAGGGGTTTTTTCAGTTCTTCAATTCTCACTAAAAATACCATCGTGGAATTTTTGCGCTATAACTTTTTGTATACTAAGGTTCAAAAGATGATAGACTTACCAAGTATGCACACTTTTATGCATTATCTCATCCATTTAAAGCAAGTACAGTTGATACCGTATTTATGGAAACAATTCAAAAGCTAAATGGAAACCCAAAGATTATTGTGAGTGACAGAGATCCCATTTTTACTGGAAATTTTTGGACGGACTTATTTCTTGTATGGATACTCAACTAGCTCATATCTCATCTTATCATCCTCAAACCGATGGTCAAACTGAGATAGTGAATGAATGTTTGGAAGGATATATTCGTTGTTTGTATCTGATAAGCAAACAAAAAGGGTCCAGTGGTTACCTCTATCTGAATGGTGGTATAACACTTCCTTCCATACTGCAACAAAAACGACCCCATTTATGGCACTTTATGGATATCATCCACTATCCATATCATCATCTTTAAGATAAAATTCTAAGGTTCAAGTAGTGGAAGATCACATCGAGCATCACCAAGAAGTTCTCCAACTCTTAAAGGATAACCTAAATTTGGCATAAAATCGAATGAAACAACAAAAAGTAAAATCAACATCGCAGCGAGAGAAGTTTTGATGTAGGAGACTGGGTATTTTTATGGCTACAACCATACAAACTAATGTCCCTCAAGCAAGCTAAGAAGGATAACAAGTACTATGGTCATTACAAGGTGTTGCAAAATATTGGTACTATGGCATACAAATTGGAGCTTCCTACTTCTTCGCGGGTGCATCTAATTTTCCGTTTCATGCTTAAAGAAGGTTATAGGGGACAAAATTCCAGTTCAGAAAGTATTTCCAGAACTTTATGAGGAAATAAAAATCATATTGGAACCTAAAGTAGTCACGGAAACAAGAACTCGACAGCTACGAAATCGATCAATTTTAGAGTATCTCATCAAATGGAAGAACTTTCCGACTAAAGATTCTACTTGGGAGGATGATAATTTTATATAGAAGCATCTGAAACTACTCAAGCATTAAGGACAACACTTTTTTGAAGGAGAGGAGCATGTTAGGTCCCTATATTACTAGTATAGTCCCTTATTGTTGTTATTGTAACCCCCTTATTGTTATTGGTGTACCCCTGTAACCCCAATATTGTTATTATTGTGCCCTTACATTACTATTGTTAGGTCGGCTAGGATTATTTTCTGACCCCATGGACTCCTATATATATAAGGAGGTTTTTTTCATTTGTATCATCCAAGAATTGTTCATTTATGTAATGTATTGGAGGTTGCCCCCTCGAAGTGGCTATTTCTAAGACGTTCATCTCTCTTTTATTCTATTTTTGGATTTGGTTTCATAACATAGATGGTAGGAGGCTCAAACAATAATAATGAATGTCTTATGTGATTATGCAGAGAACTAATATACTTGGTTACAATATCTGGTGAATCTAATGGATTGCCTAAATTCAATGCTTTTTTTCTAAATTCTTCAATGAAGGTTTGTACATTTTGACCTCTTCCTTGCCTTAGGTGCTACCATTATGATTAATGCCTTTTGCTTATATCCCACAGGGTAAAATTGGTTTCTCAATGCAGAAACAAAATGTTGTGTAACCAGCTCCAAAAATAGAAGAAAAGAGATATGAACGCCTTATAAATAAGCCACTTTGAGGGGAAACCTCCAATACATTACATAAATGAACAATTCTTGGATGATACAATTTACAAAACCTCCTTTCTATATATAGGAGTCCATGGGGCCATAATGTAATCCTAGTGGGGCCACAATGTAATCCTAGCCGACCTAACAATAATAATTTAAGGGCACGATAATAACAATATGGGGGTTACAGGGGTACAATAATAACAATAAGGGGGTTACACTAACAACAATAAGGGACTATACTAGTAATATAGGGACCTAACATGCCCCTCTCCTTCAAAAAAGTGTTGTCCTCAACGCATGAGTAGCTCTGGGTGCTTCTGTATAAAAGTCTCATCCTCCCATGTAGAATCTTCAGTGGGTAAGTTCTTCCACTTGATGAGATACTCTAAAATTGATCGATTCCGTAGCTGTCGAGTTCTTGTTTCATTTATAAACCAGGTTCCAATATGATTTTTCCTTCCTCATCAAGTTCTATTGTTTTGAGCTAGAATATTTTCACCTATAACCTTCTTTAAGCATGAAAGTATCTTGGATGTGCTCGATGAAAGGCGAGGAAGCGCAATTTGCTATGCCACTGCCTTTAAGGACCATGAGTACTGGCGATAATTTATTATCCTTCTTATCTTGCTTGGACTGTTTGTATGGTTGTAGCCATAAAACTACCCGAGTCTCCTACATCAAACTTCTCTCCTTGTGATCTTTGATCTACACATTTGTTTATGTTTAATGCCAAATTCGAGTTATCCTTTAAGAGCAGAAAACATTGATGCTGGAATATTATTCTTCAGACTCTCTTAAATGTGTGATGGGCCGAGTGGATGATATCTACTAAATCACCATAAATAGGTCATTTGCTAAGACATGGAAGGGAGTGACATACCACCATTTAGTGAGAGGTAACCACTTGACCCATTGTGTTTGTTTATCAGATACAAAACAATGAAGATATCCTTCCAAACATTTATTTTCGTTCTCAGTTTGACCATCGGATTGAGGATGATAAGATGAGCTATGAGCTAATTGAGTACCCAAATAAGAAAATAACTCCGTCCAAAAATTTCCGATAAAAATGGGATCTCTGTCACTCACAATAACCTTTGGGTTTCCATGTATCTTTTGAACTGTTTCCATAAATGTAGTAGCAATTGTACTAGCTTTGAATGGATGAGATAAAGCCATGTATGCGTCAATCCATCAGGGAATACCATGATGACACTCTTTCCTTCGGACTTAGGTAAACCTGTGATAAAATCCATTGAAATATCCTCCCAATGTTGACTTGGAATGGATAAAGGTTGTAGAAGACACGGGGTCTTAATTGTCTCAACTTTATTCTGCTAGCAAATCAAACATTCCGCCACAAAATTTTGAATATCAGATTTAAGGCCATCCCAAAAAAAATCTTTCTTCACCCTGTGGTAAGTTTTTAAAAACCCTGAGTTTCCTCCTAAAGGAGAAGTGTGCAATTCCAAAAGAATATTTTGTTTTAGTTGGTAATTCTTACAAAAATATAAGCGAACTTTGTACCATAAGGAATCATTTTTCTAACTAAATGTATCAGATGTACTAGGATCTTGTTGCACCTTTTGAATCAGTGTCCACACTTCTTTGTCCTTCTTCCATTTATCCCTTGCTTCAGTTATCCAATCTGGTTGTATAATAGAAATGGCACAAAGCAATGCTTCCACCTCTTCATTCTTTCTTGAGAGTGCATCTACAACAACATTTAGCTTCCCTTTTTTTAGATTATTTCAAATTCATAACCCAACATATTTTTGACCCATTTTTGCTGCTCTTCTGAAGATAGTCTTTGTTCCAAAAAGAGTTTAAGACTATCATGATCAGTTTTTACCTTGAAGTGTATTCCCATTAGGTAAGTTTGCCATTTTAGTGCATGCAGTATTGCTAACATTTCTTTCTCATAAATATCTTTTTGTAAATTCTTTCCTTTGATTAGACGACTTTCAAAAGCAATGGGTCTTCCTTCTTGCATTAAAACAGCACCAATTCCATTTCCTGAGGCATCACATTCCACAATAAAGGTTTTTGTGAAGTCTAGCATAGCTAAGACCAGTGCTAGGTGTTAGTAACCTATACATATAGGATTCATAATTTTGACTTGACTGATGGTAATCTTGTAAATCTGCACATACTTTGCCTTCTGCAAGTTGTATTCACATATTTTGTATTAAAAAAAAAAAATCAAAATGAGGGTAAAAAGCCCTAAAATAACAATCAAAGGACTTAGAAAAAATAAAAGACCCCAAAAGAAAAATGAATAAAACATGAAAGTGTGCAAGTATAAATGCCACTAATTTTACCTTTTGCAGTTGATTATGGCAGAGTGTCAATAAATGCCATAATCTGTGATGAGTTGAACAATTTAATCTTGACTTTTCACTTTTCAATTTCAGATGTTTTAGATAGAGAATAAAGAATTGTCATACAGTTTAATCATGACAATTCAGTAGTTAGGTAGAGAATAAGTGAATCCAACAGTTTAATCTGGATTCCTTGATGAAATAAGTGTATAATTAGATAGTTCATTTACTTTCAGAAAGAATAAATGTTGTAAAGGTTGCTAGCTCAAATGCACCTAACAAAAATGGAAGAGAAAATGTTAGCATGGTAAGTTGGGTAGGTAGAAGAAGGTGATAAACATTAATGTAAATATTACTCACCAGGGCCGCAAATAACTAACTTCCCCTTCCCATAGCCATTAACACTCTAAGTTATCATTCAGAAAGGCTTAAGGCATTTCCTTGACTTCTGTTGGGACCAGACCCAAGGCTCTATGACTGATCAGTTGAAAGTGTAAAATGTCTATATTAATCCCTAAAATCACATCATCATTCCATTCAGGCATTCATTTCCCTAAATAATCCTAAGTAAAAACCTCATTTTTACTTAAAGATACTCTAATTCCCATTTGATTAACTTCCCACATTACGTGAAAGCACAAAACCCTCAAAATCATTTTTTATCCTAATATTGAAGTGATGAAGTTATTATCATGCAAATTTGCCTTTAAACTTCACTTTTCTTGGTTATGTTAATGTATTTTGAGTATACCTTTTCCCCTTGTCATATTAACTTTAACTTATCTAATAACTCCCTATAGAATAACCTTTTCCTATATTATATAATTCCCTTTTATTAAATAGCCCTAAAAACCCATTTATTATAACTTTAGCCAAATTTATTTATCCCCACATGTTTTAATAAAAAACACACATTATACCCCCTTTGGCTAAAAATAACCTTATGTAAATATCCCACTCCTATGGTTGTTAAATCATTCTGATTTAATTAACTGTATAATGAAAATACATGAAAAAATCATTAAACATTTTTAAATATGTGTTTAAAATAAAAATAAAATCTCGAAGTTTTGTTTAAACTAAACTTCAAAGAAATACACATCCCTTTGTTTATTTCTCGACTCCCTTTACCCAAGGTTAAAATTATAACCTAACCCTTTCCCCCCGAAATATATCCCATTACTGCAAATATAACCTTGGGAAAAACCCTTTGATACCCTTCCTGATCACCTTAACCCATGAATAAAATTCATTTTTACATATATCATCATAAATCCCTCAACACCATCATACTCCATCCTAACCGTCCAATCATCCTTCTCCTTTTAATCCGACAGTCAGAAATAAACCCGATACGAACTTTTTCCCTGTCCCCACCATTTCCTATCGGATCGAATTTCATCCGTTGATCTCCCCTTGCTAAATCGATGGTACAGATCAAAGCCCCGGCCCCACTATATTTACCCCGCAATTTCACATCAAATCTTGACCGTTCGCTCCGCTCCAACATATCGGACGATGCACATTCATTTTCGCATTTCTAAAGTAATCGAATGAAGTTGCCCAAAATTTTTGCGAAAAAAGTAGTTTTGTGAAACCGCCCCATGCTATGTGTCTTCCTTTCATTTGATCGCATTCCAAAAGAGAAAAACTAGTTACCACTCAAAAGCGATGCGAAAACCATTTCTGGTTTCTCCTTTAAACACACAAACAGCTCCCACCCAACCTGCAATAAATGACATTGAAAGGTGATATAACTTAAGGTTTTATGACTTAGTTTTTCATTTTTTCCTTTGTATTTCATGCAGTTTCCATATTAAACACTGTAAGCCCTTTACAAAGCCTCCTGACACCCTTTTCGAGCCTTCTGCAAATCAATTGACATATAAAGAGCCTTTCCCTCTGAAATTCACTCCTAGAGAAGTTCAACAACCTCTACCCATCAAATTCAACCAAATTGAAGATTTTTGCAAGTTCAGAAACTTCATAGACTGCAATTATACCTTTTACAGGTATTTTCCATCAAAATCAATCCATAAAATCTTCAATTTCAAAGAAAATTAAGCTAATTAGACTGGCATTACCTAAAATGAGTTGAAGTAGCCATCTAGGAAGTTTTAGAAACCTTCAAAATACAGGGTAAACCCTGTCAAAATTTCTCCAGAATTCACATTTTCCATTTTAGCAGGTTTTTATCCATTCCAAGATCATTTTCACTGTTGAATTTTATCTAGAAGAGCTTCTGCATATAGTAAACCTATTATGTCTTCTTAAAACCCTACCCAAAGTCTCAAATTGCCATAAAAATTCTTCAATTGTCCTAGATATCTAAAAAAAATAAAACTTAGCAAACTGTTTAATCTTGCTCTGTTCATTTAAAAAGACCAAAAAACAAGTAACCCCCAAAACTGGAGGTCCTAAATCCCAGAAGCCTGCCTCCAGCAAGCTTCAAAATCCCAAACCTCCCAGAATTGATAAACCTACTCCTATTTTAACTGCTCATTCTACTAAAGTAGTTAGACCTCTGCAACCTCATGTTACCACTGAAGAAAGCAATCCTTTAATTGACTTAGATTACAGAATTTCAGATGCCACTCTTGAATTTGATCTTCTAGAAGTGCATAATTGGTGTCAAGAGAAATTTGAAAAGAAAGAGACCAATGACATACCTATATGGGAGTCCAATTTTCCCAAGTATGTGGTTCCCATTACCCATCCTGCTCAGGATTTCATAAGGTTGTGTCAAATGCATTATGTTCCTTATAAAAGGTGCATGGTCAACAAAGATAGTGAAGTCTTATTTTTTATAACTGTTGAATCAATCAATGACATGCTCCAATTAAGCCATAATCCACAAATAGTGTCATTTTCAATTGAAGACTTGACCCAGATGTATTTAGACCTAGATTTCCCTAGGAAGTTCCAAATTCTCCAGAACTTCATGCCCAATCATGTCGATCTTCCTAAGGTGAATCCTCTTTATGATACCTTTGATTTTCCAGAAGGCTCCAAACAAGTCATTTCCATGCTTTCATTTGTTTTGGGTTATGTTAATGATAAGTTCACAGATACCTCTATCTTAGGCTTCCTCTCCACTTTGTCTCGTGGACAGAAACCAGGTTTGGTTTTTGACTTTGCCAAATTTATTGCTGACAATATTCATTATCAGCTGATAAAATTGCCTGATGAAGGAGTGTTCAAATATACTTCATATTTGTTACATCTCTTCTTGTTCTTTCAAGCAGATAACTTTCCCTTTGCAATACAGAAGATGGATATGGAAGGAAAACCACTGTTAGTAATATTTTGGACCTCTCTTCTGAGAAAGAATAGCAGTGAGTACAGTTACAGTGAATTCAATGACTTATTTATCGGGCATGTCGTCAGTTTGTTAGATAAAGCAGAACCACCAAGGATAAATGAAGAAATCAAAAATGAATTTTATTCTAAACTTCTCAAAGAAAGACCAGGAGATAAGGACAGAGTAGTAACTACATTTGATTACTCAACCAACCAAATGATCATGTCTTTTCTCCAACCAGTGGTAGCACATCCAAAATCAGCTTCAGACTACAAGAAGACAGAATTTACAGTAAATGCTGATACTATTCATGAGCTGGATCAGATAGAATTTCATAGAAGTGCATCAGAAATGTTATATTCAAAAGTGGTAAGAAAAACAATGAGTGCCACTATGCTCCAAAAGACTGTATCCAACTTGCAAACTCAAATGAAGTTGGATAAAGAATCTTTACATGCCAAGTATTTGAGAATAAAATCCTTAGAAGATTTGGTAATTGAGTCTGGAGCAGATCCTTCTAATACTAAAGCTGCTAAGAAGTTAATAAGACAGAAGAATGATGATATCACAGCCTTAAGAAAGCAGCTCAAATTACCACAGAGTGAGCACCCTCAAACAAAAGAAGTTCTTCAGGAAAAGGTAGAGAAAGAAGAAAAATATGCAACTTGTTTTGAAAATGACAGCCTTAATAAAGAATATGGAAACTCATATAGAAGCTCTTATGCAAGAAAATGAAAATTTGAAGAAAACTCAACAAGTTTCCATTCCTATAGTTATTCCAACTGTAAGTACAACTATTCCCTCAACATTGGCAGAAAATTTGGCACCGAAAGGAGTATTGGCAACTGCAGTGTCAATTACTTCTAAAGACATCTCTGCCACCTCTTCATCAACATCACAGGTAAATATAGCAGGGGAAATAGCTACCATAGTCAAAGCTATGGAAGATATGTCCATAAAAGATAAAGAGATAATCAGTTTAAAAGGCACCATCAAAAATCTGGAAATATCCAACAAAGATGCCTTAATCACTTCAAAAGGACATGAACAGAGGGCTAACAGATTACAGGAACAGGTTAAGATTCGTCAACATCAGGTAAATCTCACTGAGCAGGTATCCTACATTAAGAATTATCTGTGGAATAACATCATTCGGGGCATACATTCACAATGGCCCTCAATCCAAATAATTTATGAGCAAAAATAATTACTTAAAGGAGCACAGCTTGAAATACAGAAAACCAAAGAAGAACTAGCTGATAAGCCTGCTCAAGCCTTAAGGCTTATCACATTTTTGAATAGTAAACACAGAGAGGAACTTGAGGAGCTAAAAATTCAGAACATAACTAAAAGTATACTCCACATCAAAAAGGTCCTGAATAAAAGAAACGTGATGAATAATTTGGAAGACAGGTGCAAAGATATGAACTTGGCTATCACCAAATTTGAGGCCAAATACACAGTACTGTCACAAGCAAGTTTACCAAATATTCATGCATTGAATGAGAATTTAATGCCACAAAAATATTATGACAACAAAATCAGGTCATATTCCAAAGAGCAGATCAATAAACCTTTACCTCAAGGGTCCCCTACTGGTAAAATCATTTTGGAATATTTTGAAAACTTATTCTTTTTGAAAAATGAGATCAAGCATATTTTTGTGGTTAACCCCAATTTTTCAAAATATACAGAAGCAGATGAGAGTTTCAGGAAGCTAAAGAGCATGAAAATTCCCAGCGTAGAGAAATGGCAATAATTCAGAGATTTACTATGAAAAATCAGTAATCAAAGTGTATCAGGGTCAAAGAGTATCAGTAAAAGCAGATTGTTACTGCCTGTTATTTTTCAATTAATAGCAATAAAACAGTGAAAAGCAGAGATAAAGAGTATCATAACAGAAAATGAAAAGGAAGAGTATTATACAAGTCATCTTCCACGAGATAATGCCCCAAGTGCCAGCAACGCTTCCAGCTAATCTAAAAATCAGTTTGATTAGGATAAAAAGTTCTATTTTTTCTTGTAAAAGATGACAGCTTGCAAACTATTTTGATGTTGTCCCTCTTCTTATGTTATAATTCCTATTTTTTCTTGAGATATTTTGTAAGCAATTTATTTGTATAAATACTTCATCTTTCGAAGTATTTAGTGTGGAATAAAATTTATCAAGACTACTATAGTCATTTTGCTGGATATATTGAAGTTGGTGTGAGTCAATCAGTAAAGCATCAGACTGGAATTGAGATTAAAGACATCATAACTCAGGATTCTTGGGCTGACCATATAAGTCTAGTTTTTTCATGTTTTCATTGTGTTATCTTTCAAAAGTTTCCATACATTCATTTTAATGTGTTTCTGTCTTAAATGATTAACTAGGAATGTTTAAACGGGATTAGTGATAAAAAGCTCCCTGTTTTTTACTAGTTGCTCATGATTATGTTTTCTGCTTGATAACTGGACTATAGAATTATTAACTGCTCTAAGTCCATGTTTGATCCCCTCCTTCAATATTCATTTCTGTAACTTAAGGATTCTTAATTTCCCTCTTGTTCAGATTTCACCCATTCCATCAAAAAATCATATTCAAAGCCTTTGAAGGTCATCTACCCTGCCCTTATTACATTTGCATCTTTAAGTCTTATTTCCTAGCTCTGTTGCCTAGAAAGTTGACTCCATAGCCCAATGGTTTGGTAGATCAATCTGTGGTTTACCTTGAAACACTTTTTATTTCCACCACATTTTTAAAACAAGTCCCACTGTCCACTCATAGCTAGCCTAAAATCCAATTATAAAACAAAGTTAAATCTTTAGGAGAGATCCCTCTCCGGAACTCAGGAAGGCTAGATCCTGAATTCTAAAAGAGGTTCTTGGTTACCCCTGGTTTTCTTAACTATAAAAATCCTCATCCCACAACCTGAGAATTAATAGGGTGATAACACTAGGCACATTGACTCTTTAAAATGTTCAAAGGCCTTAGTTGCTTCAGGAGTCCATGAAAATCCATCTTTCTTCAATAATGTTGTTAGAGGTGCTGTTATTCTCCCATAATTCTTAACAAAATTGTAATAATACCCTGTTAACCAAGAAATCCTTGCAAATGCTTTATGGTTGTGGGGACTTTCCATTCTTTAATGGCTTTAATTTTGTTAGGGTCTACCTTAACACCCTCGTGAGATACAATATGACCCAGATATTCCACCTCTTGTACTCCAAAGAAACATTTGGATTTTTTTGCATTTAATTGTTTCTCCTGCAATAGTTTGACCACCCTGTCAACATGTTGAACATGATCCTTCCAAGACCTATTGTAGATTAGTATATCATCAAAAAATACTAGCACAAATTTTCTAAGGAAGGGTTTTAAAATGGAATTCATTAAGCCTTGAAATGTAGAAGGTGCGTTGGTAAGGCCAAAAGTCATGACCAAAAATTCATAATGACCATCATGAGTTCGAAATTTTATTTTCGGAATATATTCAGTCTTCATTCTAATTTGATGATATCCTGAGCAAATATCCAACTTGGTAAAATAAATTTCTCCATGTAATTCATCCAATAATTCATCAATCACAGGAATGGGAAATTTATCTTTAATGGTGAGCTTATTGAGCTCCCTATAATCTGGACACATGTGTCATGATCCATCCTTCTTGTGTACCAATACTACAGGAGGAGAGAAAGAACTTTGACTAGGTTGAATTATACCCGCCTCTAACATTTCTGCAATCATACGTTCAATTTCGCTCTTTTGGACATAAGGATATCTATAAGGCCTGATGTTTGGAGGAACACTTCCTGAAATCAAATGAATAGCATGATCATGATCACGAATAGGTGGGAGTCCTTTGGGAGTTTCAAACACCTTGGAATGATTGTCCAAGACTTGTTGGAGATCTGCAGAAATAGATGATTTTGATGTCGGAACTTATAGTGAGCATAATTGTGCAATTACGCCTCGTTGTTCTTTCTTTAGAAGCTTTGTCATGATATTAGAGCTTATTATCCTTCCTGGCTTCCCTTCAATACCCCGTAATTCGACTTCCTTTCCTTCTGAAAAAAATTTCAAGAAAAGTTCTTGAAAATTAAAAGCTACCGTCCCCAAAGATTGTAACCATTGTACTCCTAGTACAACATCAACACCTCCCATAGGAATGGAAAGCATTGGACCATTCAATACATATTCCCCCATGGTTAGCTTGATATTATGGCATTTTCCAGAGCAATTTATAGTTCCTCCATTTGCAACCATCACTTGACATTCTGGTGCTGGGTATAGGAAACAATTTAATTCCTTGGCTACCTTACAATGAAAAAAATTATGGGTGCTACCTGAATCAATCAACACTATTACCTTTTTCTTCTTGATTTGTCCTTTTATCTTGAGAGTTTGAGGAGTGGTAATTCCTGCCAGTGCATTACACGATATGGTCGGATTCATTTCTTCCTCTTCTGGGGCTGGTTCCTGGTGTATATCCTCTTCTTATTCATTTTCTTCTTCCTCTTCACAATCTATGTAAAATAATTTCTTCTCAGCACACTTATGACCTTTAGTGTATTTGCTATCACAACTGTAGCAAATCCCTTTTGCTCTTTTTTCTTCCAATTGTTGTGGTGTCAACCTTGTAGGTTGTGGAAATATAGGGGTAGCAACACTTCCCTCTTTATAGAAGTGAGTGGTAGGCTTCCTTGTCACCATAATTTTGTTAGAATTTACCGCAAAAATAAAAAATTTACAGAGAGGAGCAATAACCATGAAAAGAGTCGGCAACAAATCATTAACATAAACACATATGTTTATCCGGGGCAAAACCCAACCAATGAAATTTCATTAACCATTAGCCAAAAAACCTTGGCCAATCTGGCCAAGTGAGCCTTCACCACTCTCCTCTAGGCCTACATTACAATGAAGTATTCCCATCCTTTTATAGGCTCCATTACATGCAATACCATGGGCTGAAAAACCATGGGTGCACAATAACATGTGCCCCAAAACCACTACTATTTACCCTATTCAACATTGACTCTATCCCCAGTAAATTTTACCTAACAATTCCCCCCTTAAACTTGACTTAGGGTTTCTTGACTAAATCCAGCCAAAATTTCTAAGTGAGACAACCCCGCTCACTCTAGTTCTTCCCCCCCTCATTTTTTTTTTTTTAACCCAGGGTAATTGTTAACCCTACATCCCCCCTATCACCTAGATCTAACCCAGAATTTACCAGTGATTACCCAGAGGTACGCATGCCATACCAGGTCTTGCAGCAGTATGCCCATTTACATGTAATCTATTAACTCCATTATATATATATATATATATATATATATATATATATATATTCATTGTTACTGTCTTTGTACATATGACCTCAATGCCCATATAAAAAGAACCCATCTACCAGATTACATGGGTCACCAGCCGCTGTAACCGCCAATCCTCTAGGAGTTCTCTTCAGATACATGGTTCATTAAATCAATCCAAGTGCACATATCCTCTCTCACTTTAACTTCTCTCTCATCAAATATTATCGACCGATGATGCATATGGATGTTTTGTTACATGATCGGTAATATCATAGGCACATGAACCATTCCTAATATGGTTGTGTTCTTATACCAACACACAGATAGCTGCATATTTCAGAATTACATATGCATTGTAACTCTATATTTCTGACAAAAAATCTTAGAATCATTGACCATTCCAATGCAAAGTTTGTAGTGCTCAACTAGTCGTTATGGAAATTGGGATATCGACCATGACACTCTCAACCGGATGCGGGGGAATATGCTCTGATTCTAGATTGTGGTTGTGATCCCGCACTGATTCCTCCTACAGTGCCACCGCCAAAGCACCACCATTCACACCATTGCTCTTGCAATCATTGGTCCTAAAAATGGGACACACAAAGTGCTTCAATAGCCACGCATCAGTGCACTACACATGGAAGGCGTGGTTGCATGTTGAGATCACACAGCACTGTTCACCGACCTGGAAATCATTGAGGCACACCGCGCACTCGTTGTTGCCACCGATGTCGCTATGAACCGAGAGGCGGCGCTCTTCGTCACATTCGATGGTGGGCAACCATTGGAGGTCGACCGAAAAGAGGCCATGATGCTTGGACAACTTTTAGTTCTCCTTCAATTGTTTACAACGCCTCCATCTCTAGTTACAACCAAAATATCATTGTGGTTTCTCTCATCCAGCAGATCGTCGAACCTATTCCGCTTCATATTTTCTCGAGATAGTGGGATCGAAACCACAGCATAACCCTTACGATTGTTTCTCTTGGGCACTGCCATGAGCTGCATAGAACCCGCCGAAGAAAATTCCTGTACACCCTGGACATTGATCAGTAATTTCCACATGCTATTTCCCATTGAAAATGTGATGTTCCTTTTTCAGGAACTGCTCATGAATCCTGCAAATGAGGTTCCTTTTTCAGAAGCATTGCCAATCAATAACTGGATCTATTCCAGAGATTGACTACAGGGGAATTTACTGGACATGTCACCTCTGAAAAGAGAGTGAGATCTAGAGGCTAGCTAGCCCTTATGCAGACTCTATCTATAGAACCTATTGAAAGGTAATATTCCCAAAATAAGGATTCAATAATACATTAACTGTATTGCAGACTTAAAATGACAAATAAGCTTAATATAGCTATAACAGACTGAAATATATCTTTGGAAACTAGAGAAGCAACATTGATTTAGATCTATGATGCAAAAGTTGGGGAAAAGCAGCTAATTCAGCCCTAAAATGGGTGTATTCAGAAATCTGCATGGAAACAAGGGATGAGGATGGTTGGAGTTGTTAGCTTAGGTAATGAGGGACATATGCTCCGAATTTCATCTCAAACAAAGCGTTCTATCTCATTTAAACAACTTCTCCTTCCCAAACTAGGCTAGAAAACCCTAGTTTCCCATGACTTGGAGTATGCAGAAAGTTCTGAAGCTATAGCAGCGTGATTTTCTGAAGGTGTTAGATGGAAAATAGTATGAATCATCAGAAAATCAGATTTATAACATGGCTGGAGCAATAAGCAATGATAAACAGAATATTTACATAAAAAACCCTCAAGATTAAGGAGCTGCAGAGACAAATCTGATATTTCATTAATGTACTCAAATAGGCATGAAAATAGAGATCTAATCTCTTTTTACATAAATCTTAAGATCACTCGGCAAGGGTTTCTCAACACAAAATGATATACAAGAGAAAGTTGCTGCAAATCTGTGGCTAAATAATGTTATATGGTTGAAGCTCTACAATACATGGCTGAACATGCAAAGAAATGGTTGAAGATACTTCTCCTAGCTTTCCCAAAGAAAGGCTGACCCTCCTCTTGGGAAACTAGCTCCTCCAATTTGGGTTTTCACCCCTTCCACTGCACACCTCAAGAAATAACGTAGTTTTCTGAATGGGACTGTGTTTTTGCTGAAGGTAGATGCTTGGCCCAACACCTGATAGTGGAAAATTCAGATCAAAAGCTTCCCTTAGATATCTTGCTACAAGATCTCCAAGAAAAAGCAAGGCATTCCCGCATGAGAAAATCCCTTGCACTAAACAGTGCAGCAACTCCGCTAAACAGCCAAGAATGCCGAAGGTCTAAAAAGACCATATGAAAATATGTATTCCAATCTAAACTCAAATGGTTGCCATTCCTTTGTTATATAGATGATAAGCTTCTCCTCTAAGGGTCCCACTCCACCAAGGGTTGCTTCCTCACCAAGCTTCCTCATCAATTATTACGCTTCCCCATTAAGTGAAGACCATCTTAATACAGCGCAGTTGGAGATAATTAAGCTTGATTAAGTAAATATCCTTGGGATCATCCTTGACTAATCCCTCATGCCTTTTCTCCTTTCACACATGTGGCTGATCCATATGGTTATTTCATGACCCCTTTTCACACCATAAGGGATTTTTATTCTTGCAAGAGAAAATATTGAGCCTCCTTGCTCCTTTATTCATATAATTTTATTTTAGAAACAAAAATTAATATTCCCATTAGCTGAAGCTAATTTAGGAATATTACAGTCTCCCCCTCTCAAATTTTGCTTGTCCTCAAGCAACTGCAAGGGTGCTGCAAAATCTCCCCTCTCCTTCTTGTGGCCTCTTCTTCAAGTAGGCTTCTCCATTACCTCAAAATTTCTGCAATAAGTTTGCCTCCCAATGGCTCCTCCCCATTTTGCAAGTTGGCCTCTGGTGAATAAATCCAAGGGCTCTCATCATAAAATAAAGGAAGGCTGATGTAGAAACCTTCTTGCTGCTCCATGGTCTCAACAAGAAAGAAGTGATGACAATCATGGGGAATTTCAACATCAATGGAGGCCTCCCTCCCCCAAGATATCATCCAAATTAAATGAATCACCCTCCAGTTGGGTAATCCATAGAAAAGCTCCTCCCAATAGCTCATGAGAGGCATACCCTATGTGCTCCAACCAAACAAATGGTCCATATCATAAAGAAACAAATGATATGCAAAGGTGGCCATATAGTTTCTCATGCTCCCCTTGGAACATGTAGTGCAGAAAAAGTGGGGACTCCCTTCCCCCAAAGACACACCCAACAAATGTGTCTCTCCTCTAACCATGCCCCCAACAAAGATAAGAACATCTTTAGCGTGTGGGATCATAAGTAAGACCATGCTAGCTGCCATATACAATAAGGGAGAAGGACAATGGTCCCTCATGTGCAACCAGCGCAATTTTCCTCCTAACTGCAATAGGATATGATATGACAAGCATTCTCCCCAACACTTGCTTGTTGCGCCATCCTTCTTGCATGCTTGGATAAGGTTTATGATGGTTGGTGTTAAGGAACCATACCATGAAGAGTACATCATCCCTCAAAGATCTCCCAAAGAATGGCCAACATCACCATTGTTCATGGCCCAAAGTGGCTTATGAAGCCCATCAAGCAAAGTGCCCCCTCTTGAAGCCAAGACCTGCACATGAGTGTTAAGAAGATACAAGTATATAATGAATACATCATGAGATTCAGCAATACAATGTTTTTCATACACTTGTCTAAAATCAGCAAGGTAGCTCATGGATGAGCTCCCTCTCACACTCAATAAATAAGGAGGTGATAATGATAACTCTTCCCAAGAGATAAGTCCCTCCTCAACCAGAAAATGATCCATGCACTTACTCCTATGAGAGTGCATCTCCTCTCTGAAATTTTCCCACATGAATCCATATAATATAGTATGACGTGTTTTAATGAAACTAGTGGGATTTGAAAGCAAGACCTAATAAGTTGTATCAAGTAGTTTATTCTTGAGCTTGGAATCTTTGGTTAAGTACATCTAATTATGAACATAAAATATTCCATTAACTACCTCATACTCTTCATCCATTTCTTGCCCATCAAGAACCTTACATGTGAATAGGTCCTTAGAATATTCCATCAAGAGTTGGGACTCCCAATAAGGGTCTAGGCTTCCCAACATTGACAGCGCTGTAGAAATCTGAAATGATGAATTTGTCATATGATGGCTCTCCCCCTTGACATGCTTGACGTCAAAGTCACATGTTGGAGTATTCCAAACCTTCTTTTTCTGCCCCTATTGCAGCTGATCTTGCTCAAGACAAGATTGGAGTTTAGGAAAGTCCCCCTTCCCTTGAAAGGTTCTCTTTCTCAAAAACTTCCACCTCTTTGCTCCTGCATGCAACAATGAAATTATTTCTTTGTTATGTTCAGAAATATTCATTATATATTGGAGTATCCTTTTCTGTCCCAAAGCTATGGAATAGCCTCTTGATACTATGCTCATATCAGCACAAATTTCTAAATCTATCCCCTCCAACGCAAATAGATGACTAGAAGAAAACAAGGTCAATTTCAGAAATTTTCCTAGCCTTCCATCAGTGGTTTTCAGCACTGTAGTGGCTCCTTCCGAGGTTCCCTATTTAAACAAATATGTTTTTGTTGTATATAGTTGAGAGAACACTTTATTTTCCCTCCAATCAGGAGGTCTTCTTGCTGAAATTCCTCCTTGCAAAGAGGCATCAAGGCATAGAGTAAGATGTGAATGTAGGTGGATAGATTTGCCCCTACCCTTGTTTCATGGGTCCTCTTGCCTCCTTTGTTCTTTCAAGCCCTGAAATAGAGAAGGGTTCATACTCTTCATCTCATGATGCCATTCCTTCTCTTTTCCTCCTCCTATCTTCAAGATCCCATCACTTGGCAATGAAAGCACATGTTGCTCATATGTTATGCCAAGAGCTCTATTTGTGAGACCTTTTAAAACTCCTTGCAAGAGTGCAAGAGTTTATTTTCTTGGAGAAAGTGCTCCTTCCTCTTCCCCATGAGGTGCTTGGGGTGCTCTTTTCATGACTGCGTTATTCTCCCATGCCTTCCCTTTCTCTTCTTCAATAGTTGAAGTTGCATTATCTTCAATAAGAGACCTCAAATCTTGGTCTTCTTTTGAAGAAGGAATCGTCATGTCTTCCCTTTGAGAAGAAAGCCCTTCATCCAAAGGAGACGTTGCCCTCAGAAAAGAATAAAACAAGCTCACCTCATCTTCATTGGTTTTTAGAAATGGAGTTGGATTTATAGATCCTCCCAACCCATGCAAAAGTTGTGGTTTCAAACCTCTCTACTAAACTTTCAATGAACTTTGCATAAGTAGATGTATTTTCATTCTTTAAGGAAAATGTTTCAAATAACCATCAAGCATATGCCTTACCCTCAAAATGCAAGGCTACTACTTTGATGGCTTCAGTTTCTGAAACTTGATGTTGCTGTACAAGGGTGTCTAGCTCCTTCACCCAAACCCTAACCGGACATTTAGGTGATCCATCAAAAGTAGATAGAAAGAATCTACCCACATCATATTGATTTCTCCTTGTGCTAATTCCTTCCTTAATCTTGCAAAACCCTTGGCAGTTCAAGTGATATTTGAACTCCTTGGATTTAGCTTCATACTCTTGCAAATAGTCTCCCAGAGTCTCTTGCTTTGGCACACCTCCTTTTCTCTTCTTCATGAAGAAATTGTTGATAGAACGTGGTAGATCTGATGATATGGCTGAGTGCTCATATCCATGAGATGAGGACTTAGAAAATTCCTCCTGTATAGATCTGTGTGAGGAAACTTGATGTGTTTCCCTCCTCATTTCTTTGATGCCCTTGCTTTGGTCCTGCAACTTTGAAAAGAGAAGTTTTGAGAACCTCTTCTCTCCATACAAGAAGGGTTTGCTCTGCTTTCTCCTGCAAATATCCTTCTCCCCATGAGAAGAATCCATAATTCTTGGGCTCACAGGCTGAGCCAAGATTGTTGCTCTAATACCACTGTAATGTTCCTTTTTCAGGAACTACTCATGAATCCTGCAAATGAGGTTCCTTTTTCAGAAGCATTGCCAATCAACAACCGGATCTATTTGAGAGATTTAATGCAAGGGAATTTACTGGATATTTCACCTTTTAAAATAGGGTGAGATCCAGAGGCTAGCTGGCCCTTGTGCAAACTCTGTCTATAGAACCTATTGAAAGGTAATATTCCCAAAACAGGTATTCAGCAATACATTAACTGTATTGCGGCCTTATAATGATAAATAAGCTTAATATAGCTGTAATATACTGAAATATATCTTTAGAAACCACAACAGCAACATTCATTCAGATCTATGATGCAAAAGTTGGGGAAAAGCAGCTAATTCAGCCCTAAAATGGGTGTATTCATAAATCTGAGTGGAAACAGGGGATGAGGACGGTTTTATCTGTTATATTAGGTCATTAGGGACCTATGATCCGAATTTCAGCTCAAACAAAGCGTTCTAGCTCAGTTAAACAGCTTCTCCTTCCCAAACTAGGCTAGAAAACCCTAGTTTCCCATGACTTGGAGTATGCAGAAAGTTCTGAAGTTGTAGCAGCGTGATTTTCTGAAGGTTTTAAATGGAAAATAGTATGAATCATCATGAAATCAGATTTATAACATGGCTGGAGCAGTAAGCAATGATAAACCAAATATTTACATAACAAACCCTCAAGATTGAGGATATGCAATAATAATAAAATGACTGCATAAAGGAACTGTGCATTCAATGGAGGCCATGCTTCATAAATTGCAGAGAAAAATATTATATTTCATTAATGTACTCAAATAAGCATGAAAATAGAGATCTAATCTCTTTTCACATAAATCTTAAGATCACCCGGCAAGGGTTTCTCAACATAAAATGATATACAAGAGAAAGTTGTTGCAAATATGTGGCTGAATAATGTTATATGGCTGAAGCTATACAATACATGGCTGAAAATGTAAAGAAATTTCTGAAGATGCTGCTCCTAGCTTTCCCAAAGAAAACCTGACCCTCCTCTTGGGGAACTAGCTCCTCCAATTGGGGTTTTCGCCCCTTCCACTGCACACCTCAAGAAATAACGCAGTTTTCTGAATGGGACTATGTTTTTTCTAAAGGCAGATTCTTGGCCCAACACCTGATAGTGGAAAATCCATATCAGAAGCTTCCCTTAGATATCTTGCTACAAGATCTCCAAGAAAAATCAGGGCATTCCCGCATGAGAAAAACCCTTGCACTAAATAGTGCAGAAACTCAGCTAAACGGGCAAGAATTTCGGAGGTCTGAAAAGACCATATGAAAATATGTATTCCAATCTAAACTCAAATGGTTGTCATTCCTTTTTTATATAGATGATAAGCTTCTCCTCTAAGGGTCCCACTCCACCAAGGGTTGCTTCCTCACCAAGCTTCCTCATCAATTATTATGCTGCCCCATTAAGTGAAGACCATCTTAATATAGCGCAGTTGGAGATAATTAAGCTTGATTAAGTAAATCTTCTTGGGATCATCCTTGACTAATCCCTCATGCCTTTTCTCCTTTCACACATGTGGTTGATCCATATGGTTATTTCATGACCCCTTTTCACACCATAAGGGATTTTTATTCCTGCAAGAGAAAATATTGAGCCTCCTTGCTCCTTTATTCATATAATTTGATTTTAGAAACAAAAATTAATATTCCCATTAGCTAAGCTAATTTAGGAATATTACAGAAAAATAAATTCTTTCATTGTGTCGTCATATTGACATGGGCCACTCTCATTTTGATTTCCATATCGATTTTCAATGGTCAGCTTCGAGCCATTACCCACAGCCACCCCCTTGCACGATATCACTAGTGGGATGATGATCCAATAATTTGAGAGAGACTCATTTTCGAAGCCAACAAATTCATCCACATAATATCAAACTATTGGACCCGTAATGCAATTTATGTCATCAAATTTTCTTTTTCATTCGATCTTTGTATCAATCAAGGTTTTTCATCTCATGTGAATTTGTTGCACCATCAATTTGTATGTCTTTCCTCTGTCAGGATGGAGATTGGCACTGGCTTGCTTGATCAAGATTTTCCATTATGCCGAATCTGCCTCTGCACTACTCAAATCATCCTCTTTTGCACAGTTGTAGGGATGCTCCATGTTTGACTCTCTGTCAACCATCGATCCACACCAGATCTGACTAGATCTGTCTTATTCACATGCAAATTTGTTTGTGATAAAGCACTGCGCAACATATCTAGCTTCTTCACACGTATAACTAACCAAATCTACGATCTCCATGTAGATCTGGCACCTTCATAAATAGATCTATCCTTTTACATCTGTGGAGGAGAAAATCTCACACAGTAGTAGCAAACTATTGATATAGCAAAAGCACTAAACTTGGCTCCGATACCGTTTGTTAGAATTTACCGTAGAAATAAAATATTTACCGAGAGGAACAATAACCATGTAAATAACCAGCAACAAATCATTAACATAAACACATATTTTTATCTAGGAAAACCCCAAATCTGCGGCAAAACCCAACCAATGAAATTTCATTAACCATTGGCCAAAAAACCTTGGCCAATCCGGCCAAGTGAGCCTTCACCGCTCACCTCCAGGCCTACATTACAATGAAGTATTCCCAGCCTTTTATAGGCTCCATTACATGCAATAACATGGGCGGAAAAACCATGGGTGAACAATACCATGTGCCCCAAAACCACTACTATTTACCCTATTCAACATTGACTCTATCCCAAGTCAATTTTACCTAACAAATTTTACATTCAATTTTTCTTGCCAACCTGAATGCCTTCTCCAATGAATCAGGGTCCAAAACGCAAACTTCATGTTGGATGTTATCCTTTAAAGTACCTATGAAGAGATCAATCATGTGTTCCTCTGGAATATCATTTACCCTTATATTCAATTTTTGGAAGTCCTCAATGTGCTCCCCCACTAAACCCTTTTGTTTGAGATTTATCAGTTGGCTAAAGAAGGTGTTGCTCTTTGTATCCTCATAATGTGTTATCATTTCCTCCGTAAAAATTGACCAAGTGACAATTTTTTTACGGGATAAAAGCCATTGATACCATACAAATGTATTTTGTTCTAAATGTAAAGTTTCAATGTGTACCTTTTGTGTGTTTGCACATTATTGAGATCAAAATATTGCTCCATCTGTAGTATCCATGTTACAGGATCCTTTCCATCAAACTTCCTCATATCCATTTTTGGAATATGGTGGTTCTTCCTGCCAACATTAGAGTTTATGAAATCACGATTAACATTTATTTTGTTCTCATCATGAGTTTCCTCTACTATCTTTTCACCATTAGGAAACATTTTTTGTATTAACTTTGTTAAACCTTCCATGTCTGCTTTTAGATCATTCTTCATGTTTTCCATTTTTTCATCGATCTTAGCTTCCATGTCATCCATCTTAGATTCCATGCTAGCTTCC
Organism: Pinus albicaulis; assembly: GCA_034641835.2. Classification (NCBI taxonomy): domain Eukaryota; kingdom Viridiplantae; phylum Streptophyta; class Pinopsida; order Pinales; family Pinaceae; genus Pinus; species Pinus albicaulis. Next base: position 1,642,210,550 of record CM076582.1, read on the forward strand.
ATGCCATCTATCTTAGCTTCCATTTCATTCTTCAAACCATCCATCTTAGATTCCATGCCTTTCTTCAAACCATCCATCTTAGTTTCCACACCTTTCTTCAAAACTTCCATGTCATTTTTTGTTGCTCTTTGCGAGAGCGAAATTTGTTGCACTTGCTCTTGTAAATTTGATATGTCATGTTGCCATTCTTTGTCTTCATGAGTCATAGTAGAGACTTCTAAAGGCTTAATGGGTGTTGAATTCTTTTTAGGAGGCATTTCAGAACCCAATACTAAAATATATTCTACAATATGCCCTTGGAATAAATTCAACTTGATTCTTCAAACAAGACTTATGCCATTCACAAAAAAAACAATACACACCTTTTACTTGCTTTTGAGGAGCTCGATATTGAAATTGACTTATCTCTATACTTGCAGATCCTTAATATCTGAAATTCGGCCCTGTAGTGTTCCTCTGAAGCTTCTTTCAAATGCCACATGTCTGACTTGATTTAGATTCTTCAAGGCAACGTTATGTCCAATCTCCCACAATGACCTAATTATGGACTTGTTCAGAAGAGCGAACTTGTACGATTTACCACGTGTCATTGTTTGCTCCTTTGGCTCTGAAATTTACAAACATGAATCTACAATCCGTGTACTTCCAGTCACTTTTTACAGAATTCAAATTTGATGCTCAGAGAGAGAGTTATGAATATTTTCCCACGATCACCTCTTTGAAATGAAATTCGGGAGCCTGAAAAAGACCTAACTTCCACAGATCATATCTCTGCAAATTTTTTGAACCAAGCTCTGAAATTTTGTGAAAATTTTCCTCAGGATTTCGGCTTCACTCTCTAAAAATTTCAGCTTCTGAACCTTCGTAGAAAAAAATGTATAGCAAAAATTCTGTGATGACCTTTTTAAGTGAAATTCAGGAGCCTGCAAAAATCCCTAACTTCAATAGATCATATCTCTGAAAATATTGTGAACCAAGCTCTGAAATTTTGTGAAGGTGTTCCTCAAGATTTCATCTTCGCACTCTAAAAATTTCAGCTTTTGAACCTTTGTAGAAAATAATTTATAGCGAAAATTCCACGATGACCTGTTTGGAGCAGCGAAACCCTAGAATCCAAAGCTCTAATACCAAATGTTGTTAAACTAGCTCCATAAATAGAAGAAAAGAGATATCAACACCTTAGAAATAAGCCACTTCAAGGGCGAAACCTCCAATACATTACATGAATGAACAATTCTTGGATGATACAAATTACAAAACCTCCTTTCGATATATAGGAGTTCATGGGGCCACAATGTAATCCTAGCCAACCTAACAATAACAATTTAAGGGCACAATAATAACAATATGGGGGTTATAGGGGTACAATAATAGCAATAAGGGGGTTACACTAACAACAATAAGGGAATATACTAGTAATATAGGGACCTAACAGAAAATTTGGCCATGAGGAGAGAAGGTTACCCAAATTTTTGCTTCCATGCAATTTGCTCTCCCACCAAACAAGAGTGATGTTGTTCAACCGAAGAGAAGCAAACTAGATATTTTCCTCGTCCTCCTCGATCTGTTGAATCCTATAGTAGACTTCAATCTTCCTAATCCAATTGTTAACCTTTTATGCACTACTTTCACCATTATACATGGCAAGATCAAATTTGACATCTAATTTAAAGAAAGGTTTCTTAGATGCATTTCCTGAATTCCTATGATGATGGTGAGAAGAAGAAGAGGAACTTCCACTCATGGAAGGAGAAGGAGGTGGATCCCCTCCATCATCTCCATGCATTTAACCTTGTCCTTCTGGAGCATTTTCCCCTACACTTTCTAGTTTCTCAAGACTTGAGAACAGCTTCTCGACTCAATATACCATTGTGTAGAATGCTTTGCGGAAATTTAGCTCCTCCTCATTTCTAGCATTGTCATCCATGTTTCTTCTTCGATGCGCACGTCTCGCTTCAGGATCAAAGAACTTTAGTTTTCCTTAGCCTCTCCGTAGCCTGTTTCTAGTTATCATACAAACATGTAATTCACATCTACAAAGACCTTCTCTAATACCACTTGATCCAATATCTTTAGCTTCGAGATGGAATAAATAATTACATGTAAAATTGCATCTTAACCATGAAACTTAAAAGGCATGAAACAAGAAGAGAGAAGCACATAAAATCATGCAAAGAAGACAAGAAATTGATAACGGCGTTCGTCCAGGAGGGACTATGTCTCTGGGCCCTTCTCAATCAATGGGGAGGCCCTCTTTCATTAAGTGGAAAATAAAATTAAGGTACAAGCATTAATGTAAAATTACACCCTTATACCTCCAATCTGCAAACTAGCCAAAAATGGAGACGTCTGTTGCAGAAATAGATAGCACCATCAAAATCCTATAGTCGAAAGGTGTAGGATCCATATAAATTTTGTCCAATTTGGACACTGGGAAAATTTGGCCCCTGTGAAAAATTGAGCTCAAATCATGGTTCCACCTGCCCCTGGAAAGGCTCAGGGTTCCGTTGCCCACCTCGATCCTCATGTCATTCCTAGTCTTCCTAGGCACATTAGTGAAAGCTGATTTTATATAAAAAAAATCATGGCGGACTTCCCAAAGGAAGTTGTTGGGCGCAATAGTTAGGATCCGTATTTGAGGGGAGGAGGTTGGGTAGTCAAACCCCGCCCCCTCCCACAATAGTGATATATTTTCTGGTAAAAAAGAGTTGTATTTAATTTTGGGGGGCGGGGGGGGAAGACCCGCATCGAGTGGCCCGCCCACCAATCCTCCTCAACATATATGGTGTAACAAGTAGGGGCAGTGGGGTTGACAACCTGCGCCCCTCCATTTTAATATATGTTTGTTATAATGGTTGGGGTCACGAGGTCATGGCTGCTAACCCCACTATTTTTTTAATATTATATTGTTATGTGGTACTAGTAGGGTTGGGGGTCATGGTTTGCCCCTATTTTTTATAAAAAAAATTATGTTTTTAACAATAATGAGCCCCTTTAAAGCTTCTCGATTTTGACCCGAAGGAGACAAATTATAGATCCAAAAATTTTTCCTAGAATCCGGTTGGAGCTGGCTAGAATCCGGCCACCGGAATTTTGAAAAATTGTTTCCTCCTTAACCTACCATGTCATCTAGTCAACCTTAGAACTTTCAATGCTTCTAACTTCTCCATATGGACTCAGAAATGAGTGTCATCTGCATCGTTTGAATCAGGAAGGCGAGATATTCAACTTGACACTGAGTTTGCCACATTTATACCACTTTGATTTTTTAGCCTTTTGTACTTAAACCACTTGTACTTGGACCTATACGATCCTCCTGGATCACAAATGTATGTATTATGGAGACAAATTGATATCATGAGACATATACCTTAACAAGAATTTGTATACTTATGAAGTTGAGAAGGAATGAGACACTTCAAGTAATGAGTCAGAGAGAAGGAAAAAAATGAAAAATAATTGTGACAAGTGTGGAGAAAACTGGACACTAGGATATAAATGTGAAGATACATCCTTACTCTACTATAAAATAATAGATGGAAACCAAGTTGAAGTACAAGAACCTGATGAAGAAATCATTGTCACACTGAATGGAGATTCAGATCTTGAGGAACCGTAATTAGCTGCAATCTCATGTTTCCAAAAAACAAGGATGAAGAAAGAAATTCTTCAAAAGATAAAAAACAAGAAGTCATTGTAAAATATGTTCTACCGCACGTTCGAAAGTGGAGAAACTAGTCTTCAAGACGAAAGAACATTAAGCCTACTACTCTACCAACAAGCATGACAAGAAGAGTATGCCCGAAAACCCTAAAGCTTAAAGGGCTCATAAGAGTACGAAACAACATACTTGTAGATTCTGGGAATAATCACAATTGTATAAACATTGATCTTGGTAGAAAACTTGATCTTTGTATATGCCCAATCAAGGACCTGACCATGACTATCGCTAGTGGGTAAAATTTCAAAGAGATAGGACAATGTAATAAGGTTTCAATTCAAATACAAGAACTAGAGTTACAGACAGATTTATTTTCCCTACCACTCAAAGAAATGGATATAGTTCTCGGTGCAAAATGGTTAATACAAATAGGAAGTTATACTACAAACCTTGAAGAATAGTTCATGGAGTTTAACTAGTAAGGACGACATTAGAAATTATATGGTGTTAACACTCCCAACTTCAAGGAAGGTGTAGATTCACATGAGAAAGTCACCAACTCACATGACAGAAACAAAGTCAAAGAAAATAGATGCCATTCCATCACAACGTGTTCAACTAGAGTAAAACATTCTTAGTATGCTTTGAGGACAAAACATCTTAAAGGGGGTGGTAATGTTATGAATAAACAATAGATAACAAATAAAAAGTAAATAATAAATAATATTGATAATAATTAAATTAATTAATTAATTAATATCTTCATTAATTATGAAGGGACAAAGGTCAGAAAACATGACGATTCGCCTTCATGGCCAGTCAATGCCTATAAAGGAAAACTGCCACGAAGGTTTGTAATCACCATTCAGTTTTTAATAAAAATACAAATTACTTATTACACTTACACTCTGAATCTACACGCAATAATTACTTACTGGCATCTTCACTCCAACATCTATCCTTTGTTTACAAGAAAGGATTCGATGGTGCAAATTAAATTCACTCCCTTCATCTATGACTCCCTTCCGTGATATATGAATTTCTTATTTTTTAACCTCCCGCCCTTATCCTACATAAGATTATTGGCATGCTTGCTCTCAGATGTATCTTACGATTGATCATAGGATAAGAGGAATGATATTGATCTTATAATATGTTGGTTAAATTGGTTGTATGATTGTACTTAGCTCTTGTATAATATGTTAGCATGCATGGTAGTGTAGGGGCATTGCATATTCTATTTGCATAACTATTATCATCATATTATTTTCTCATGCTATAATAGATGCATTTAGACTAAACTTTCATTTTAGAATAGATTTTATTTTATTGTATGTTCTTTATCATATGATGAAAACATGGGCGATAAAAGTACACTCGGGACACATGCTTCCAACATTGTTTTTGATGTACAGGATACAGGTCTATGGTCTCAAAGGATTTTTGGTGTTCTCATGACCTCTCCTTCAAGTACATAGTTCCTGCACTCTAAAGAGAGCTCATGTCTCGATTGGAGCCAGATGTTATTATTACACAGCATTTTGTCACCGTCCCTGCAATCCCCATCCCGCACATTGGAGGACCATTTCTGTGACTTATATGAAGTGTCATGCCTTGCAAAAAGTGTCATTGCATCCCTTTCCATGAGAAGTACATTTCCTTTGTTGACTTTTCCTGGAACAGACCATCAAAAACACATGATTTTGGGTTGGTGTTGGCAGGCAGTTATGGCCTCGCACCAATAAAGGAAATTAACACTGGGCCCCACGACCATTGGCACTCTGTCTCAGTGAGCTTCCCGCGTCAAGCTGTTTTTGGAAAGTTTTTTAAATATAGAAGCAAAGTTTCCAAGCTAACTAATTCGTGAGCAAGTCAACTTGGGTTGTTCGACTACATAACGTCGAGCACCTTCCTTTGGCTTCTTGTTTCCTCCTTTTGGGGCAACCTCCCAAAGGATAAGGCCTCCATTACACCATTTGAGCGATCCCAACCTCCTCCTCTCCTCTATAAATACACCTCTCTCACATAGATGCAGCTAGCTGAATAGGAGTTGCTAAACATTTTGTCGATTTAGTTTGATATAGTTGGTGTGAGATAGAGCAGAGAGAGAGACCCTTGTCGAGAGAGAGCTCAGGCTTTTTGCCTCGCCACGGTACAATTCCCCGATGAATGCTTGAGATGCGTTTTGACTGGACCTGCTGAAGGAGGCTACGACGTCAAGGCTCCAATTGTAATCTCTTTCTTTCTCTTAATATATACATGACTAAGTTTTGGTTCTCGTATTGTTTCGATGTGATTTATCTTACACAATACGTTTATTTCTCCTTGACTAATTAGCTAGTTATGAATGAAATTATTGTCTTGTATGATGCTTTCGTCCTTTGATCTTTATGCAGGCACCCGAGTACCATTGTTTAAGGATCGCGACATATCTGGATGAGGATCAGGAGACCTCTACTACAACTACAAAAACCGCGTTGGATCACAGGTAGAACAATATATCCCAACTCATTTCATTCATTAACTAGGAACTGACACATTAGCATGTCCTCTTGCTGCTAGACCCACCCTAGGGCTAGAGGGATCGCCTATGTCTGTAGAGGGGATTTACCTACACAACAAGTTGGTGACTCCATTGGGAATCAGTGTGTGTTTTTCGTCTTGTTGTTTGTTGAGCGTTTGACTTGTCGAGTCAACTTTGGCCGTTTGATTTATTTTTTGCCTTCCTTGATTTGCTTGACTGTTTTAAATCATCCTGTTCAGATACAGAGTGTCAAGCTGACCTCTACTCAGTGGTTTTATATTTTTTCCATATGTTTCTAGATTAGCATGGTTTTTCCTTGAACAGTCATGCCAATTGGCGCTTGTTGCATTTGTCACAGGAGCGCCAACCCCTGTTAGATGCAGAATAAAGCCTGACAGTCACGCTGAATCCTGTAGGATTTGATTTAACCTCTTTTCTGAGTTTTTTCAGTAGTTCTTGGCTCTAAATTGGTTCTTTGCCTTGCAATTGGTCTTTTGATATTGACTCTGTAGTACCAGTCTTATCAGATGTTTTTCCATCATCTTATCAGTGGAGTTTGTAGCCCTAGGGTTTCTAGTGTCTTGTGTTTTTTGTTCGTCCTTCTCCTCACTGAGCATTCTGAGTTAAGTTCGAGTCACTTTGATTTTTGTCATTTCAATTCGCTGACTAATTGTGTTAGCCTTTCTTAGTTCTTTTTTTCTTTGGTTTGTTGGATGATCACTTTTTTTTTCATTTAACTATCCATTTCGTCACTTCAAGCATAGATTACATTGCTCGTTGGATCATTTTGAAAGCCTTTTGTTTTCTTGGAAGACTGCATCCTTATTTTGTGTGTGTTTTATGTTTGTATTGCATTTGATTTATTCGTTTTAGATCTTTACATTCGTAGTTCTCAAAACTAGTGTTTGCTTTTCTTTTTAGTGTAACAATGCATTGTGTGCTTCATTGATCTAAAAAACAAAAAATTGCATTCTTTCACTTAGATCGAAATGAAAAGTTCTTTTGCATAACTAGCTCTTAGCGAACTAGGAAACAGTTTTCTTTTTTTGTTTGGTTGTATTAGATGCATTAGTGAAACTCTTCTTGTGTTTTTATTGATTTCTACTTTTTTAAAGATTCCTATCCTTCTCTTAGCTAGAATTCATTGAACGGAAATGGTGTCCTTTTTCATGTAGTGTGCATTTAGGAATTCGAGATCACATTCGGTAAGGCCTTGAAATTGAAACATTAATTCAAGATCAACCTTAAAATCAATTCAATCAATCTAAGGAAGCATTGAAACCTAATGCAACTATTTTAGAGGTCTAGGCTAGTGACGTGTTCCGGTGTCATTAAACTAGTAGTTGTCGTTCTCCACCTAGATTTAGACAACATTAGTATAGACTTGTGCTCCCCATACCGTCACGTATATAAAGGGAGACCCTCATAGGTTGCAATCCTTTATCCATAGGAAGCAGAGTCTACCACCTTGTAACTGTGATACACTGAACACAGCATTCGGGGAGACTACCTGCACGTATGTCAAGTCCTTGATCATTTCTCTTTCATTTGATCACCAAGGTGTATATGGCAGTTCACGGAAACTTGGTACACCCTCTTGCTTAGATTACCTGAGTAGTCATTTTGATCTTTTGGTGACTCTCTAAAAGTGAAAATATCATCGAGCACTTGTCCTTTCGTGCTTATTCAATCTGAAAGTGACAAGAGTCATATTTTTCCTATTTCTCGACTCTTAAAACATGAAACAACAAAGTTCCATTTCAATGTCAAAAAATTAACTACCTACGATCACATGCCCGTTAAAATTTTTATGCTTGGCTTTTTTTTTTAGTTCCTTAGTGTTTGATCTTGAAGCCTCGAATAGGCTATCTCATTTTCTTCCTACGTTGAAATATTGTCACAGTGCCGAAACCACCAGTTTCGTCGTCTTCTTCATTGCCTCCTATTGGTAGTCCTTTTCCTGACATTTCTTTGGAAACACCTCAATCCACTAGGTCTGCCAAGTTTTCGCAGCCTGTTCTCCTGAGTGTCTTACCTCTCGCTACCAGGTCTCCTCCTGAAGGGTCATTTGATTTCAATTGGCCATCTCAAGGTGGTTGGTCTGGTTTTGGAAGCAAGGAAGAATTCCCTCCTCTTACTTCGGGATCGCCATTATTAGCCGCTGCTTTACCCCCTAGTCCTCGTCATTTTTTCGACGATCTTACGACCTTGTCAGATATGGATTCTTCTAATCCTGTTGGCAGTGAAGAGCTGCATGTTTCTAGAGGGGAATGTCAACTTTTCCCAGAATATTTCTCGTATGTCTCCAGTCAACCTTCCCCCCAATCGGTGTCTCTTCTGCCCAGTTATCGTACCTTGGGTCAGATCATTTCTGGTGTGGCATCCATGGCACAGTCCAGTATAGTGGCTCCCACTGGAAGCTCAGTTTTTCCTACATTAGGAATGTCGCCTTCGACACCCATCTTGTCGGCCATTGTTACATCTGTCCTGGTCTGACCTACCGTTTGTGTGGCTTCATCTACACCGGTTGTTAGTACGACTCAGTCGTCAAGGTCTATTGTTTTTCACAGGTCTATCTTTATCCATCCCACATTTCCTCTTAGGCCTGCTGTGAGTGGATCGCAACCTCGTGCTGTGGAAACTCATCCTATGTGTGTTACACCTATGGTTTATACTTATACATTTGATGACTATCTGTTGGATATTTAGCAACGGTATGCTCCCTCTCCAGATTCTCAACCGCAGAATTCCACACCTCAGGGTTTTTAGTAGCTGCAAGATCCTGGTAATCCTCCCCATCATTATGATGTTTACAGTAATCCCATATATTTTCCTCCCATTGACCCCAATCAAGTTGTTTATTTTCCTCAGGCTGACCCCTATTAGACCGTTTCTCATCAAGGGTCGTTCTTACAGGGATGACCCTCGGGCCTACAAGGACAACCCCTTCAGGGACAACCTTCGGTCCAACAAGGACAACCCTACGGTCTGTCTAGTCAACCTTAGTTTCAACCAAGAGCATCTTATGTTTCTGGGGGGGGAATGTATCCACCATAGGGACAACCTTTTGTGCAACAGCAGCAACCTTACGTTCCGCAAGGCCAAGATTTTGTACATCAAGGACAACCCTACGGTCCAGTGTCGAGTCAACCTGGTTTTTAGGGACAACCTGGTCCATCCCAACCATCGAACCAACCTCTTCCACAAGGGCAACCTGGTGGCCCTCATTATCCAGGCCAACCTGCTCCGCAAGGATAGCCTACCCAACCTCAGCAGCTGATTCAAACTGCTCAACCCACTCAATAGCCGATTGAACCTGCTCAGTAGTCGATTCAACCTACTCAGCAACCAGTTCAACCTGCTTTGCAGGCACAACCTGCTCAACCTCAAGGCACTACTTAACCTCCTCAAGGTCAATTTTAGGCAGTATATAGTGCGCCCCAAGGTTTCACTTATTACCCTCAAAGTCAATCCCAGATGGTGTATAATCCACCTCAAGGCAATGCTTACATTCCATAGAAAAATCCATATTTTTCTTAGCACAGACCTCAATGGTATGCTCAGAATAAATATCTCGGTCCTCAACCCCTAGTATGGGCAGAACTATCGGGCTTATAACCCCTATGGACAGAATCCTTCGAGAAAAAACATATGGGAGCAGAATTTCTCTCAACCTGGGTGGAATGCTAACACTTGTCTTTATCAACAACCTCTAATGCCTTTTAATCCTCAATTACCATTTCTTGCTACGTTGGAACTGCCTGATTTGTCAAAGCAGACAAATGATATAATCCTTCATAACCCGTATTGACCTCCAGATCCAACCAAAATCCCTGGTGATTGTCCCAAATTTGAGGGCAAGTCCAGAGAAGACCCCCAAGCGCATGTTATGACATACCATCTTTGGTGTTACTCTAACTCTTGGGATGATGATTCTATCTGACTTCAGCTTTTACAATGGACTCTTACTGGTGCCACTGCCAAGTGGTACATTGAGTTATCTCGTGGCATCTTTCAGGATTTCAATTCTTTAGCCGTGGCGTTTCTCACGCACTTTCAGTTACCCATTCTGTATGAAACTGGGACGCACCTCCTCACATCCTTGAAGCAAGATCAAGCTACCCATATCTCAAATCATATTCATGAATGGAGGCATCGTCGTCACCTGATCAAGTTTGAAATTCCTGATCAACTTCTAACTGATTGGTTTACTACCTCTTTCATCAGTCTTATTCCTAAGGACATTTCTATGGGGAATGTGTTACTGAGGAACAAGCCATTTCTTGTGCCCAGTACCTTGATCTTGTGTACTCTCAGTCTGGCACATTGTATGATCTCTTGCCTGATGCTCCTAGACCAAGACCTTCCAAAGCACTGACGACGGCATCCGTCGACGGTATCATTGTTTCGTGTCTTAGACTTCTCAGAAGTCTTCTCCTCTGAATCCTGCGAAGAAAAAATCTACTCCTTCCAATGATACTGCTTCTCAGCCAAGCCCGAATTCTGGTAAAACCATGGAAATGAATGTCGTTCAGACCAATCCAGGGGACAAAAATTCCAAGGGTAAAAAGAAGGGTAAAGGTAAGGCCAAATCCGATACCCCAAAATAGCATTCTCATAAATCTCATGTTGATGATGGTTCACAACGTAAACCAAAGTATCCTTGCTTGATTTTTGACGAAAAGCACTACACCAAGGACTTTCCTCGACGGACCGAAGTGAGTCGATTTCTCAAAGGCACCCAGGGAACTCTGGATGCTCTCAAAGAATATTTTCCATCACAGCACACTCATTTTCTAGAGCAACCTTAGTCCTCTACCCCATTTGGCTCTCAAATTTTCATGATGAATGGTTCTGCATCAGTTTCCATAGCTACCCAGTCGAAAGATTATACCAAACTGCTTCAAGCAGCGGGGAAAGATATTGTTGATGGTCCTCCTCCTCCGTCTGCTTCTAACCCTCTTCAAATTAAAAAGCCCAGTACTGAGCCCGTTGTACGAACACCTTCCAAAGGTGTACTTTGTAAGTCTTCTTACCATCCTCATGCCTGTGCTACTCAACATTACAGTATTATTAAGGATTTTTCTCAGGCGCCATCTACGATGTCTGCATTAGAAGTACTTCAATTTTGTCCATCTCAACGGAAGGCTTTGCTATCTATCATCGGTGGGGTTGATCTTGCTTATTTTAGCCTTATCACTTTAGACTTGGAGAACTTTGTCCCACGTCTCCCTCACTAGATTTCACTCATCATACAAGTTGGCATTAATGGACTGAATATCCATCGAGCAGTCGTGGACGAGCGTGCATCTACATGCGTCATGTCATATGCCTGCTGGAAAGCTATCGGTTCTCTAGCCCTGAATGCTCTAGAAGCATTTGATGGAAGGGAATCTAAACCTCTTGGTGTTCTCGCTATTTTACCGATTACTCTAGAAGGGAAAATAGTCAACGTCGAGGTTGAAGTAGTTGATGCCAAGCTAAATTACAATATTCTCCTCAGTCGCAATTGGACCCACACCATGTTGTGTGTTTCGTCCGCTCTCTTTCATGTTTTGAAATTTCCACACGAAGGAAAGAATTTTATTGTCGATCATTTGTCGTTCTTCACTTCTTCTTCTGAGAACAACATTCCATACTTAGATCAAATTCCTACGCCTTACGAGAGCATAGGGCCATGTCTCTTCAAAGATCCTGCCCTCATGGGTATTTTTCCTCTTCCTCCACCCAACATTGTTCAGGTTAATACGATCTCCGGGTCTGATGATCCATGGATCATCCCTTCACCTGAGCAAATTGATTCGTTTGGAGATTCGATGCCATTAAGTCCGATCGAGATTGATTATTGTGAGCTTATTTTGGCTTCGTATCCTCCACCTCCTGATCATGGTCCTTTGGGAATGTCTCTTGATACTTATTCTCAATCCCCTTGGCTCGGAAATTCATATTTTCCCAATCCCTTGAGAGAGATATTTCCCTCCGATGAAGCCATCGTGGAAACTATGTCTCTCGAGGATCCTCCTTGAGACGATATTCATCATTGTTCCTCTTTCATGCCTGGCCTTGGGGCCATGTCTACGTGTCTTGAGAGGTTTGCTTCTTAGGTTCCTTCTCCTTAGCTTCAAATTCCAATTCTGGCACATGAAGTCTTTACAGAAGGTAACTTGAGTAACATCACACAAACGATGCCTATCGACATTTCCGTCTAATTGGGAATTGTCGAGAACATCCATATTGGGGTGACCTGTTCTTCCGATGATGTTTATTTATATACTAGCCTTTTCCGCGAGTTTGTGACGTCTTTACATGGTCTTACGAAGATATGCCCAGCATCGATCCAAGTATAGTGGTGCATGAGATTCCTACCTATCCTAGTGCGAAGTGTGTTCGCTAGTGTCTTCATCCTGTGCACCCTAGAAAGGATGTCGCTATTAAGGGAGAAGTTGAAAAACTTCTTAAAGCTAGTTTTATCTATCTGATTCCCTTCACAGAATGGGTTTCTAATATTGTTCCTGTAGATAAGAAATAGGGTACCATTCGTGTCTGTGTTGATTACCATGATATTAATGATTCTTTCCCTAAGGATAATTATCCTACTCCTTTTATTGATCAAATCATTGATGATTGTGTTGGGAGTGAGATTTTTTCCCTTATGGACAGGTTTTCTGGGTACAACCAGATTAAAATTCTTCCAACTGATCAACATAAGACTGCCTTTATCTATCCTTGGGGTACTTTCACTTATAAAAAGCTCCCTTTCGGTTTGAAAAATGTTGGGGCTACATTTCAGCGAGAAATGTCATATGCTTTCCACGATATCAAGCGCATTGTTCAGCCTTATCTGGATGACCTTCCAACTCATTTAGCTAAGCGTAAAAACCATTCTAATCATCTCTGTCAGATATTTCTTCGTTGTCGACACTATAACATCCGGCTAAATCTGCATAAGTTCGTCTTCTACGTTGACTTCGGTAGACTCTTAGGGTTTATCATTTCCAAAGATGGGATTCATCTCAATCCACTCAAAGTTGAAGCTATCGTTAATCTACCCTCTCCATCCTCATTACATTAGCAGCAGAGTCTACAGGGGAAAGCTAACTTCGTACGATGTTTTATACCTAACTATGCCGAAGTGGCTAAAGGATTTACGTGATTATAAAAGCAAGGTGTCTCGTTCCTTTAGGATGAGATCGCCCAAAAGTCCTTCGATGCACTGAAGACGTTTCTCTTCAATGCTCCTTTGTTGTGTCCTCCAAATTATCATCGTGATTACTCCCTCTATTTGGTCGCCGCATTCAGCACAATTTCCATGGTTTTGGTACAATACGATGATGATGGTGATGAGCACATCACTTACTATCTATCTCATAACCTTCTTGATACTGAAATGCAATATGCACATGTCAAGAAGTTGGTGTTGGTTGTTGTTTAAGCTGTTCAATGTTTTCGTCACTACATTTTGTTGCATAGAATGACTATGATTTCTGACTACAACCCTATGACTTATATATTGACTCGTCAATTGCTGGGGGACAAGTACTCGAAGTGGATTGTCATCCTCCAAGAGTTCGATTTGGATTTCACTACTACCAAATCGAAGAAGTCATTAGTATTTTCTGATTTGATATGCTTTCTCCCTTCCGATTCCACTCCATCTAGTTCCGAGGAACGCATTTCGAACGACACGCTTTTTCTGATTAGCACACTCAATCCTTGGTACGGTGATATCATCATATATCTTCAGACTTCTACCTTTCGATGTACGTTGACGAAGGATATTCACAGATGCATCCATCATCAATCACAACCCTATCGCATAGTCGTAGATACACTCTACCGCATCGAAGTTGATTCCATTCTCCGTCGATGTTTGACTCTCGAGGAGGCTGAGAAAGCCTTGAATGATTGTCACAGTGGCATATGTGGTAGTCACATGACTAGCTATGCTACTGCATAGAAAATTCTTCATGCTGGGTATTCTAGCCCACCATCTTTAAAGACTGCATTATTGTTGTCCGTAAGTTCCATGATTGCTAGATCTATCAGCGCAAGATGCGCGCGCCGCCTTCCCATCTCCACCCTGTCATTACCGTTGGTCCCTTTGCGAAGTGGGGCATCGATTTTATGACGTGTAACCCTCACTCGGCCGGGGGTCATGCTTATATCATCGTAGCCATGGACTACTTCACCAAATGGGCCAAAGCAATGCCTACACTTACGGCTGACGGTAAGACAGCATCACAGTTTCTATTTAATCATGTCATTTCTAGGTTTGGTGTCCCTCAAGCCATTGTTACTGATCATGGTTCCCATTTTCAGCATTACATGGTGGAGGAGTTGACTTCCAAGTTGGGTCTGCATCATGACAGCTCAACGTTGTACTACCCTCAGGCATATTTGCCAAGTTGAAGCCGTGAACAAAGTTCTCGTCAATATGCTTCAACATACGATTGGGATGCACAAATCAAACTGGCATCCCATGTTATTTTTGGCTCTTTGGGCTTACTGAACCTCAGTAAAGGATGTGATCAGATTCACTCCATTTCATATTGTTTACAGTCTGGAAGCTACCCTTCCGATTGAAAGTGAAATACCTTCGCTCAAACTAGCTATTGAATTGTTGTTGAATACTTCGCCAGAAGAAGAGCATCTTCTCTATTTAGAAAGGTTGGATGAAACTTGCTGCTTTGCTGCTTTGGTCATTGAAGCACAGAAAAAGCAGGTCAAAGCTCATTTTGACCAGTCGGTTTCCCCTCGTTCCTTCATAGAAGTAGACCTCGTCCTCCTACACGACCAAGCTCATGATAAGCTGGGGGCAGGCAAATTTCAACCCATGTGGCATGGGCCCTACATTGTTAAATGTGTTTTGTGGAATGGGGCTTATAAGATTATTGATTACGAAGGTCATTCCCTGGATCAACCCAAAAATGTGTTGTATCTTAAAAAATACTATGCATGAGTCATTTGTGCATGTTTTGTGTACATAGGTGTTCTTTTCATTTTTGTACATTTTTGGCTTGGTGTGATTTGCGAGTGTTTTCCTTCTTATTGGATCGTTGCTTATTGTGCAGATGTCTATTACCCCTTATGTCGGTTTCGCAGATGGTGTTTCCCGCAGTACTCGGAACCTGTCTTCAGCAGCCTGGGTGATTTATGATCATGTTGTTGAGTTGATAGACCTTCAAGGTATCTGTCTAGGATGAACTACAAACAATGTCGCTGAATATAGCATTGTTATTGAACTATTAACCGAGGCTATTACCCTCGACATTCGTGCGTTGATCGTTAACCTAGACTCACAGCTTGTTGTTCTTCAACTTAATGGACATTATTCTATTATAAACCCTCACATATTAAGGTTGTATTTGCATGTTCGTTTATTAGAAAGACACTTTGATTACATTATGTTGGGGAAAAATAATTGCCTGTCATTTAATTTGTCAACCCGGGGGTTTCGTAAACTTGTGAAGCATGCGTGCACTGTATGTGCTAGAAATTGTCTTTCAGTTTAGATCAAACTAACTACAAAATAATGAAAACAAATTCATATAATCTATGAAATCAAATAATGAAAATGAAATTCAACTAACCTATGAAATCAAGTAACGAAAAGAAAGAAAGCAAATTCAAAATAAAATATAGCGCACACAATCACACTTGCAGGAATTGAAATTTTAATCTAAGAAAGCATTTCAAAGCATGTAAAGAAAAACGACTAAGGTACGTTCAATCACTTCAGCATCCAATATGATAGAATCACCCTCTTGAGATGATGTACAAGCAAACTATTATACTTTAGTCTTTAAATCTAGGAAAGTAATTAAAGCATGCAAAGGGAAAACTCAATAATTGCATAAGTTAGGTATTCAAGTATTTAGTTTAGAAATATGATAAAATCACCTTCTTGAAATGATCTTTAAGAACACTCAATTATACAATTGAATGAGGATCTAGAAAAAAATGTAAAAGCATGTAAAATTAAAGCTCAGTGATTGTATAGGTTGAACATTTAATCACCCAACTTGGAAGTATGACAAGTCACCTTCTTAGCCTGATCTTTTAGGAACATTCAATTTTACAATGAATTGATAGTTTGATCTAAGAAAGTAAATAACAAAACATGAAAGGAAAGTAAATAACTATGAGCTCTATTGCCTCAAATTTAATCCAATTGGAAAATAGAGAAATCTTTCCTCTTGAAATGTTTTTAGGAAATCAAAGATTACACAGTCATTCTAAAACTAATACTAAGAAAGCACATAAACTTTAATCTATAAAATCAAGTGAATCTCACACATTTTAGGTAGCTGATCTAAAAGTATGAGAGATGGTAATTCGAGATGCTCCATATGTAAGCAAAACCAATTCAAAATGAAGGAACATTCATGAGTCAGGTGCCACAATATAATTTTGTATTCAAAGCTTGAGCATAACTCCAATTTTACACATGATTTGATAGGAGAAAGCTTCCCCTATTTCTACAAAATATGAGAAGCTATCTCATTAATGAGACTCCATGAATCTCTCCCTATATCTCTAGAGTTACAATCCAAATAGGAAGTGATAAGGCACATGTCTTCTTAGAGTTACAATACAAATAGGAAATGAGACACATATCCTTATGATCCCATGATCTTCTCCATCCAAATTCAAATTTGGCCTTAGGAGGCCACATAAGAGTCTTTTGGAAGCTTCTTTTTTAACTATACATGGCAACAAACTCATTCCACTTGTTAGGTATAAGTATGTGCATATTATTCTAATTTTTAACAACAAATTCACATAAAAATACTAGGAATTAATAAAGTTTGGAAAAACATAAATGTAACCCAATAGTGATAATGGTAAGGTAAATGTAATGAAATGGAGGTGGAGTGAAGGTGATAATATGGAAATATAAGTTAAAATTTAATGGAAGTAATTGACAATTTCAAGGCCCAACATACCTCCCAATTGAAGCTATTGCATGTCCTCATGCAATCTATTACATTAACACTTTTTCATCCTTGAGCTTTGGCTTAACTTTGCATGATATCATTTGATAACTTCATACTTCTGCAAAGTGTTTTTTCTTTTCTTGTTGAATTGCAACATGGTTGGTTCTTGTGTTACTGTTAAGCAAGCAAATCCTCTCTATGAACAGAGACGATCCCTCTAGCCCTAGAGTGGGTCTAGAAACAAAGAGACATGCTAGAGTGTTGATTCCTAATTACTGAATGAAACTTGAGTACACGATAGATCGACCTACCTGGAATCCAACGTTGTCATCATGTATGTAGTGGTGGTGGCCTCTCGCTTCTGCCTTGGCAAGTGACAATCCTTCCGCAGTCATGCTCGGATACCTGCACATGGAACAACAAACATGAACAGCATACGACATAATAATCTCATTCATAACTACTAGCCATTCAAAGAGGGCTAAGAATATTGCATTAAACATCTAACATAATACAAAATGGGAACCAAACAATAGTCACATATATGTATTGATAGAAGGAAGAGTTACAACTAATGCTTTGACGTCGCAGTCTCCTCCATTGGGGTTCAGCCAAAGCATGTCTTAGATGCTCATCAAGGAATTCAGATGGGATGAAGGCATGGAATCAAGCTCTCTCAACGTAATTCCTTATTATTATATCTCTTCAATAGTTCAGCTATAGCATTTTCAATTCTCCATGTTCAGCTAGCTTATGCAAAGAGAGATAGCTTCTTTTTATAGAGGAAAAGGAGGATTTCAGGATCCCTACAAAGGTGGTAGGGAGGCCTATCCTTTTGGGAGTTCCCATAAGAAGTGTAAACCATAAACTAAAGGAGGGAGTCTGTGGTTTATTCAATTAAACCACTCCCAATGACTCATCCTCGAAGTTGTTGGAGTGGAATCTTCGCCTCTATTTTTAAAAAACATTCCATAAAAAGCTCGACGCGGGTGGCTCACTGAGAAAGCGCCAGCTGGCGTAGGTCCCAGTGTTAATCTTCCTCTTCAGCGTGAGGGCATAACTGACTACTCGCGCAAAGGCAAAAAAAAGGGTTTTTGAGTCTCTGCTCAGGGAATTGTCAACAGAAGGAATATTACTCTCATGTAAAGGGATACAATGATTGTATTTGCAAGGCATGACACTGCTTATTGATCACAGAAATGACCCTCCAATGGGTGAGATGGGGATTTCAAGGACACTGAAAAAATTTTGTGTAACAGATGCCCCCTAAAGCATGAGGTCTGAGGGAGAGGGAGGGGCGAAATTATTTATGATAACGCATTCGAACCAAATATCGATGTTGGAAAGCCTGCAATTACAAATACAACTGATATCTCTGATACATGAACATGTGGTATGGGCGCAACCATCCATAATAGAGTACATAAAATATGAGATCCAAGGTATGGACAGAGCCATCCAATAGTAAGGATCAACAAATAGACTCAAGTATGGTCACAGCCATCCAATCAAAAAGATTCATGCAATAAGTCATGATAATCCACAAAAATCCGCAAACTAGATTTTATCAGAAAAAACCCAGGGTCTTGCGCTCCATCTCGACCCGAAAAAGTACAGATTCAAGCATGTGAATATATGAGCTGAAGTCGTACATGCAAGAAAATCACCTGATTACCAACCAATGATGAAAGTTGTTAACAGGCACGAGAGAAACCACCAATAATGAAAATGGCTCTCAAGGTACAACCGATACAATCCATGGAATGTAAACAGTGATCTAGTGTCGAACATCCACAGAATCACTCGATCGAAGGCCAATGATGTGGACCTTGCGTTGAATGCGAAAAACCTGCCATTAAGGCATGCAGGCTCTAAGGTACCAGAAGGGAGTCTCTAAATAAAATTCTTGGATAATGAGCTGAAGTCGAAAAGAAGTGACTTGGTAAAAGGTGGGTCATAATGTTTCCCACATCATCGACACAAGACATAGGAATGTGATGATAGTGTATCAGGACCAATAGATAATCAGATGGAGGTTGAAAACTGCAGAGGCAAACTTCTCTCGAACATATCAGTGAAGCGACATTGGACTTGGAAGTATTTGAAATCAAAGGATCTGAGTTCACGATGACGTGGAAAAGAGAAAATGAGAGGTCAAAAGAGATTACCCAAACCCATGGAGGCAAAAGTGACGAAATGAGATGTCCCCAACCCGACACGAATGTAGACAAGTTCCATGTTCAAGAGCGACATACTGCCAACATAACTAAAACTTGGTTCCATTTTCCCCACCATTTCTAGTGACTACCCCAATTATTTTTAAAAACAAGCTTGAAGGGGATAACATATGCTTGTGCTGTAAGTTTTTCCTTTGGACAAATCCAACCTAGTACATTTTATGAGCCCTAGGAAGGAGGAACTCGAATAACGTCATGGTGACGAAGTCCAATGTCATCAGGTTTTAACGAGTCTGACAAAGGGAGAACTTGGCATCTTTTCATGTTTAGAGAGTTTGAAAAGAAGGCAGAAAATAAGACTCCATCATGGCCCTTTTGGTAAATAGTCTCTCAAATCCGAAAAGGTAGAAAACAATATCTGAAAGAACCTCTTAGTCACGATAGGCTAAGGTATTCCTTTTTCATAAATAATCTATCCCAGCCCAAAAAAGGGGTAAACGTATACTGGGTAGATATCGCTTCGCAGCCATTTAACGAGTTTGAAATGACAAGAGTCTCAGAAATCTTCTCAATTTTAGAGAGTCAGAAAAGAGCTGAAAGATGACTCCAGTAGTGACTTTTTTTGTGTTTTTATCGAGTCCGAAAAAGTATAAAATATAGCTCGTTACTTCATCACTATGGCCTGAAAACCTGTCGCTGCACAAGAGACACGTGTAAAACCCATTTCTCAAAAATAATATAATAAAATAATCGAAAAACATGTCTTAAAACCTAATTAGGGTTTTGAAAAGTTATAAAATGCCAAAAATGGTAAAAATAATTACTTTTCACTTTTTTACCTCTTGTGGAGCAATAGTTACCCATTTTACAGTGTGATATTGCGGTGATGATAACGGATGATCCAGCAGACCAATCTCAAATCCGTCAGTTCCAGGTAAGAGCCGATATCTCTCCCTTCATTTTAAGTAATATTTCACTGCCTGCAACTTCCAATTTTAATTTCTAGGGGAGGAAACGCAAATATTAGGGCACGGCGGTTGGTGCGGGTTTCGGGCACGGAGTTGCGCCAATCGCCCATTTTTCTGAACTAGGGAGCTCCAACCGCGCAGACCATTTTTTTGCAAAAAATGCAAGTTAAATACCCAATTTTTTACAAATCCAAGCTTCAAAAATGGCTAATACTATCCATATGAACATGTTTGCAGGTAGAAAGCGGAAAAATGGTAATTGAATGGAAAGAATGGGAACACAGCGAAGAGGACGAGCTTGCCATGGAAAATGAGAGATGCATGGAAGCTCTCAGAGACTGTGGACTGAAGAAGTTCTTATTGACACCGTGTCTCCAAGCTCAACCGGAGCTGCTACAGTATTTGATCAACATATGGGATGAGAATCAGGAAAATTTCATCCTTCGAGAGCAGGAACTTGAGATTGATGTTTCTGATGTTTACTTCATAACAGGGTTATCGTAGAGGGGACCAGCATCGATCCTAACCAGCACCCATCCTTGCATGGATAGTATGTCCATGGTGATTGACAGGGTATGTCCAGGGGCACGAAAGGGAACAGGAAGTGGGAAATTCAATATCCAAACTATCCTAGACTTGGCACTAAAATTAGTGCTACATACCATCACACGAGCTATGGGATCGCAAGCACTGCACGAAACAACAAAGACACAGTTGCTTCTTGTTGTAGACTGCTTAACACCAACCATCTACAACTAGGCAGAGGCCATGACAATAAATTTGAAACGCCAACTAACAAAATGCAAGAAGACCAAATTGAAACAATTCAGTTATGGGTCTATCCTGGTATCATTATTCCTAGAACGATTACCAATTTTTCAGCGTCAGGAGGTCATAGTCCCAACACCACCAGCGAGAGAACCACAGATGGCCCGATGGGCAGATCTGATGCCAAGGGCAGGGGGTGTTCAACAGTTTCCTAGAGACCGGAGTTTTTTTATTGGCTCCGCCAACAGTTGATCATCGTGGAGGACTAGCCCTACTCTAGTACAGATTTTACTGGTGATCCGGACCTCCCACTCCCGGAGGGAGAGGATTGGGATGAAAATTTGGGTAAGACTCATTTTTAATTTTCATGAGTGTTATTATTTTTTTAATTATTTATGTTCTGACATTAAATCCATGCATTTTCAGATGTTGGCCTGGACAGACCTGCTGGCATGTCTCCGATAGCGAGGCAAATCCCTCGTGATTTCAACCCTCATGGCGAGGGAGGCGAGGAGGAGGAGATCATGAGCAACCTAGAGGGAATCACACATGGAGTCCCGGACTATGAACAATTCGACGATGTTCCTCATGCCTACCAAAGACATATCGTAGGGGTGCCAAGCTACATTCACTGCTTTCTGAGGCGACTTGTATGGGCAATTACATGCTACCATGAGCATCACTCCGATTAGACACTTAGGTTTTATATCTGCATATTTTGAGAGACATGGTGTCTCAGGATGTAACAGAAACATACATATTTTTTGAATTTATGATGCACACTAATGCAAACACGCGATATATAAATATATACATCTATTTTATTACATGGATATTTTACATATGATGATGATTTTACAAATTACGCAAATGTCTATCTAATACAATGTTATCCACTGTATCATTTAATGCATTCATTCGTCTAGGAATATGTCGATATGTGATCAAATAAAAATGTCTTTCCAACAAATGAATACGTAAATACAATCTCAGAATTTATGGGTTTCTGACCGAATAATGACCATTGAGTTGCAGAACAACAAGCTGTGAATCTAGATTTACAAGTAATGCGCCTATGCCGAGATTAATTGCCTCAGTTAATAGTTTAAGGATAGCACTATATTTAGCGACATTGTTTGTAGTCTGTCCTAGACAAATACCTTGCAGTTCTATCAACTCAGCAGCAGGATCATAAAATACCCAGGCTGCTGAAGACAAATTCCTGGTACTACGGGAAGCACCATCCGTGAAACCGACATAAGGGATAATAGACATCTTCACAAATAAGCAAGACCCAATAAGCAGGAAAATGCTCGCAAATCACACCAAATCAAAACTTGCAAAAAAATGAAAAAAAACACCTATGTACACAAATCATGCATGAATGACTCATGCATAATATTTTTTGAGATACAACCCATTTCTGGGTTGTTCTAGAGGATGACCTTTGTAATCAATGAGCTCATAGGCCCCATTCTGCAACACACGTTTAATAATGTAAGGCCCATGCCACATGGGTTGAAATTTTCCTGCCCTAGCTTATCATGAGCTTGGTCGTACAGGGGGACGAGATCTCCTTTAACGAAAGAACGAGGGGAAACTTATTGTTAAAAATGCGCTTTGACTCGCTTTTTCTATGCTTCAATAACCAGGGCAGCAAAGTGGCGGGTTTCATCCAAACTTTATACGTAAATGAGACACTCTTGTTCTGGCGAAGTGTTCGGTAGTAATTCAACAGCCAACTTGAGTGAAGGTATTTCACACTCAATCATAATAGTAGCTTCCAGACAGTAAACCACCTGAAAAGGGGTGAATCCGGTTGCACCCTTAACTGAGGTTTTGTATTCCCAAAGAGCTGAAAATAACATGAGATTCCAATTGGATTTATGAATCCCAATTGTACGTTGAAGCATGGTAACAAGAACTTTGTTCACGGCTTCAACCTGGCCATTGGCCTGAGGATAGTACGGCGTTGAGCTGTCGTGACGCAGACCCAACTTAGAAGTCAACTCCGCCACCATGTAATGCCGAAAATGGGAACCATAATTAGTAACGATGGCTTGAGGGACACCAGACCTAGCAATGATGTGATTGAATATGAATTGAACAGTTGTCTTACCGTCAGCGGCAAGTGTAGGCATTGCTTCGGCCCATTTGGTGAAGTAGTCCACAGCTACGATAATATAAGCATGCCCCCCCGGGCGAGTGAGGGTTACACGTCATAAAATCAATGCCCCAATTCGCAAAGGGACCAACGGTAATGACATGATGAAGAGGTACAGGCGACGCACACATCTTGTGTTGATGAATCTGGCAATCATGACATTTACGAACCGTGGCAATGCAGTATTTGAAGATAGAAGGGCAGAAATAACCAGCACGAAGAATCTTCTGTGCAGTGGCATAACCAGACATATGACCGCCACAGGCGCCACTGTGAGAATCATTTAGGGATTTCTTAGCTTCCTCGAGAGTCAAACATCGACGGAGAATGGAATCCACTCTGACACGATAGAATGTATCCTTGACTATATGATATGGTTGCGACTGATGATGGATGCGTCAGCGATCATCCTTCGTCAACTCATATCTGAAAGTAGAATTTTGGAGATAAACGATGATATCACCATACCATTGATCGAGGGTGCTAATCAAGAAAATTGTATCGTCTGGAATTTATTCCTCAGAATGAGATGGAGGAGAGGCTAAAGGGAGGGACCAGATCAAATCAGCAAAGACTAATGATTTCTTCAACTTGGCAACAGTGAATTCCAAATCGAACTCTTGGAGGATGATAATCCACTTCGAGTATTTTCCCCCCAGAAATTGTCGAGACAATATATAAGTCATGGGGTTGCAATCAGAAATCAGAGTCACCGTACGCAAAAGAATATAATGAAGAAAACGCTGAGCTACTTGAACCGCAGCTAAAGCTAACTTCTCGACATGTGCATAGCGTGTCTCAGGATCGAGAAGGTTATGAGACAATTAATGCATAACATGCTCGTTACTGTCATCATCGTCTTGTACCAAAACTATGGCAATCATGCTGAAAGCGGTGGCTAAATAAAGGGAAAAATCACGATGATAGTTAGGAGGACACAACAGATGAGCATTGACAAGAAACGTCTTCAGTGCCTCAAAATACTTTTGAGCAATCTCATCCCAACAGAATGGGATGCTCTTCTTTAATAATCGTGTGTATCCTTTAGCTACTTCTGCAGAGTTAGGTATAAAACAACGTAGAAAATTAGCCTTACCTTGCAAACTCTACAACTGATGTAATGAGGAGGGAGAGGGGAGATTGATAATAGCCTCAACCTTGAGTGGATTGAGGCGAATTCTATCTTTGGACACGATAAACCCTAAGATTCTACCGGAATCAACGCCAAATATGCACTTGTGTAGATTAAGCCGAATATTGTAACATCGACAACAAATAAAAATCTGACGAAGATGGTTAGGATGGTCCATATGCTTAGCTGAATGAGCGGGAAGGTCATCCAGATAAGGCTAAACAATGTGATGAATATTGTGAAAAGCATACGACATCACTCGCTGAAATGTAGCCCCAACATTCTAAAAGCCAAAATGGATATTCTTATATGCGAAAGTACCCCAAGGACATATAAAGGCAGTCTTATGTTGATCGGTCGGGAGAATGTTAATATGATTGTAACTAGAAAAACCATCCATGAGGGAAAAAATCTCACTCCTGGCACAGTCATCAATGATTTGATCGATAAAGGGAGTAGGATAATTATCCTTGGGACAAGCTTGATTAATATCATGATAATCAACGCAGATGCGAATAGTTCCATGTTTCTTATCTACAGGAACAATATTAGAGACCCATTTTGACAAAGGAATCGTATAAATGAAATCAGCTCTGAGAAGCTTTTCAACTTCACCTTAATGGTAGCAGCTTTTCTAGGGAGCACCGGATGAAGATGCTGGAAAATAGGCTTCGAGCCAGGGTAAGTAGGTATTTCATGCACCACTATACTAGGACCAATGCTGGGAATTTCTTCGTAGGACCATGCAAAGACATCACGGAACTTGCAAAAAAGGCTAGTATAAACTTGTACTTCATCGGAAGATCAAGTAACCCCAATATGGATGTTCTCGATGACTCTTGGTTTAACAGAAATGTCAAAAGGCATCGTCTGTGTAATATTACTCAAGTTACCTTCCGTAAATACATCATGTGTCAGAACAGGAATTTTAAGCGGAGGATAAGGAACATGAGATGAAAAATGCTCGAGACAAGTAGACATGGCCCCGAGGCCAGGCATGAACGAGGAATGATCATGACCATCGTCCCATGGCAGATCCTCAAGAGACATAGTTTCCACGATAGCTTCATCAGAGGGAAACACTGCTTTCAAAGGATCAATAAATTCTAAATCGCCAAGCCAGGGGGATTGAGAATAAATGTCAAGAGACATGCTCAAAGGAGCACAATCAGAAGACGGAGCTTTTGAAGCCACGATGAGTTCACAATAATAAATCTCAATCAAACTCAAAGGCATCGAATCTCTGAAGGAATCGATCTGTTCAGGTGAAGGAATAATCCATGGGTCATCAGACCGAGAGATCGTATGGATCTGAACAATGTTTGGTGCAGGAAAGGGGAAAATACCCATGAGGGCGGGATCTTTAAAAATACCTAGCCCTACGCTCTCATAGGGTGTAGGAATCTGATCCACATATGGAACGTTGTTATCAGAAGAAGAGGTGAAGAAAGATAATTGATCAACAGTAACAATCTTTCCTTCGTGTGGAAATTTCAGAACACGAAAGAGAGTGGATGAAACACATAACATGGCGTTAGTCCAACTACGACCGAGGAGAAGATTATAATTGAGTTGCATCAACGACTTCTACCTCGACATTGACTATCTTCCCTTTTAGAGTAATCAGTAAACTAGCGAGAACACCTAAAGGTTTTGATTCTCTTCCATCAAATGCTTCAAGGGAATTTGGTGATGAATTCAGGGCTAGAAAACCAGTAGCTTTCCATCATGAAGATGACATGACACAAGCTGATGCACCTTCATCCACAACTGCTCGATGGATGTCGAGACCATTAATAACAACTTGAATAATGAGCGCAATCTGATGCAGAATTCGTGGAACGAAATTCTATAAATCGAAAGTAAGAAGGCTAGTATTGTTAGGATGAATTCCGCCAATTGCAAATAACAAAGCTCTTCACTAAGACGGAAAAATCTAAAGTACTTCTAACACAGACATCGTGGATAGCGCCTCAGCCAAATCTTCAACAACATTATAATGGTGAGCAGCACGGGCGTTGGTATTTTAATAAGACTTGTGGAGTACACCTTTGGATGGTGGCCGTACAATGGATTCAACATTGGGCCTTTAAATTTCAAGAGGGCCAATAACAAGCGGACGAGGAGGACCATCAGCGATCTCCTTCCCCATGGCCTGATGCGATCCAGTATAATCTTTCGACCGAGTAGCAATAGAAATGGCTACAGAACCATTCATCATGAACACCTGAGGGCCAAATGGGGTAGAGGACTGAGGTTTCTCTACCATCTGATTCTATTGAGATGGGAAGGGTTCTTTAAGAACGGCCAGAGTTCCTTGGGTGCCTTTGAGCAAGCGGCTCACTTTGGATCATCTAGGACAGTCCTTGGTGAAGTGTTCATCATCACAAATCAAACAAGGGTACTTCAGCTTGTGTTGAGAACCATCGTCAGCACGAGGTTTCTGATTATACTGTTTCGAGGTATCGGATTTTTCCTTACCTTTACCCTTCTTTTTACCTTTAGAAGCATTATCCATAGGATTGGCCTGAATTGCATTAACTTCTGCGGGTTTACCAGAATTTGAAGTGGACTGAGAAGCAACATTATTGGAAGAAGCGGACTTCGGCTTCCCAAAGTTGGAAGAAGAAGACTTCTGAGAATTTTGAGACACGAAACCAATAATACCATAAACAGATGGAGTCGCTGGTGGTTTAGAAGTTCCAGGTCGAGGAGCATCAAGCAAGATATCACATAATGCACCAGATTGAGAGTACACAAGATCAAGGTACTGGGCATAAGAAATGGCTTGTTCCTCGGTTACACATGCCCCCATAACTATGTCTTTTGAAATCTGATTGATAAAGGAGGTGGTGAACCAATGAGTCAGAATCTGATCAAGAATTTCAAATTTGATCATGTGACGACGATGTCGCTATTCATGAATATGATCTTATATATGAGTAGCTCGATCATGTATCAATGAAGTGAGGAGGTGTGTCCTGGTCTCATAGCAGACTGGTAACTGAAAATGCATAAGGAATGCCATGGCTAATGAATTGAAGTCTTGGAAGATGCCACGAGATAGCTCAATGTACCACTTTGCAGCGGAACCAGTAAGAGTTCCCTGGAAAAGATGGAGTCGAATAGAATTGTCAACCCAAAAGTTAGAGGAACACCACAAATGGTAATTCATAACATGCACTTGGGCGTCTTCGCCAGACTTGCCCTCAAATTAGGACAATCACCAAGAATCTTGGTCAGAACCGGAGGCCAATACAGGTTATGAAGAATGGGATCATTCGTTAACTTTGAAACATCGGGTAATTCCAACGTAGCAAGAAACAGTAATTGAGTGTTGAAAGTCATCGGAGGTCTTTGATAAGGACCCATATGTACATTCCACCCAGTTCGAGCGTGATTCTGTCCCCATACATTCTGTCCCGAAGGATTCAGATCATAGAGGTTAGAAACAAGATAATTCGGTTGATACTGGGGTTCGGGACCAGGATACTGAGTCGGAGTAGACCATTGAGGTCCCTATTGAGTAGCGTATGGAGTCTGTTGTGGAATGTAAGCATGGCTTTGAGGTTGATGATATACAGGTTGATTTTGAGGGTAAGAAACCTGGGGTGCACCATATACTGGTTGATATGAACCTTGAGGGTAATAAGCGCCTTGTGGTTAAGAAGGCGGACCTGGCTGAGCAGGTTGAGCAGGCTGCTAAGCAGGTAAACCTGGATGACTATAAGTGGGTAGAACAGGCTACTGAAATGATGGAACCGACTGAGGAGCAGGTTGAATCAGTTGTTGAGCTGGTTGAACCGAGTACTGAGGGCCACCGGGTTGTCCTTGTGGGAAAGGTTGGCCCGATGGTTGCGATGGACTAGGTTATCCCTAATAACCAGGTTGACCCAGAGGAGGAGCGTAGGATTGTCCTTGTGGCACAAATTTTTGGCCATACGAAATGTGTGGCGATGGTTGTGGTGCCAAAGGTTGTCCCTCTAGCAGATATTTTTTCCCCCCAGGAGCATAAGATGGTCCTGGTTGATTCTGAGGCTGACCAGACAACCCGTAGGGTTGACCATGTTGGACCAAAGGTTGACCTTGTGAAGGTTGGCCTTGTGGACCATATGGTTGTCCCTATGGACCAGAGGTAGGGCCTTGCTGAGCTCAAGCTTGTCCCAATGAGGGTTGTCCTTGCAAGCCAGAGGGTTGCACAGGTAAGGTAGGTCCAAGATGAGCAACGGTCTGATAAGGATCATAAAAAACCTGATGAGGATCAATAGGAGGAAAATAGACAAGATTACCGTACACATCATAATGATGCAGTAATGAATAAACGGGATTACCAATAGCATCATAGTGATGGAATCTAGGATTACCAAGAGCTTGGAGCAGCTGAGAACCCTGAGAGCTCTACTGCTGAACAGCCAACAGATACTCTTCAAAATTAAGGCCGCTAGGAATCACAGGAGTAGTATAAACTATACTAGAAGCAGGTGGGGCCTTCGCTGCACTATATTGTGATCTACTAGGACTAGGATTAACAAGCCACGTTGGATTGAGAAAAAAATACCAGCTAGTGTGAAAAGATCCTGATGACTAAGTGGTAACAACTAGTGTGGATGAAGCCACACATACAGTCGGTTGGACTAGAACAGATGTAACAGTAACCGACGAACCAGGTTTCGAAGGTAATATCCCCAACGAAGGGAGGACCTATTGAGAATGCAACAAGATGATGAGCTTAGTGAAAGGAATTGCCTTCACTAAGTGGTCCCGCAGGCTATTTTTGGCGCAAAGTCTATTTTTAGACTATGTCTATTTTTAGACATGTCGATCATATTCTATGAGTTGCAGGATGCTATTTGTGGATGGTTGGTCAAGTTGGAAAAATAGATGGACTTCTATTTTTAGACATATTGGGCAGAATCTATTTTTAGATTGCGAGTCTAAAAATAGATATGTCGAATATTATTAGCTCTTAATAATATTTGGACTATAAACATTATCTTATTCTCTTGGAGCACTTCAGTTAAGTGCACAGATGTGGCACAGGAGCTGATAGAAGGAATTACGCTATTCCTGAGGGTTAACTAGAGCTACTGCATGGAGGACTTCAGTTAGAACTCATGTGACAAAGTTTGGTGGAGTTATTGAGGTAGTTGGTGGAGTTGTGTTCAGTTTAACTCAATTAGACATAGTTGAGCTAGTTGCATCTAGTCTAACTGATTGATACACTAGTGAGAGTGGTGTGAATTAATTCACTAAATATTAACTCATTAATCAACTGAAGAATACATCAGTTAACTACAGTGCATGGACAGTTCAGTGGAGACCAGTGGAGAGATAAGTGAACGGGGAAGATAGACCATCAGTTGTGACTATAGTGTTGCATGAGTTTGCACCAAACATTGATGGAGATGCCAATTAGGATTGCGCAGTGCAAGCCAGGTGGATTCAAGTTCATTCAGATCCATTCTTCATCAGGGATTGCGCAGTAGAGGCAGGCTAGCTGGTGGCAGAGATCGGTGCATGGGATTTTCTAGATCGGACTTGATTAGTGTGTAGCAATTGGATTGTACTGAGAGCTTGTGATAAGCTTTGTATGATGATTTTTACATGATCTCTATGACATATATTATACAGATAGTTGGGGGTTTTCAACTTTAAGCTTTCCCATAAATCATTGTGTTAATGTGTGTGAATTTTTATGGTTTCATGTGTGCATTGTAATTGTCTTTATTTCTGCATGTGATGATCAATGGTGGAATAGATTATGTATTGTGCATGAAGTTAAAATAGTGTTTGATCAGGAGAATCTTGGATGTATAACGCATTAGCTATATAATTTCTACATGGTATCAGAGCGTTTATCATTGGAGCAATTACAATTATTAAAACAATTGAGTTTTGAGTTGGTGGAATTTGAATTTGCAGCAGTGTTTTCTTGGTGTCGAAGTTGAGATTCCATTGAAATGTCTTTCAATGGATTGTGATTGGAGTATGCCCTTGAGGTTAGCTCAAATTATATTGCATGGAAGGACATGATGGAGGCAGTGCTGGAGGATAATGGGTTGAAGGAGTTCATAGATGCAGAAATTCCAAAACCTGCTTCTAGCGATGCAGTCGTGCTTGATGCATGGCAAAAGAAGACAGCAAAGTGTCGAAGAATTATGTTGGAAGGTGTGAAGGATCACATGGTGTCCAGCCTTCATGGTAAAGCTTCTCCATTCTTAATGTGGAAAGCGTTGACAAACGTGTTCCAAAGCAAGAGCAACCAGAGGAAGTTGGCACTCAAAGATAAACTCAGGAAAATAAAAATGGAGAAGGGCGAGAGCATACCCAAGTACCTCACGAATTTTTTACAGTGCGGGGATGAGATGGGAAGTGTGGGGGTTACTGTTGATGAAGAGGAATTGG
Source organism: Pinus albicaulis (assembly GCA_034641835.2). Taxonomy (NCBI): domain Eukaryota; kingdom Viridiplantae; phylum Streptophyta; class Pinopsida; order Pinales; family Pinaceae; genus Pinus; species Pinus albicaulis. Next base: position 1,642,241,286 of record CM076582.1, read on the forward strand.
TGAGATTGGCTCTCCTTGGGCTTCTGAAGAGTTGGCATTCCTATGAGGACTTTATCAATGGTCAGAAGAAACTGTCGGGATGGGAGCGACTTTGGTCGAATCTTGTGCAGGAGGAGATAAGGTGGAGTACCAGGGATGGATCTTCATAAAAGAATGAATATGAAGAAAAATTTTCTTTGGCTTCCAAAGCAAGGAAGGGGAAGGGCAAGAAAAATACTTCTCAATCCGGTGCGAAAGGCAAGAAGCAGGACATGTCCAAGGTGAAGTGCTTTCACTGTCACCAACACAGACATTACGCCACTAATTGTCCACAGAAGAAGAAAAATAAGCAGCCTACTGTATATGCAGCTGGAGAGGCCTTAGCCTCGCATTTTGAGCTGGATTTTTCGTTGATCACATGCTTGGTCTCAAGTTTGATGGGATCAGTGTGGTTTCTTGACAGTGGTGTGTATTTCCACATGACCGGAGACAAAGATTTGTTTACTGATCTAGATGAGAAGGATCTTGGAGTGCACATCGAGATGGGCGATGATGGTAGATACAGTGCAACTGGTATCGGGACCATTTCCTTTGAGAGGGAGTCTGGAAAACCTTTCATCTTGAAGGAAGTCATGCATGTTCCAGGATTGAAGAAGAATCTGATTACTATGGCGATGTTGGAAGACAAGGGATATGATGTTGTCTTTAGCGAGGGAAAGGCTTTCCTGCACAGTAAGGCAACTGGTGAAACCCGAAGGATAGGGGTTCGATTTAAGAACCTTTATCAATTGCAGATAGATGGCTACGTAGCAATGGTAGGCAAGGCAGGAGTGGTGAGCTGGGATGAGGGCGAGCTATGGCACAGGAGATTGGGCCATCTTCACCATGGTGCTTTGAAAATTTTGCAACAGATTTCTACTGGGCTTCCCAAGGGTACACTTGCGCAGTCAGATCAGTGCAAGGGATGTACTTTGGGAAAATTTGTGAAAGCCACCTTTCACGAGAAGGATAGTCATGCCACGATGATCCTTGAGAGAATTCACACAGACGTGTGTGGACCTTTCTCAGTAGCTTCGATAGCAAAGCACAGGTATTATGTGATCTTTGTTGATGACTTTTCTCGGAAGTACTAGATCTTCTTCATGTAGAAGAAGAGCAAGACACTCTCAAAGTTCTGTGAGTTCAAGGCACTGTTTGAGAAAGAGTCGGGGAAGCAGGTGAAGGCTCTTAGGAGCGACAATGGTGGTGAATTCATCTCTGGCGAATTCAAGGACTGTTGCAGCGTAGAAGGAATTCGAAGAGAGCTCATAGCGCCTCATAACCCACAACAGAATGGGGTCGCGAAGCGAAAGAACAGAACAATCGTGGGTGTTGCACGGGCGATGTTGCATGATCAAGGCCTTCCCATACACTTGCGGGTTGAAGCTTGCAACACTACGGTTTACGTACAAAATCGTTGTCCTCATAGAGTACTTGGCATGAGTACACCCGAGGAGGCGTTTTCTGGTAAGAAGCCTGATATTTCTCATTTGAAGATTTTTGGCTCACCTGTTTACATTCAGGTGACGAAGGATGTCAGGAAGAAGCTGAAGCCAACCATAGAGGTTGGGATATTTGTGGGGTACACAGAAACACCCCAAAACTATCCTGTGTATTTTCCAAACAATTGGAAGACTGTTGTGTGACGAGATATCAAATTTCATGAGGAGAAAGCCATGAAGTGTTCGCTTGAGAGGGAGCCACACTTGCATGCAGATGAGGAGCTATTAGTTCCCAAGGATGAGCCTCAGGATGTGGATCATCCATAAGAGGAGGTTCATGTAATGGAAGAAACCACTCATGCAGTGCCAACCATCAGAGGGCAGAAGCGCACTATAGAAGTTGAGCGACTGAATCTTGATGTAGAGAAGATTGTAGGAGCACCTACATCACAGCACGGACAGAGACAGTCACCTGACCGATATACTAGATACATGGCTTTGATGAGCAAGTGTATCGTTATAGAGCCATCCTCTTTCGAGGAAGATGTGGAGGACCCTGCATGGGTAGATGCCATGGTGGAAGAGTATGATTCGATTGTCAAAAACAGTGCATGGGAGATTGTCCCAAGGCCAGAAGGGAAATCAGTGGTAGGTTCGAGATGGATCTAGAAAGTGAAGCAAGCTGCTGACGGGAGCGTCGAGAAGTACAAGGCAATATTTGTTGCTCGAGGCTTCTCACAGATCGAGGGGATCGACTATGAGGAAACCTTTGCACCTGTTGCAAGGTATTCTTCCATACGGACGATTCTTGCTCTCTCAGCGCAGATGGGGTGGCACATTCATCAGATGGATGTGAAGACTGCGTTCCTCAATGGAGTCATTGAGGAGGAGGTATACATAGAGCAGCTCGATGGTTTCAAGATCTTCAGCAGCGAGTCGCATGTGTGCAGGCTCAAAAGAGAGTTGTATGGGCTTAAACAAGCACCTCATGCTTGGTACACACGAATAGACAGTTATTTCACCAGTCTTGGATTCTCCAAGAGTGAGGCGAATCCGAACCTATACCAGATTGTGGTGGAGGGTAATTTGCTGATCATTGTACTTTATGTAGATGATTTGATTCTGACAGGTGATGAACTGTTGATACACTCATGCAAGGTTGATCTTGCAAAGGAGTTTGAGATGAAAGACTTGGGCCTCCTTCATTATTTACTGGGATTGGAAATTTGGCAGCGCAGTGATGGATTGTTTGTGTCTCAAGGCAAGTATGCCCGGGAGATACTGGAGAAGTTCAACATGCAAGGCTGCAAGTCTATCGACACTCCTCTTCCTGATGGTTGGAGGAAAGAGGATGCTACATCAGTAGAGGTAGTGGATGCCACTGTTTACCAACAGTTGGTGGGGTCGCTTATGTATCTAGTAAACACATGACCTAACATATGCTATGTTGTTAACCAGCTTTCACAAGCTATGGTTAAGCCTACCAACCTATTTTGGAAGGCAGGGAAGCATGTATTGAGATATCTCAGAGGCACATTGGGATATGGATTATGGTACAGACATTCAGATCAGGTGAAGTTGCATGGCTTCACGGATGGATCAGACGAGGAGCCCAACGGACAGAAAGAGCACATACGGAGGGATTTTCGGTATCGGATCTACATTAGTTTCTTGGTACAATGGGAAACGAGAGATCTGTGGCACTTTCAGTTCCATAGAGGCCAAGTATATGGCAGCGTTTTAGGCTGCATGTGAGGCTATATGGATGAGGAAGATCCTGGTCGGGTTGTTGGTTTCACACTTAGATCCTACTATGATATATTGTGATAATCGAGTTGCATCAAACTCTCGGTTAATCAGTCTATTTCATGATATATCTAAACACATTGACATCAGTGCTATCATACAAGATATTGTGTACGCGGAAGATCATGTTACTTTCTGCTACATTCCCACGGAGGATCGGATCGCGATATCTTGACGAGCGCTCACGAAACAAATTAAGATACCATGAAGGTAGGATCGGGGTGGAAGATAATCCCTATCTTGTTGAGAGGGAGTGTTGAGATTCAACAAGATGATGAGCTTAGTGAAAGAGTCGCCTTCACTAAGTGGGCCCGCAGGCTATTTTTGGCGCAAAGTCTATTTTTAGACTATGTCTATTTTTAGACATGTCGATCATATTCTATGAGTTGCAGGATGTTATTTGTGGATGGTTGGTCAAGTTGGAAAAATAGATGGACTTCTATTTTTAAACATATTGGGCGGAATCTATTTTTATATTTCCAGTCTAAAAATAGATATGTCGAATATTATTAGCTCTTAATAATATTTGGACTATAAGCATTATCTTATTCTCTTGGAGCACTTCAGTTAAGTGCATACATGTGGCACGGGAGCTAACAGAAGGAATTACGCCATTCCTGAGGGTTAACTAGAGCTATTGCATGGAGTACTTCAGTTAGAACTCATGTGACAAAGTTTGGTGGAGTTATTGAGGTAGTTGGTGGAGTTGTGTTCAGTTTAACTTAGTTGGACATAGTTGAGCTAGTTGTATCTAGTCTAACTGATTGATACACTAGTGAGAGTGGTAGGAATTAATTAATAATTAATTCACTAAATATTAACTCATTAATCAACTGAATAATACATCAGTTAACTACAGTGCATGGACAGTTCAGTGGAGACCAGTGGAGAGATAGGTGAAAGGGCAAGATAGACTATCAGTTGTGATTATAGTGTTGCATGAGTTTGTACCACACATTGATGGAGATGCCAATGAGGATTGCGCAGTGCAAACTAGGTGGATTCAAGTTCATTCAGAGCCATTCTTCAGCAGGGATTGCGCAGTAGAGGCAGGCTAGCTAGTGACAGAGATCGGTGCATGGGATTTTCTAGATCAGAACTGATTAGTGTGTAGCGATTGGATTGTACTGAGAGCTTGTGATAAGTTTTGTATGATGATTTTTACATGATCTCTATGACATATATTATACAGATAGTTGGGGGTTTTCAGCTTTAAGCTTTCCCATAAATCACTATGTTAATATGTGTGAATTTTTATGGTTTCATGTGTGCATTGTAATTGTCTTTATTTCCACATGTGATGATCAATGGTGGAATAGATTTTGTATTGTGCATGAAGTTAAAATATTGTGTGATCAGGAGAATCTTGGATGTATAACGCATTAGTTATATAATTTCTATAGGACCAAACTCTGAGGAGGAGTTAACGTACTTGATTGTGCTATAGAGGCAACACCAGACATAATCTAACTCAAAGACCTATATCCAAGCGGAAGTGACACCGATGGTGGAGAAGATTGAGTAGAAACATGAGGGCCATCTTTCGAAAAAATTTGATATTCTCCTGTATAAATAGGCATTCCTTCACTACCAACAGGACTGGATGAATCCATGTCTGACTCTGCCGTAAGAGCTTCGAAAAGACTACGGGGACTAAGAGGCACAACAACAGCAAAAAATGGTGAGCCCGACGTAAGAGGAGAAAAATCTCCTTCTTCCCCAAAACTAGACCAAGCACCAAAAGGAGGCCAATTGAATTCAATTGGCTCTTCAAGAGGTGATCAAGTAGCAAGAGGCAGGACAGATAGGAGAATAGGCTATGAAAACTTGGCAGACCTAGTGGACTGAGGGATTTCAAAAGAAATGTCCAAGAAAGAATTACCACTAGGAGGCAGTGAGGATGACGAAACTAGTGGTTCTGCGACCGTGACTGTATATCAAAACAGAAAGGAAAAAAGATAACCAATTGAAGGCTCCAAGATCAAAACTAAGGAAAAACAACAGGTCAAGTAATAAAACTTTTAACGGGCGTGTGATCGTAGGCAATTAACTTTATGACACTGAAACTAGATTTTGATGTTTCATATTTTAAGAGTCGAGAAACAAGCAAAAGATGACTCTAGTCACTTTCATTTTAAATGAGCGTGAAAGGGCAAGTGCTCGACGATCTCTTATATTTTTTAAAGAGTCATGAAAAGATCAAAATGACTACTCTGATACTCTAAGCAAGAGGGTATACCAAGTTCCCGTGAACTACCAAATACACCTTGGTGATCAAATGAAAGAGAAATTACCAAGGACTTAACGTACGTGCAGGTAATCTCCTCGAATGTTGTGTCTGGTGTATCACGGTTACAAGGTAGCAGACTTGACTTCCTATGTATAAAAGGATTGCAACCTAGAGGGGTCTCCCTTTATATACTCGACGGTACAGGGAGCACAAGTCCGTACTAGCATTGTCTAAAGCCAGATGGCGAACGACAACTACTAGGTTTTAAGATGCCAGAACACGTCTCTAGCTTAGACCACTAAAAATGTTTCGTTAGGTTTCAATGCTTCCATAGGTTAATTAAATGAATTTTAAAGTTGATCTTGGATTATGTTTCACTTTTAAGGCCTTATCGAATTTGTGTCTCAAATTTCCTAAATGCAAGCTATATGCAAATGAACATCATTTCTGATTCAATGAATACTAGTTATGAGAAGGATAGAGATCTTTAAAACAAAAGAAAATAATGACAGTATGCGAAGAAATCCACTAATGCATCTAACACAATCAAACGAAAAAGAAACTCTTTCTTAGACTATCAAACGCTAGTTATGCAAAAGAATATTTCACTTTCGATGCAAAGAAAGAATGCAATTTTTATTTTTATTTTTTCAATCAAAAGAAGTACATGATGCACTAATTACATGACAAATTAAAACAAACACTAGCTTGAGTATTGTGTAAGAATCAAAATTGAATAACTCAATCAAACGCAAAGCAAACACAAAAAAGCACTCAAACCAATGCTGCAATCTTCCAAATCAAAAGAAAGCTTTCAAAACGACCTAAAACAAGCAATGTAATCTCTGCTTGGAGAAACAAGGAGAAGAATCAATTGAAAAACAAAATGATCCTTCAATCAAAGCAATCACTCAAAAAGATCAAGAAAACTAAGTGAAATCGACCCAAGAATGAGACTGACAATAATCAAAAAAACTTGATTTCCAAACAGAAGGCTTAGTGCACCAAGACCCTTAGAAACCCTAAGGCCTCAATTTACACCGATAAGAAGATGGAAAAATGATTGAGAAAAGCAAGTCGACAGCCGTCAAAACAGTCCCAAAGGCATACTTACACTAAAAAAAAATAACCCAGAAGCAAGCACAATTGACCAAAATACTCATTAAGGAGATCAAACCAAATCCTACAGGATTCAGCGTGACTATAAGGTTGTAATCCGTGCCAAACAGGGATTGGTGCGACTGCAACAAAAGCAACTTGCACCAATTGGTGCGACTATTCAAACAAAAAGCACGCCAAGCCAAATGGGAAAAAGGGAAAAACCAAGATTCAATGAGCAGAGGTCAATCTTGACACTCTGGAGTTGAACATAGGATATTAACTAAGCAAGCAAACTAGAAAAAGATAGATAATAAAATCAATGATTGAAATTGACCCAACAATATGAAACGACAAACTCACATTGATCCCCAGTGGAGTCGCCAATTTGTTAAGTGGATAAATCCTCTTTGCGGACAAAGATGATCCCTCTAGCCCTAGAGTGGGCCTAGACACAAAGAGACATGCTAGAGTGTTGATTCCTAATTACTGAATGAAAAGAGGACACGGTAGATCGACCTACCTAGAATCCAACGTTGTCGTCGTGGTTGTAGTGGTGGTGGCCTCTCGCTCCTGCCTTGGCAAGTCATAATCCTTCCGCAGTCATTCTCGGATACCTGCACATGGAACAACAAACAAGGACAACATACGACATAATAAATTCATTCATAACTACTAGCCAGTCAAAGAGGGCTAATCATATTTCATTAAACATCTAACTGTTGTGGCCAGCAACAACCCCCCTTCTTATTTAGTATTTTCACTACTACTAAATAAGCGGGGGCCCTTAGTCAAAAAATTTTAAAAATCGATTAGTGCTTGTATTTCCTTTTTCAATAAAACTTACTATCATAAACTTAGGAGAAAACCCCTTGAAAAATCTAAAAAAGGATTAAGTTTCATGATTAGGTAGGGTAAAATCATTCCTTAAAAGAAATATCGCATCACAAAAATGGTAATGGATACCTCCTTACAAGCAGAATTCTAAGATTGCGAGATCGCGATGCGAAACTACGCACTAAAAACATTCATCGCATCGCATGCCTCAAATATCACTTACGCTGAAAAACCTCAAACCGCTGATATGCGATGGCACATATCGTAAATCGCATTTCATAGAAAACACATTAACGGATGATTTTCATATGCTACGCTCCAGCGATATTGCGATATAGCGATTTTGCAATTCCGCGATATTGCAGTATTGAGATATTACAATTCCACGAGATTGTAATTTGTGATACTGCGATCTGCGATATTGTGAAGCAAATCGCAAATCGCCTTATCGCAGATCTTTAGGGCTCATTGTACGAAATTTTTTTTTCCATAAACTGAGACCTGGCTATGCGCTTTAATGTTAATCAATGATTTAGTTGCCAATCATTAATGAAATATGGTTTTGTTTTGATCGAAGAGCCATTTCACGTAAGGTGGTATATTTTATATGTCTTCGGCATTTAAAGCTTTCCCGTCACCTTTTTCTTCTCATTATTCTCACCTCATTTGTAAACTGCAGGTACGAAGAACAGAAAACCATACAAAGAAGTATTTAGGATATTATGGGAAAGAAAGGCAAAGCTCCGAGTTCTGAAGACAAAGAAATGACGCCCTTGTATACAGACACCGCCTGTAATAAAGATGCTAGTATTACTACTTGGGAAGGCATGTACAATCTACTTGAGGAAGAGAATCCCAAAATAATGGAGGTTACAGCTACTGTAGGCTCACATGGGTCTTCTGAGGCGTCTATTACAGAGCTAGCTTGCTCGTTCTTGCACCGGATAGCGGCAAGGCCCAAAATTATTCCATACACGGACATGGTTGGACAGCGCTGACATCACAAACAGACAATTTAAGACTCAGGGTCAAGGACTCATTGGCTCATTCACTCCACAAGATTTGAGACTCATGTATCATTTACCAGAGCCACATGCGACTTATAACAAACAGTTCATGGAGAAGTTTGATAAAGAAAGTGAAAACCTGGCAGAATGCACCAAGGAATGGTCAAGGAGGGACGAACCACTAAAAAAGGATAAACATGGTATGTATAGTACTAGTTCTCTCACCTCCCCGTATTGCTTTGCTGCTGCTATGCTCTGTAGACTTTTTGGGAAGCGAGACATTAATAAATTTTCATCTAAATGGCTACCATTATTGAATGTCGCCATTAATGCTACTATTGTTGATTGAGCTAAGATATTATATGACAACTTAGCCTCAGCCATTTTGAATTACCGGTCTAAAAGAACTGTTTCTCAGAGAATTTATCCCCCTTTCTACTTATCTGCATATGTGATGGATGCAATCTGTTATATTTCCAAGTTTCCTTTAATGGGTTGAAAATGGACGACTCAAGACCCCTTACCCATTCATATTTATCATAAAGAATTGTGGGATTCCAAGTTCACTCCGTATTTTTACAAGATTTGTCATGGAATCATGTTGCCCCTGTACAAAATGTTATATGATAAAGATGCTCCAAGATTTTCTCTCGAAGCGGAGGTAGATATACTCCCTGTCGCGAGATGGTTCGGAGAAGAACTATTTACATATGTCAGGGTATTCGAAAGTCTCGCTTCCCCTCATGTCTTACCTTTATATGTTCCTGATAAACTCATGGCACGAGAAATTGCTTATCAAACCTGCGAAGAAGGAGGTTTGACTAAAGATTTGAAGGACAAAAAGAAGGCTATTTGGCCACAATTTCCTGTGGCCTGTGGGGCCTTTTCACTATTTGATGTAGGCCATGAATTCAAAGAAGTAAACAACATAACATGTCTACGATTGTTCAAATTTCCAAGAATACCATTCGACCCTTATGATATCGCTAAAAAATTCACTATTGCAGTCAAAATAAAGGTGTTTTCTAAAGAAGATGATTTTTTTGATGACATATTCCAACAGAAAGGTACACTTAAATAGGTTCTACATTCAGCCCAAATGCAATTTCCTCCAGCAGAATTTCAAGAGTTCAATATATACAGGGAAAGGAGGTTAGCTAATATCCTTTTGGATAAATTACACTTGGAACCCATAAGGGAACCAACTCCTAGTATTATTCTCAGTGGAAGTTTAGGAACAGATAGATCTAAATCTAAGTCCGGGAGAGAAACGTTAGAACACTCTAAGAGGTCTGAAAGTGACCATGATAAAAGTGAAGGGTTAGTAAGGGATACTACCCAGTCAAAGGAGCTCCCACAACAATAGGTTTTGACCTCTTCACAACTAGATCCTCCCCCTCTCATCATCCAGCCACCATCAGTCAGAACCGAGCTAGATAAAGAATGGGAGACATTCAATGATTTAATCAATATTGAAGGATAGAGCACAAAGACACATGTGAGTAATGTATGAGCAACAAAAGATATAGTCACAGGAACAATTAGCAATGTCTCAGAAATGGAACATATTCCCATTACCCCATCCTCTGAACTTATGCTCAAAATAGAGGAAATTCCTCCTCTTGATGTATTTTATAGTCCACAACACAAGGTAGTGGTGAGAAGACAAAGAAAGAAAAGGAAATTGGAAAATGTGCTCTCTCATAATGCAGAACAATTAGACATCCTATCGCAAGATCCTACCACCGATCCCACTGAAAATCTCACCAAATTATCTCAGATCACAGGAGCATATGCCTCTGTGGCCATTGATAAAGTGTCTGAGGTATGGCAACTACTGAAAGAGAAAGAATATCAAGTACAGGTTTTGCAACAACAACTGCAACAAGCCAATGCCAACAACGAAGCACAGAAACAGCTTGAAAGATTACAGCAGGACTTCCAACAAATGCAGATAGGGTACCAGAATTGTTTGGCTGAAAGAGAAAAACAGTTACAGGTTATGCAAGAGATGCACAAGGATGATCCTAAGCTTACATAATTCATCACAGAATCCATTTCCTTAAATGATCAACTACTGCAGCAACAAGAAACATTGTGCCAAATAATATCATAATGGAACTCTTATTGCAAAATAAGTGATAAAAGCACTAATCAAGTCATAGACTTACGACATGATTACGATTTAATTGATAAAAGATTTACCGAATATTTGGCTTGGCAAGAAACAGAGGAGGGGAAAATAGCAGGTGCACCAATAATCAACGACAATCACAAAGAAATGCTCTTTAACAATTGGGATGCACAAATCAGGAAAGTAGAGCAAGCGGTAGAAGAAGCAGCCACAGCAACAAACAGTGTTATTGACTGCATAAATGAAAATTTTCACAAGGAAAATCTAATCTCAGAAACCACTCCAGGATATCTACCGAAAGTACAGCAACTGCAGACAGGCTGGAGACAGAAGGCTCAAGAAAAGGCAAAATCAATTAAAATATTAACTAAGTTGAATTGGGATTCTTACTGGGCATATTTGGTAAAACCACACAGCCAGTGTATGACTCTCAAATGTATCATCAATTCTGCCGAGAAGATGGCGCCAGCTCTTGTCGATTCCATTTTCACAGGATAGTTAAAGTCGGAAGTCAGCCAGCCAAATCTTCTCAAACAAATGCTGAACGCTTGCGATTTCAAGGAACAGATACACAAATAGTTAGTTGTTAGTTTTAATTTTAGATTCAGTGTTAGCATTAATTTTGCTTTATTTTTGCCTAAAATGAGGACAGTCATTTAAACCGTATCCTAAATTTTTGTAATAAATTATTTTTAGATTTAGTTAGTAGTATTTAAACCCTTCTCATGCATTTAGAGAAGGGTCCTGAAATTTTTCAAAAACTTGTCCTCAGAACATGCACTTTTGTACCCTCCGAGGAGGTTTTGATGAATGAATGGAATAGGATTTATTGATATCTGCATTTAATATCCACTACTGATGTTGCACTTTTGTACTCTTAGTGGATGTTGGATTAAGAAGAGATAAGTCATTATTGCTTGAAGCTCATGAGTAGAACTAGTTAAAAATGGTACTTTTATCTCTTAACTATTTCTGCCTTTGTGTTAAAGTGATATTCATGTTCAGTTGTTTATATATTGATGCATGAATTCTTGAGTTATCATTTGGCACTTCTGTACGGTGATAGTTATTTATTTATGCTTAATATATGAGTAGCTTATTATGCGATATGTTTTTCACAACTGTTTCGTCTAACTTTTTATACGAAATGGTTTATCTCTATTGAATTATTTTCTTATAACATTTGAATGATCTTTATTACCAATTGTTATTTGAAATCATTTTAGATCGCATAACGGAAAGATTACATCCCGGGTTAGTGTAGAATTAAATATTTTTTTTTATTAGAATACAATTGCATGTTATTAGATTAGATTTAGAATAAAAGCATTTCACTTAGGAGATTTTTAGAAAGGAAATATCAATTCTCAACACACACACACATATTGGGAAACTGGTCCCATATACCCAGTCGGACCCACTATACCAAACGAAAAAGGAGCTGCTAACCAAGGTCCGAACCGGGTGGGTATCCCCCTTGTTGTAGACCTGATTTTCGGGGCTTCAACATATTTGGCGCTAGAAGGAGGGCCTCGAACTATGAATGGCAAGTAAGTCAAAATCTAAATACCATTCTGAGATTAAACCGCCCTCACCATCTCCCCCGACTTCCCCATCGCACTTAGAATCTTTAAATCTAGAGTCAAAAGTCGAAAGAACAACAGTCGTTGCCACAAACCCTGACTTTTCAATAGAATCTGCTATTGAACATCCTGAAGTTGAATCTTTGATCCATAAACTTCAGCAATTTTCAATATCACCTCAAAGATCTAATAAATCTCAAGGCAGCGTGACTTCGCAATATAACCCTGCTCATCCTCTCACCAGATTACAGAGCGAAAAGTTTGGTGTTCAGCCAACCGAATTACCTCTACCTACAAGGAAGAGAGCAAGGAAATCACCTAAAGGGTCTGATAGCGAGACTCTTTCATCATCATCATCCATCTCAAACTCTTCACCGCGAATTCAACCATCCACCCCTCCACTTCAGATTATTGTCCGTCAGTCCACTGTAACTTCCACATCTCCTTCTCAAACATTTGGAATCGTAATATCCTCATCTTCCCAATCGCAGGGATCATCTTCTGCGCTTTCCTCTGTTGGTAGTTCAGTGATGGCCCAATCTCCATGGAATAACCCAGGGGCAGTCTTAATGCCTGCGCCCTTGAGTCAAATACCGGCCCATCCTGAAAAATGGTTGCCTAAGTTTAATCCTAAAGCAGGCATGCTAGCGGAAGAACATATAAATAACTTTATGTTGTCCATAAATCTCAATGGAGTTACCAATGAAGATGTTGTCATCCGACTTTTTCCCTATACTCTACAAGGAGCAGCCAGATCATGGTATTTCTCATTACCGTCTGGATCTATCACTAGTTGGGATATCTTCCAAGATCAATTTTTGACTAGGTTCGGTGATGACAGGTCTACGGCGACACTGATCAATGACCTGTCTAACCTTAGGGCCGAGTTAAAAGAACCTATCAAAGATTTTAATTCACGTTTCAATAAACTGTTAAATAACATTCCTACTTCTTCCAAGCCTAGTGAAGAAGTGCGAAGTGAATGGTACATCTATGCTTTACCATCAAACATAGAAATCTTCGTTGATAGGGCTAATAAAACAACTTTAGCTGACAATATGAAGGAAGCAATAGTAGTAGAGAAACGTATCATAGCCCTAGAAAAGAAAAACGCGATAGAGGAACAAAAATCCAAGAAGGTTACTTTTAAGGAAGACCCCAAGAAAAAACAATCGAAAGATCCGTTCGATTTAAAAGGATTGCAGAAAGTTCTAAAAACCATGTCCAACGAAATGGTTGACATTAAGAAACAAGTGGCAGAAACATCTTCTAAAAATCCATACAAGCCTTATAGAAGAAATCCTTCGACCTATTCAAAGCCGCCAAATGCTATCACAAGTGTTGAATCAGAAGAAGAAGAAGAGGAGATTGCTACTAAAGAAACTACCGATGAAGAAGAAGTTGTAGAAGTACAAGGTATGTGGGATTTCATCCTCCCAGATGAAGAAGATCAAGAGGCATCCCCGGTTAGCACTCGAAGTAGAAATCAACTTGATCCTCCTCAACCTACTCCTAAGCCAAAGAGCGCAAGCTCAATGAATAAGGATAAAGTCGCAGCCAAGAAAACTACATCTAAAGCAACTCAAACTAGCCCAGTCCAAACAGATTCATCAACTCCGTCAAAAATGTTGATCGTTTTGGATGAAATGGAGTATAATATCATAGAAGACATGAAGAATACTAGGGCTAACATCACTTTTTATGAATTGAGAAAGTTAAAACACCAGCAAAAGGTACTTTTGAAAGAATTACACGTTGTACCAGAAAAACCTCTGCCCGCCCCTGTAATCTCTCAAGCTTCCCATGAAATTGGAAGACCTCCAACTAATGTGATTAATAAAGTTGATCTAAAAGATATTGCTTTAATTGGAGGAAGGTCGAGATCTCATACTCCCCCATTTCTTCTTACTTATGAAGTTTTCAATAAAAATTTGCATAATTGCTTAGTGGATTCTGGAGCTTCATCTAATATTTTACCAAAATCAATATGTGCAAAGTTGAACATTCAACCGCAAAAATCTGTTGTGCGCATAGTTCAACTAGATCGATCGCAAGTTGAAGTGATCGGCGAATTAAATCAGGTTACCATAAGGTTGTCATCTAATCCAAAGGTATGTCAAGTTATCGACATTTTAGTTGCAGATATTCCAGAATTTTATGGCTTAATTCTTAGCAGAGATTGGTCAGAAAAACTTCACAGATACTTTGCAACTGATTGGTCGCACATGTGGCTCCCTTACAATGGTAAACCAAATCAGATAAAGGTTGAGCGAGAAAGACATCAGAAATACATAGTAACAGAACTGGAAGGAGAAAATGAATCGGTAGCATACAGCAATAATATCATTGGAAACTACTCAGTTGATTCTTTCTTAGGAAATTTTAATGCTCATACTTCACCTTACTTAGAGCATTTTGTTTTATCTCAAGTAGAAAATTTTTCTCAAACAAATAGTTCTAAATGTATTGATTTTATAGATCCTCCTGTAAATAAATCTTTATTTTGGAAGTTATTTTTTGACGGTTCTAAGTCTAATGAAGGAGCAGGAGCAGGATGCGTGTTGATTAGTCCAGAGGGAAACAAAACTATGCTAACTTGCAGACTCGAGTTCGATTGCACCAATAATACTGCAGAATATGAAGCTTTAATCCAGGGATTATACAAAGCAATTGGATTAAACATCAAATATCTACAAGTTTTCGGAGATTCTAAAATTGTAATCAAACAGGTACGCAATACTATACAATGTTTATCAGGTCATTTAATGCATTACCAATCTTTAGTTCAAGATCTGACTAAACACTTTATAGCATTTAATATTTCATCAATTCCCAGACTCCAGAATGCTATTGCAGACCTCCTAGCTAACGTAGCTTCCAAGCTCATTCCTTCAGAAGACTATAGCCCTGATCGATTTTCAATCGAATTAATCTTTAGACCCTAGATTCCTGATAACATTACCAATTGGAGGATTTTCAACGATGATCCTGATATTGTAAGCTTCCTCACATCTGAATGATCTTACACCAATCAGATAATTAATGAGGACCAACATGACAGACAATTGCAACAAGATAGCACTAATAATGCTATGCCAAAGTCAGTAGTCAAGTTAGAAGACATTTATGATTTGAAAGATCGATTCCAAAGATCTACCAATTCAAAACTGCAAAGTTCAACTTTGAACTATGAATTAGTAAATCTTGGAACTAATACCAAACCACAGAATATCAACCTAGGCCTTGGCCTAGCTCCTGAAGAAAAATTAGCGTATGTTCGTCTCTTGAAACAATACAAAAGTGTCTTTTCTTGGAATTACGATGAACTCAAAACTTATGACACTTCTATCATCCAAGATACTATCCCAATGATAAACGATGAAAAACCTGTCTAGCAAAATCTGAGAAAGATCCATCCCAATCTAGAAAACCAGATCAAATCTGAACTCAATAAGTTATTGAAAGCCAAAATCATTTTTCCCGTTCGACATTCTAAATGGGTTTCCAATATGGTTCCCATTAGAAAGAAGAACGGAGACAATATAATTTTCATTGACTTTCGAAATCTTAACAGAGCCTGCCAAAAAGATAATTTTCCTTTGCCTCCTATGGAGCAAATACTGCAGGCAGTCGCAGGATCAGAATTAATGTCCTTCTTATATGGTTTCTCTAGTTACAACCAAGTGTTGGTCCATCTCGATGATCAATTGAAAACCACATTCAGAACCAAATGGGGCACTTACACATATCAAAAGATGCCCTTTGGTCTGATCAACGCTGGTGCCACATTTCAGAGAGCCATGGACATCGCATTCAAGGGATTAGTTAACAAATCAGTGGTAATTTACTTGGATGATATAACTGTATATTCCAAGAAACAAGGCAATCATCTTAGAGATTTAAAACAGATCTTTCAACGTTGTCAAAGGTATGGAATTTCACTTAACCCGAAAAAATCCCTTTTTGCATTAAGTGAAGGAAAACTTCTTGGATTCATAGTATCAAAATCTGGAATTCATATTGATCCTGATAGAATCAAGGAGATTTCCAAAATACCCCTACCTCACAACAAGAAAGCTATGCAATCTTTCCTTGGCCAGATTAATTTTGTAAAGAGATTTGTGCCAGATTTTTCAAGAATTGTATCTCGTTTACAAGCAATGATTAAAAAGAACTCAAACTTCAAATGGCGCCAAGACGAATATGAGGCATTCAATCTGATCAAACGAGCAATTGTTAACGCTCCATCTTTAGCAACTCCAAATTTTTCCGATCATTTTATTCTATATACATTTTCCTCTGATAGATCATATGCTACGATACTTACTCAAGCAAATTAAGACAAGGCAGAAGCCCCAATTGCTTTTTTCAGTTCAAATTTACAAGGACCTAAGTTAAATTATTCAGATGTAGAGAAACAAGCTTATGCTGTTTTCAAAGCAATTAAATATTTCAAACACTTTTTGCTTAAAACCCATACAAAAATCATAGTACCATTTCCAGTGGTAATAAATCTTTTAGTACAGAAAGATGTGGGTGAGAAAAGAGCCAATTGGGTTACTGCCTTACAAGAATATGACATAGAAATCAAACCAGCAAGTATTGTAAGAGGTCAAGGCTTTTGCAAAATGCTAGCTGGAGCATCTCTTATTTCCGAAATGCCATCTGCAGAGATACAAATGTATGAGGTAAGCCTAAATGATGTTGAATCATTATATGCTGATATCATATTTTATCTAAAGAATGGATATGCTCCTCCAAATCTTGATTACACCAAGAAAAGAGCTCTAAGGTTGAAGGCTAAACAATATCAGCTCGTGAATGATGTTCTTTTTAGAATGCATTATGATTTTGTTCTCCTTAGATGTCTTGAGAAATCTGAAGCTGAAAAAGTCTTGCAGGAACTCCACAATGGGCCAGTGGGTGGACATTATGTTGGAGATGCTACTACACATAAAATCCTCTACGCATGCTATTACTGGCCCACACTATTCAAAGACTCACATAGCTATGTAAGGAAATGTCAATTTTGTCAAACCGCTGCTAGGAGACAAAAGAAACCATCATTTCCGCTGCAACCAATCAACATTGAGCAGCCTTTTGATCAATGGGGATTGGACATAATAGGTGAGATAGTTCCTCACTCTTCTAAACAACATAGGTATATCCTTACAGCAACTGATTATTTTACTAAATGGGTAGAAACAGTTCCTCTCAAGACGGCTAATGCCGAGCACATCATCGAGTTCATAGATCAGTTCATAATCACCAGGTTTGGTTTACCTTCTGCTTTAATGTTTGATAATGCATCGTATTTTTCTGGTAATGCTATGACTGAATTTGCACTCAAAAGGGGTTTCAAACTTAAATACTCTGCCAATTATTACCCACAGGGAAATGGGTTAGCTGAATCTACAAATAAAAACTTAATCAAAATCATTAAGCGAACCATTGATCAAAATCACAAAAATTGGCATAAGTCTTTAATATGTGCTTTATGGGCAGATCGAATAATGTAGAAAGCCTCCATTGGCACTTCTCCCTTTAATTTAGTTTATGGGAAAGAAGTGGTTCTTCCAACTTATCTAGCAATTCCCTCTTTGGCCTTAGTTCAATATATTGATGAAGCACCAACTTCTTCCTTACAACTAAGGCAGCTGGAAATAATTAAGCTAGAAGAGCAACGAGAACAGGCCAAAATAACTCATGCTCATCACCAAGCATTAGTAAAAGCTTCTTTTGATTCAAACATGATATCCAGAAAGGACTTTCAGATGGGAGATTTAGTTTTAAAATGGGACAAGGCTCATGACGAAGAAGGGAAACATACGAAATTTCAACGAATGTGGCTTGGCCCTTTCCAAATCGTAGAAGTCATAGGTCCATCTACTTTTATGTTATAGGATTTAACAGGAAAAAGAGAGTCTTTACCTATTAACGGACAGATCCTCAAAAAATATTTTCCATAGGAGATCATTCTTCTATTTTGTAGATTAGTTTTCTTTATTTTCATAATAAAACCAGTTGTAAATGGTTACATTTGGAATTCACGAAAAAGATACAAATTCTCTTTTAGATTTTGTTTTTTTCACTTGTATAAATATAATTCTTCTAGAAAATTGATCATTATTATTGAAAGATATAGTTAAAGGCTTTAGGCCTAGAAATGATACTAGTTTCAACCTTGTAAATTTGGATAAAACGTGACTTTTAGTAGGAAATTGTTTTATATCAGTCCAATAAAACGTATCAATAACAAAACTAAGATTCTTTGTAGAAAATCTCTTTCCAAAAAACTCTACCATTGTCTTCCAGAGCCATCTTAAGGAAACAATGACTTCCTCCCCACCTAGGAAATTACAACGTTCAGGGAATAATCCAATGATACACTTTAACTTAAAGAGTAAGAGGTCTCATCACGAGCCGACTTATCATGATCATAGATATTATAGCTTGCTGACTTTTCCAATACTGCATACCACAACAGGGCAATGACTCAAGATTGTTGCAATCAAAAGACAAGGGATCTCATCACGAGCTAACTTGTTCAGCAAAGTTATAAATCAAGTGAATGGCACTGTCATAAATTGGCTACCAAACCAAGACATGGTTCTTTAAGGGTAAAAAAGAAAATGAAAGCAACAAGTGTGGATATGGATTTCTCTTTGAAAATTGTATATTTCTCTAAGTAGGATACAGGATCATTGTTGGGTAACAGGTAACCCTGTCGAGGCTATAAACGCCTGCTGGCAGCAGAGGCTCTACCTACGACAAATGAGCATATTTAAAACTGATTTACAGAGAAGCCTTTGTTTTTATCTTTATAAACCAAGTAGTGACTGATGTAGATACAAGGACTAGCTTGAGGAAGTAAAAAATCAAAGTTAAATATAGAAGAAAAGAAATATCATTGACAGATAAAAGCATGATGTACTTTGTCTTTCTATAATAAAGTTTGATTTTCTGAAAAATTTTCTATTTTGGAAGTTTAGAATATTCAAAAGAAAAGCATAGATAACTGGTTCTTCCGAGTGAATCGCCAATTGTTGTGGCCAGCAACAACCCCCCTTCTTATTTAGTATTTTCACTACTACTAAATAAGCGGGGGCCCTTAGTCAAAAATTTTAAAAAATCAATTAGTGCTTGTATTTCCTTTTTCAATAAAACTTACTATCATAAACTTAGGAGAATACCCCTTGAAAAATCTAAAAAAGCTTAAGTTTTATGATAAGGTAGGATAAAATAATTCCTTAAAGAAATATCGCATCGCAAAAAAGGTAATGAATACCTCCTTACAAGCGGAATTCTAAGATTGCGAGATCGCGATGCGAAACTACGCACTAAAAATATTCATCGCATTGCATGCCTCAAATATCACTTATGCTGAAAAACCTCAAATCGCCGATATGCGATGGCACATATCACAAATCGCGTTTCGCAGAAAAAACACATTAACGGATGATTGTCATATGTTACGCTCCAACGATATTGCGATTTTGCGATTCCACGAGATTGCGATCTGCGATATTGCGAAGAAAATCGCAGATCGCCTTATCGCAGATCTTTAGGGCTCATTGTACGAAAAAAAATTTTCCATAAACCAAGACCTGGTTATGCGCTTTAATGTTAATCAATGAGTTAGTTGCCAATCATTAATGAAATGTGGTTTTGTTCTGATCGAAGAGCCATTTCACGTAAGGTGGTATATTTTATATGTCTTCGGAATTTAAAAGCTTTCCCTTCACCTTTTTCTTATCATTATCCTCACCTCATTTTTAAAATACAGGAATGAAGAACAGAAAACTATGCAAAGCAGTATTCAGGATATTATGGGAAAGAAAGGCAAAGCTCCGAGTTCTGAAGACAAAGAAATGACGCCCTTGTATATAGACACCGCCTATAATAAAGATGCTGGTATTACTACTTGGGAAGGCATGTACAGTCTACTTGAGGAAGAGAATCCAAAAATAATGGAGGTTACAACTACTACAGGCTCACATGGGTCTTCTGAGGCGTCTATTACAGAGCTAGCTTGCTCATTCTTGCACCGGATAGCGGTGAGGCCCAAAATTCTTCCATACACGGACTTGTTTAAATGGGTACTGGATAGCACTGACATCACAAACAGACAATTTAAGACTCAGGTTCAAGGACTCATTGGCTCATTCACTCCACAAGATTTGAGACTCATGTATCATTTACTAGAGTCATAGGCGACTTATAACAAACAGTTCATGGAGAAGTTTGCTAAAGAAAATGAAAACCTGGCAGAATGCACCAAGGATTGGTCAAAGATGGATGAACCACTAAAAAAAGATAAACATGGTATGTCTAGTATTGGTTCTCTCACCTCCCCGTATTGCTTTGTTGCTGCTATGCTCTATAGACTTTTTGGGAAGCTAGACATTAATAAATTTTCATCTGAATGGCTACCATTATTGAATGCCGCCATTAATGCTACTATTGTGGATTGGGCTAAGATATTATCTGACAACTTAGCCTTAGCTATTTTGAATTACCGGTCTAAAAGAACTATTTCTCAGAGAATTTATCCCCCTTTCTACTTATCTACATATGTGATGGATGCAATCTGTTATATTTCCAAGTTTCCATTAATGGGTTGGAAATGGACGACTCAAGACCTCTTACTGATTCATATTTATCATAAATAACTATGGGATTCGAAGTTCACTCCGTATTTTTACAAGATATGTCATGGAATCATGTTGCCCCTGTACAAAATGTTATATGATAAAGATGCTCCAAGATTTTCTCCCGAAGTAGAGGTAGATATACTCCCTGTCGCGAGATGGTTTGGAGAAGAATTGTTTACATGTGTCAGGGTATTTGGAAGTCTCGCTTCCCCTCATGTCTTACCTTTGTATGTTCCTGATAAACTCATGGCACGAGAAATTTCTTATCAAACCTGCGGAGAAGGAGGTTTGACTAAAGATTTGAAGGACTAAAGATTTGAAGGACAAAAAGAAGGCTATTTGACCACAATTTCCTGTGGCCTGTGGGGCCTTTTCACTATTTGATGTAGGCCATGCATTCAAAGAATTAAACAGCATAACATGTCTACGATTGTTCAAATTTCCAAGAATACCGTTCAACCCTTATGATATTGCTAAAAATTTCACTACTGCAGTCTAAATAAAGGTGTTTTCTAAAGAAGATGATCTTTTTGATGACATGTTCCAAGAGAAAGGTACACTTAAAGAGGTTCTACATTCGGCCCAAATGTGATTTCCTCCAGCAGAATTTCAAGAGTTCAAGATATACAGGGAAAGGAGGTTAGCTAATATCCCTTTCGATAAATTACGCTTGGAACCCATAAGGGAACCAACTCCCAATATTAGTCTCAGTGGAAGTTTAGGCACAGACATATCTAAATCTAAGTTCGGGAAAGAAACATCAAAACACTCTCTAAGAGGTCTGAAAGTGACCATGATAAAAGTGAAGAGACAGTAAGGGATACTACCCAGTCAAAGGAGCTCCCACAGCAACAGGTTTCGACCTCTCCATAGCTAAATCCTCTCCCTCTCATCATCCAGCCACCACTAGTCAGAATCGAGCTAGACAAATAATGGGAGACATTCAATGATTTAATCAATATTGAAGGACAGAGCACAAAGACACCTGTGAGTAATGTACGGAAAATAGAAGATGTCAATTAGCAATGTCTCAGAAATGAAACATATTCCCATTACCCCATCCTCTGAACTTATGCTCAAAATAGAGGAAATTCCTCCTCTTGATGTATTTTATAGTCCACAACACAAGGCAATAGTGAGAAGACAAAGAAAGAAAAGGAAATTGGAAAACATGCTCTCTCATGATGCAGAACAATTAGATATCCTATGGCAAGATCCTACCACCGATCCCACTGAAAATCTCACCAAATTATCTCAGATCACAGGAGCATATGCCTTTGCGGCTATTGATAAAGCATCTGAGGTACGGCAATTACTGAAAGAGAAAGAAGATCAAGTACAGGTTTTTCAACAACAACTGCAACAAGCCAACGCCAACAACGAAGCACAGAAACAGCTTGAAATATTATAGCAGGACTTCCAACAAATGCAGATAGGGTACCAGAACAGTTTGGCTGAAAGAGAAAAAAAGTTACAGGTTATGCAAGAGATGCACAAGGATGATCCTAAGCTTACAAAATTCATCACAGAATCCATTTCCTTAAATGATCAACTACTGCAGCAACAAGAAACATTATGCCAAAGAATATCACAGTGGAAATCTTATTGCGAAATAGTCGATAAAATCACTAATCAAGTCGTAGACTTACGACATGATTACGATTTAATTGATAAAAGATTTACCGAATATTTGGCTTGGCAAGAAACAAAGGAGGGGAAAAGAGTAGGTGCACCAATCATCAATGAAAATCACAAAGAAATGCTCTTTAACAATTGGGATGCACAAATCAGGAAAGTAGAGCAAGCGGCAGAAGAAGCAGCCACAACAACAAACAGTGTTATTGATTGCATAAATGAAAATTTGCACAAGGCAAATCTGATCTTAGAAACCACTCCAGGATATCTACCGAAAGTACAGCAACTGCAGACAGGCTGAAGACAGAAGGCTCAAGAAAAGGCAAAATCAATTAAAATATTAACTAAGTTGAATTTGGATTCTTGCTGGGCGTATTTGTTAAAACCACACAGCCAGTGTATGACTCTCAAATGTATCATCAATTCTGCCGAGAAGATGGCGCCAGCTCTTGCTGATTCCGTTTTCACAGGACAGTTAAAGTCGGAAGTCGGCCAGCCGACTCTTCTCAAACAAATGCTAAATGCTTGCGATTTCAAGGAACAGATACACAAATAGTTAGTTGTTAGTTTTAATTTTAGATTCAGGGTTAGCATTAATTTTGCTTTATTTTTTCCTGAAATGAGAACAGTCATTTAAACTGTATCCTACATTTTTGTAATAAATTATTTTTATATTTAGTTAGTAGTATTTAAACCCTTCTCATGCATTTAGAGAAGGGTCCTGAAATTTGTCAAAAACTTGTCCTCGGAACATGCACTTTTGTACCCTATGAGGAGGTTTTGATGAATGAATGGAATAGGATTTATTGATATTTGCGTTTAATATCTACTACTGATGTTGCACTTTTTAACTCTTAGTGGATGTTGGATTAAGAAGAGATAAGTCATTATTGCTTGATGCTCATGAGTAGAACTAGTTATAAATGGTACTTTTATCTCTTGACTATTTATGCTTTTGTGTTAAAGTGATATTCATGTTCAATTGTTTATATATTGATGCGTGAATGCTTGAGTTATCATTTGGCACTTATGTACGGTGATAGCTATTTATTTATGCTTAATATATGAGTAGCTTATTATGCGATATGTTTTTCACAACTGTTTCCTCTAACTTTTTATATGAAATGGTTTACCTCTATTGAATTATTTTCTTATAACAGTTGAATGATCTTTATTACCAATTGTTATTTGAAATCATTTTAGATCGCATAACGGAAAGATTACATCCCGGGTTAGTGTAGAATTAAATATTTATGTTTATTAGAATACAATTTCATGTTATTAGATTACAGTTAGAATAAAATCATTTCACTTAGGAACTTTTTAGAAAGGAAATATCAATTCTCAAAACACACACACATATTGGGAAACTGGTCCCATATACCCAGTCGGACACATTATACCAAACGGAAAAGGAGCTGCTAACCAAGGTCTGGACCGGGTGGGTATCCCCCTTGTTGTAGACCCGATTTTCGAGGCTTCAACACTAACATAATATAAAATGGGAACCAAACAATAGTCATGTATATATATTGCTAGAAGGAAGAGTTACAACCAATGCTTTGACGTCGCAGTCTCCTCCAGCGTGGTTTAGCCGAAGCGTGTCTCAGATGCTCGTCAGGGAATTCAGACGAGATGAAGGCATGGACTCAAGCTCTCTCAACGTAATTCCTGCTTATTTTATCTTTTCAATAGTTTAGTTATAGTATGTTCAATTCTCCATGTTCAGCTAGCTTATGCAAAGAGAGATAGATTCTTTTTATAGAGAAAAAGGAGGAGGTTAGGATCCTGTTGTAGTCGCTACAACAGCACCCAAAATTTTGGGTATATTTGAAATTTCGAGTCCCCTCTTCTACTTGCTTAGCCGTTGAGGTCTTTCACCCGACCTATAATCAGTGACATCCCTGTGGCTTATCCCAAACCCTCATGGGCTTTCTCACCATCATGATTAGATGCTTTTGCTGAGATCACGCCGTGTATGGGAGGGATCATCAAACACACGCTCGAATAGGAACTTCTCTGTGCATTAAGGATATTCATTAGAATCCATTTCGTCATGGATCATTTCGGCATTTTGTCTTGATACTCCACCAAGCTCATGTAAATTATTCAAAGGCATCATTCTCTACAGGGTAACTGGGAACTAATTGATGTTATAATGTTTCATACAGGTCAATCCCATGGGTCGCCAGGTCACGAAACTGGCGGGGCGAAGGAGGTTGCGACTGGGTTAGAATCGCGACCCTGCGACCTGTTGAGGTCGCATCCCACATTGAGAGAGAAATCGTGCGACCCCCAAACGAGTCGCAGCTTCTCTCAGTCGTTGAGTCGCAAGTCTAGGGCATTAACGTGAAATGCGACTTAGAAAAATCTGCGACCCTGTGACCTCCGTGGTTGCCAAGTCGCAAGGTCGAACACCAGAAAATCCGAGACCAGGCGCAACTCTCCGATCATGCGACCTCCAGGCTGGGTTGCCCCCTCATGTACAATCATTACTTATGCAAGGATGGGTGTGGGCGAAGCCATCGGGTGATTGCTTTAAAAGGTGTGATGCATTGTTTTAGCAAGAACGTGGATATATTACACCAAGTACATCGCGAAACTGATTAGCACGCCTCAACGTATGCTTTTGCTTTTGGTAACTTCCAAAATGCAATGCGAGGATATAGTGATAAATAAAACATCATCGCATAAAATTATATTTCTTCTAACGGGAGTATAGTATCTTCCTTAATCAATTGATAGACATATCATTTACTTCCATATACTTCCGATGGATTGAGATTCCTGTTAGCTGAGACTCTTAGAGAAGAAATCCATGGGATTTGAGTGAACGTTGAAAATATGATCTAGCGATGACGACCATAAATCTCAGAAGCTTTATCGCTTAATATGATTTTATTGCAAGGGATTCTAAACCACTGGTTTGTATTTCCAATATGATAGACGGGCAGCAAAGTGTGTTTCTGAAAAGGACAGTCCATCGAAGGTAGTGCGCATGTGTTCTCATCGCCGCTTTGTAAGCAAGTAAAAGTGGAAAGAGGTGTTACGGTGGAGTGGACCGGGTAAAGGAATGGTTATTCCTTGGAACAAAAAGAGTTTACCAATTAATAAAAATTGGCACAGGCCATAAACTTTCATGAATTCCCTAGGAGGAATCTTCACGGGGAGCAAGTCTGGTATAAGCGTACACGAGTTGCTCATTCATCTTTATGCAAGACAGGACTATGCAAGGGTCCAACTGATTTTATTTGTGTTAAAATTTTGCATTTCTTATGTTGTTTCTCATACATATATATATATATGTGTGTGTGTGTGTTGTGTGTGTGTGTGTTTGTGTGTGGCTAATTCAAATTCGTTTACTTGCAGGTAACATGAGGAAAACACTATGTTGATTTACTTTGTTTCCTTGCAGGTCACATAAGGAAAAAATAATGTCCACCCAAATGAAGAGAGTTGCTAGCCCTCTCTAGAGGATGCATAGCTGGGTTTCAAACCAACAACAAAACCTGCATTATGTGGATGCTCAGTATCTCGCTCAAAGCAGAAACGCCACTCTCCCACTTATCAACTCATGCAAATTCTCTTAGCATGGCAAGGGCATCACCGGCAGATAGGAGCTACTGTTTCACATAGCAAAAGCTAAGGTTGTTCTCTGGAGGACAACACTTTGATATCTCAAGAAGAGAAATGTATAAGGGATCAAAAAACCCAGGCCACCGGTCGCGAACTTCCGCAAGTCACAGATCTGCTTGAGGTCGCAAATCGTAGATTTGCTTCAGGTCGCGGGTCGTAGATTCCCTCAAATCGCCAAGTCGTATAGTCACACTCCCTGTTAAAATCCTGACAGCGCAACCCAGTGACCCAGCGACTAGGTCGCAGGTCGAAAAACCAGCCAGGTCGTAGGTCGCAACAGTGGCCCAGGTCGCAGTTCGCAAGTCAATGAATGCTCGGGGTCGCAAGTCGCAAAATCCAGTCAGGTCGCAGGTTGCAGAACAAACTGGGTCGCAAGGCAGCCCAATAGTCGAGAAGGCGAAAAGTCAGGGAGCCCAAAAGGGTGAGTTTTTCTCTATAAATACCTCCTTCGGGAACTTGTAGAGGATCTTTTGTTTGGGACTCGAGCTGAGTACACTGTATTACCAGGATTATAAAATTTGAACATGAATACAAGCATTTTGAAAAATCCCTTTGTGGATCTGGTGTTGACATATGTATGAGCACTATTGAGTATTATATTTTCAGTTTCTGAACATCTTTAGATTAAGGGAACTGTATCTTCAATTCATATCACAATTGCATAACAGTTTGCTGAGTATATGTTAAAGGTGGTTGATTCATTTCAATTTCTTAACGAATGTTGATGACTTTGTTTATTAGCATTTTTATTATCATTTAAAACTTTTAGGAAGTGAAGGGTGTTCTTGCCATAAGGAATTGTTTCTTTTGTGGTCAGAACAGTTTACAAGCATGACCCAAATGATGTGTTGTTAACAACACTTCCTTCAGTACTTATGCTTTATTATCTCCTCTTGCTACTCATAGTGTTATATGTACATTTAATGCATCAATCATATGTCTTGTATCATTTGATTAAGTGTGTATCCACAGGTTTATAGAGTTTAAGCGAGACCCAAAGAAAGGAGAAATCAGCAATAGCCGGACCCACACCCCGGACGGGATCCCTATTCCAAATGGTTCAAGGTCTAATTGGGACTTTTTACTGGGGAGATCCCCTGCTATTGACCGGACAGATTTTCCTGTCAACAGAATTGGCGCTAGAAGGAGGGCCAGATGACAAGTTGAGCCCTTAGAGCCTGCAGTTAATCTCATATCTGTAATGGATCATCCCCAAATCATTCTCCCGAGATGTTTGTCGGATTTTTATGAGCCTTGATGTCTCATCCCCGATGAACTTATGTATCACATGTCCCAGTTAAAATTCGATGGTGAAAACGGAGTGTCCATAACCCAACACTTTTTGGATTTCTGTGACTTTGGTGAGTGCTACAAAATTGACAATGAAGGTTTGATTTGTTTTCTTTTCTTCCTCACTCTCGAAGGTTGTGCTAAGAAATGGTGCCGCACATTACCGAAAGTTTCCATCCATTCATTTGAACAACTCGCTAGTGAATTACAACAAGCTTTTCACAGGTACGATTTTCAAAATGTGTTAATAAAGTTAAGTGACATCATAATGGAACCTCAGGAACCTCTAGATGAATTCTCTATCAGATTTGTCCATTACTGTTTTGAGTTCCCTGAAAAGGATGTTGATTGGAAATTGTTATGTGAACAGTTCAAGTATGTGATCCTCGTTTCTCTTGAACAATTTCAAGTAGCAACCCAGCCTGATCCTAGTATTCTCTATGACGACCCGCCAGTTTCCATCTCTTCAGAATGCGTCCCTAATGCTTCCTTGTCCATCTCCCTAAGTCCAGACCACATTCAGGCCTCCAAGGAGAGTATTGTTATTTGTGATATTCTTGCTCCTCCTCCTGATTTGTTGGGTAGTGGAGTTGTGACCTTGAAAGTTCTAAGCAACGATAGACGGGTGCAAGAAGATAAAACCTGTTGTGCCACCTCTGAATCTTTCACGCACTGTGTCGAATCAGAGCTTGAAAACCATAGTGGCTCATTATCCCTCCAGGTTCATGAAATCTACCTCGAACCCACTCGATGTCTCCCTACACACAGTCCTAAATCTGATTCGCATACTGATTATGAGTCGACTCTTGTCCCAGATGAAGTTGATTCCCTTACAAGGCCTGCCAGATCATTGTTTTCTCTGAATGACACAGATGTACGTATTGAAAAGCCTTGTACGGTTAACGCCCTTGCGGCTCAATCTTTTCGTTCATTATTCCTCGATTTATTTCACGAGTCCGCCACACCAGTAATTTCTTCGAGACATTCAAAATTTCATTATACTGGTATTGGCGACAATCATAAGCACGCAGATGGTGTTTCACAATCATAGTGCAAAATTGATGAATCTTTTAAATATGATCTTTCTCACTTGAAATCTTTAGACAGCCATAGGAGCGACTTCTCATCTGGGCAACTCCAAGATGTCCCCTTTTTGATCCATCCCAATTGGTAACTCCCGGGGAGCCTAACATGCCAGGTATCCAACTTGATCAAATCGATGATTCCAGAAATCACTGCTTACCTGAAAACATATTCACTCATACCACTGAGGACTGCCACTCGTATCTCTTTTCCAACCATATGAAGACATCAGAAGTCGATAATCCGCTTTATGAAGATTCGAGTACCCATCAGGGAATCAAAGCACTTCCGCTTCTGCCTATCATTACCCCTAGTCCTTCTGATCCTGATGAGACCCCTCAAACAACTTCAACTAGGGTTTCTTAGCTTAAGGTTTCTGAAATAACGATTCCCAAGCACCACACTCCTCTCAGCATAACCGCGTCGGATATCAGCTCATTCGAGCAGTCCTACCATTCAAGTGATGCTTCTTTGAGCACATCTTTCTGTCCCCTGACAGCTGGTATGCAACAACCGATTTTCCCTAGTCTTGTCTCTAATCGTTTCAGTTGTTGCCAAGCCAGTATCGGTTACAATCAG
Source organism: Pinus albicaulis (assembly GCA_034641835.2). Lineage (NCBI taxonomy): Eukaryota > Viridiplantae > Streptophyta > Pinopsida > Pinales > Pinaceae > Pinus > Pinus albicaulis. Next base: position 1,642,270,318 of record CM076582.1, read on the forward strand.
GCACAAACGTGTGATTTTGGGAAAATCCCTCAACTGCCCGAAAACCTTCCGGTAAATTCACCCCATCCTGGAAAATCTAAAGAATTTGATTCATTGGATTATCCATTTGTTAGTGTGAAAACATTTGGTCGAATTGATATAAAGCCCACTGACATCTTTCCAATTAATACAATTGATGATCACATCCATTCGCCAGTTGATCTCACGAACCCATCAAAGTTTGGGAGCCCCCTGCTCGAAAGCCCAGAATTGGTCCAGGACGGTGAGGCATTTCAGCCTTCACTAACGGTTAATCCGGATCCTCAGATCCTCGGTGAAACCGAGGAGCAACTCCGAACTAGGGTTTTCAAAATTAGGGTTTCTGCACTTGGATGTGCAAGCATCTATAATTCTCCTGGCACACGCTTGTTGTTTCCACCCTGTAAAATCAATCATCCTCACCACCAAAATGAGGTTGCTGGTTAGCTCGACCAACCCTATTCGGTGGATGTGCCTGCAAATAGGCAATGGCTTACCCAGCGCCCATCAGACCTAGGATTGTGCATGAATGGATGAGTGTCATTTATAAATAGTTTTAAGTTTCGAGAATATATTGCGGTGTATCAGGATAAGAGTGAAATTCAGCTTGCACAATCCACTCTGGCACATTCTTTGGTAAGTAGCCATGGCCTTCTTGCTATTGCACATGCTTTTCAGGTAAGTCTTGTTGTTGGTGCACGATTTTGTATGCTGGCTCTGATTGCGAACATTGTTGTTCTTGCAAGGTGGGAACTAATGCAGTGGCTGCACTGGAAATCTGATTTCACATAACCCGACCGCATCATTGGTTAAACTAGGAATAGGCTAGCTAGGATCTGCTATTAAAGTTTTGTTTGTCAAGTTATTAATTAGGTTTACTTGCTAAGGTTTTACTTCATGGTTTAGAATTATGCTTGTTGTATTTTCTTGTGTTCTGTAAGTTTTATGCATTAAAAATTTCCATTTATTTTTGCATGCATGCTTTTTCAGTTTCCCTATTGCTGTATAATGTTCGGATAATCATTGCATGTTCTTTGCCTTGTCTCTCCACCTCCAACCAGTGGATCGTTCCCACACATGGCGTTGCATTGCATATTGAGCCTCGTTTATTACATTGTGTCGTACACTTTATTCCCCACATCATTTCCGCAGGTTGTTGATATAGCATTGAAAATATTCCACATATCGCCTATCACTGCATGAGCCCTCATTGAAACCCTACCACCTTGCAGACTTGTTCTGCCCCGATTACTGAAACAGTAACCTCATTGTTTGTGTGAGGTTGCAGTGGCTATCTCAAAAGGCAGCTTCCTCTCAGGACAGGTCATCGAAGTCGTATTCTCAACAAGATGCCTATGAGTCTAAACTTATTAGCTAGGGAGATATGAGCCGGTTGTTTGTGGGAGACCTAATGAGTTTGAATGGCCCAATACCCGTAAGCCTAAGCCTTGTGCCTAGCATAGTCTTGGAAATCTTAATGATCTATTTTGCGCGCATCGCCTATTGTGGTAGAGGGGATGTGAAGGTTTGGCACAAGGGAAAATCCAAATCAGGATATCTTTCAGTTTCTGTAAAACAAGAAACAACCTCTCTTGCTCATAAAATAAGTCGGGATCCCTCATCCGCCCATGAAAATAAGTGCCACGAGCACATGAAAATAAGTGCTACAAGCACATGAAACAAATAAGGGTAAAGGATCGAGAAAGGCTTCCTACACAGAGAGGTAATGCAAGGACTCCGCCTGGGTACTGAACAGGCTCGCTGGCAGCGGAGCAACGCTTGTGATTTCTTGAAGTGACTCAGCCGGGGTACTGTCCAGGCCTGCTGGCAGCGGAGCAACACCAGAAACTTACTTTAAAAATCCCGAAAATAATAAACCCGCTGCCTTGCTCTTCACATCATCAACAAGCTACTGGCATCCATGAGTTTCCACCTTAATGCATTCTGATTAGCGAAACCTAGCTGAGGCACAAGGACTGGGCATACCTGTAAAGGCCAAAGTAACACAAAGGGTACCCGCAGAACTTGTTTAATATTCCCTTGCATCACTATCTCGACTCAGAATATTGTTGTGATATGGACAGAGAGGCTGGATTCTACTAGTGGTTCGCCATTTGTTGTAGCCGCTACAACAGCACCCAAATATTTGGGTATATTTGAAATTTCGAGTCCCCCCTTCTACTTGCTTAGCCGTTAAGGTCTTTCACCTGACCTATAATTAGTGATATCCCCGTGGCTTATCCCAACCCCTCATGGGCTTTCTCACCATCATGATCAGATGATTTTGTTGAGATCACGCCGCGTGTGGGAGGGATCATCAAACACACACTCGAATAGGAACTTCTATATGCATTAAGGATATTCATTAGAAGCCATTTCGTCATGGATCATTTAGGCATTCTATCTTGATACTCCACCAAGCTCATGTAAATTATTCAAAGGCATCATTCTCTATAAGGTAACTGGGAACTAATTGATGTTATAATGTTTCATACAGGTCAATCCCATGGGTCACCAGGTCGTGAAACTGGCGGGGCGAAGGAGGATGCGACTGGGTTAGAATCGCGACCCTGCAACCTGTTGAGGTCACATCCCACATTGAGAGAGAAATCGCGCGACCCCCAAACGAGTCGCAGCTTCTCTCAGTCGCTAAGTCACAAGTCTAGGGCATTAATGTGAAATGCGACTTAGCAGAATCTACGACCCTACGACCTCCGTGGTTTTCAAGTCGCAAGGTCAGACACCAGCAAATCCAGGACCAAGCGCGACTCTCCGATCATGCAACCTCCAGGTTGGGTTGCGCCCTCATGTACAATCATTACTTACGCAAGGATGGGTGTGGGCGAAGCCATCGGGTGATTGCTTTAAAAGGTGTGATGCATTGTTTTAGCAAGAACGTGGATATATTACACCAAGTACATCACGAAACTGAGTAGCACGCCTCAACGTATGCTTTACTTTTGGTAACTTCCAGAAAGCAATGCGAGGATATAGTGATAAATCAAACATCATCGCATAAAATTATATTTCTTCTAATAGGAGTATAGGATCTTCCTTAATCAACTGATAGACATATCATTTACTTCCATATACTTCCGATGGATTGAGATTCCTGTCAGCTGAGACTCTTATAGAAGCAATCCATGGGATTCAAGTGAACGTTGAAAATATGATCTGGCAGTGACGACCATAAATCTAAGAAGCTTTATCACTTAATATGATTCGATTGCAAGGGATTCGAAACCGCCGGTTTGTATTTCCAAGATGATAGATGGGCAGCAAAGTGTGTTTCTGAAAAGGACATCCCATCAAAGGTAGTGCGCATGTGTTCTCATCGCCGCTCTGCAAGCAAGTAAAAGTGGAAAGAGGTGTTACGATGGAGTGGACCGGGTAAAGGAATGGCTATTCCTTGGAACAAGAAGAGTTTCCTGATTAATCAAACTTGACACAGGCCATAAAATTTCATGAATTCCCTAGGAGGAATCTTCACGAGGAGAAAGTCTGGTATAAGTGTACACGAGTTGCTCATTCATCTTTATGCAAGACAAGACTATGCAGGGGTCCAACTGATTTTAGCTGTGTTAAAATGTTGCATTTCTTATGTTGTTTCTCTAACATATATATATATATATATATATATATATATGGCTGATTCAAATTTGTTTACTTACAGGTAACATGAGCAAAACACTATGTTGATTTACTTCGTTTCCTTGCAAGTCACATAAGGAAACAGTAATGTCCACCCAAATGAAGAGAGTTGCTAGCCCTCTCCAGAGGATGCACCGCTGGGTTTCAAACCAACAACAAAACCCGCGTTATGTGAATGCTCAGTATCTCGCTCAAAGCAGAAACGCCACTCTCCCACTTATCAACTCATGCAAATTATCTTAGCATGGAAAGGGAATCACTGACAGATAGGAGCTACTATTTCACATAGCAAGAGCTAAGGCTGTTCTCTGGAGGAAAACACTCTGATTTCTCAAGAAGAGAAATGTATAAGGGATCAAAAAACGCGGGCCACCGATCGCGAACTTCCGCAAGTTACAGATCTGTTTGAGGTCGCAAATCGCAGATTTGGTTCAGGTCGCATATTTCCTCAGGTCGCAGGGTTACATAGTTTCACTCCCTATTAAAAGCCCGACGACGCAACCCAACGACCTAGCAACTAGGTCACAGGTCACAAAACCAACTAGATCACAGGTCACAACAGTGGCTCAGGTCTTCAAGTCGTAGGTCGCTGATTACTGGGGGTCGCAAGTCGCAAAACCAGGTCGCAGGTCGCAACAGTGGCCCAGGTCGCAGGTCGCAGTTTTCCTCAAGTCACAGGTCGAAGGTCGCGGAATGCTCGGGGTCGCAAGTCACAAAATCCAGTCAGGTTGCAGGTCACAGAACAGACTAGGTCGCAAGGCAGCCCAAAAGTCACGAAGGCGAAAAGTCAGGGAGCCCAAAAGGGCGAGTTTTGCTCTATAAATACCTCCTTCAGGAACTTGTAGAGGATCTTTTGTTTGGGACTCGAGCTGAGTACATTGTATTACCAGGATTAAACAATTTGAGCATCAATACAAGCATTTTGAAAAATCCCTTTGTGGATCTAGTGTTGACATATGCATGAGCACTATTGAGTATTATATTTTCAGTTTCTGAACATCTTTAGATTAAGGGAATTGTATCTTCAATTCATATCACAATTTCATAACAATTTGCTGAGTATATGTTAACGGTGGTTGAGTTCGTTTCACTTTCTTAACGAATTTTGATGACTTTGTTTATTAGCATTTGTGTTATCATTTAAAACTTTTAGGAAGTGAAGGGTGTTCTTGCCATAAGGAATTGTTTCTTTTGTGGTTAGAACAGTTTACAAGCATGACCCTAATGATGTGTTGTTAACAACACTTCCTTCGGTACTTATGCTTTATTATTTCCTCTTGCTACTCATAGTGTTATATGTACATTTAATGCATCAATCATATGTCTTGTATCATTTGATTAAGTGTGTATCCACAGGTTTATAGATTTTAAGCAAGACCCAAAGAAAGGAGAAATCAGTGGTAGTCGGACCCACACCCCGGACGGCATCCCTATTCCAAACGGTTCAAGGTCTAATTGGGAATTTTTACCGATGAGATCCCCTGCTGTTGGCCGGATAGATTTTCCCATCAACAGATCTCTACAAAGGTGGGAGGGAGGCCTATCCTTTAAGGAGTTCCCATAAGAGGTGGAAACCATAAACTAAACGAGGGAGTCTGTGGTTTATTTAATTCAACCACTCCCAATGACTCATCCTCGAATTTGTTGGAGTGGGATCTTTGCCTCTATTTTTAAAAAACGTTCCATAAATAGCTCGCTGTGGGTGGCTAACTGAGACAAAGCGCCAGCTGGCACGGGGCCCAGTGTTAATCTTCCTCTTCGACGTGAGGGCATAATTGACTACTTGCGCCAAGGCAAAAACAAGGGTTTTTGAGTCTCTGCTCAGGGAATTGTCAACAGAAGGAATATTACTCTCATGTAAATGGATACAATGATGGTCTTTGCAAGGCATGACACTGCTTATTGATCACGGAAATGACCCTCCAATGGGCGAGATGGGGATTGAAGGGACAGTGACAAAACGTTGTGTAACAGTTACAACCATATTTTGTTGTTGTATTCAATTTTGATCTTTGAAATTTGCATAATGGTATTTTGATTATTGTTGCAAAGCATATTTCTATTGGATTGCATCATGGTTGGTTCTTGTGTGACAACCATGATTGTGTTTACATCCAATTATATTTTAAGTACTTTTGAAAAGACATTGTATGTTCATAATAATAATGTAATAGTTAATATCTTTTGAACGTATGTGGGCTTTTGAATGTGATATGAATGTGGAAAAATGTAAATATGAATGTACCCCCCCCCCCCAAGAAACTTATGTTATTGGCAATTTTATGAAATGAGGAAAAGAAGTGTTTTTTTTTCCAAAAAATTATCATTCTAGCTTCTCAAGGAGTTCTATGGTAAAAAGTTAGAAAATGACATGCCTTAACTTACCCTTTGAAAATGGATAAGTTGTATGTGTGTTGGCTGCAAAATTATGATCATAATCTTCTTCATGTGGTTGTACAAGTTATGGATAAAAGAGTCAAGATAACTTTTTATTACTTCTACTAAAACTCTTGGGGTTCGAAACGTCGACACATGTTCCTCAATACTGTGGATAATATAGAAAGCATCTTAAAAAATGATCACCACAGAAGTTTAAAAACCAAAATTCTACTAAAAATGTTGAATTTTCTGCAAAATGATGTTGATTCTCCGGCTGTCCTCTGATTTCGTAACTGCCATTTGATTCTGTAGTTGCCATCTGATTTTGTTGCTACCCTCTAATTCTGTTGTTGTCATCTGATTCTGCAATGGCATATCTTCTTCATTCGCTTAAAAATGCTGAAAATGATAGTCTTCATGTCTTCAAAACTCGTTGGCATAATTCCTGCTATGTGAATAGATGTTTTGATGTCGAATATAGCAAGAAATTGTTGACTTAGTGGCCATTAATGGATGCCACTAGTCAACACGAGAACTCTCACCATTGATGAGAATGAGAGTCAAGATGCCTAAACACATCTTGCTAGGTACGAATAATTTTGTTGTTATCGAGTACTTAGAAGATTCGATGAATAAGGGACATTAATGTATTCCCATTGTTCGTCGGCAAGAAGACTTGCCATTAAGGAATGCAAGCCTCAAGGTGTTTTTGTAAGGATTTTAGACTCAAAGGACTATGGACTCAATAGTTTGCATTGAAGCAAGGTTTATTTGCGAAATGAAAAGGATAGGAGAAGGAAAATGGAAATGGAAGATGACAATGGGCAATAAGAATGTAAGTGAGCTTCTTGATTTTATTTGTGGGTTAGGAGTAGACAAAAAGTAATGGAAAGTGTATGTGAATAAAGGAAAATGAACAACTAAATCTTGCTGAGAAAATAATTGTGGCTTGCTTTGAATTGCTTGGTTGGATTTATAATTCAAAATGGAAGAAAGGTAATGGTATTGATGGATATGGACATGGAATTGTTCTTATGTTTCTCGTGAAATCGGTCCTTTGAAGACCAATTGTGTTTTCTTCAATGATCATTCAATTATCTGAAACCTGCAAAAACAACTTGACAAAAAGAACATAAGTGTGTTCAAAAGAAATGGCCAATTCCTTTCTGATTCTTACGCAAAAATTTGAATGTCAAATGAAACAGATTAAGGAAAATCAAAAGTGGTATATTTAGTCCAATTCATGATATTGATAACAATCCATTTTTAAGAAATAACCATGAAAAATAAATCAACTCTCTGTTGTCAGATGACTTCATACAATGTGCTCAGTAATATGATTGGCATCACAAAGATTCATTGTGTCCTGCAAGTTAAAGCTTCACAACAACAATATTAGAAATTTTAATGCCAAATGTTCAAAAATCATCTAAATATTTTTCCAATTGTTCTATAAGTCACTGTCAAATTGAATTGTCATTTGTGCTGCAAAAGCACGTTGTCAAAAATATTTGAAGCGGTAAAAAAAAGTACTTGCACGAAAAATTATTTCAATCAAATTTTGCAAGTATTTTTCGACTTAAAAATTGCTTCAATATCGATTGTATATGCAAAAAAAAAATTATCTTTTTTATTTATTTATTTTTATATATTTTTATTTGTTTATTATTATTATTACTATTATTATTTAATGATGAGATACATAAGGAATGAGACACATATGTGTCTAAAATCAAATTTATTAAATCAAATTAGACTCTTAGACCACATGCCATGTGGAGCAGAGTTTGTTATTAACTTGGATTCTTCTACTTTCAACTTGCCATGTTTAAACAATTCAAAACAAATTATTTTTTCCTCACGCAATCTGCAAAACAGAGCTCCGAAGAACCTTGAATTTCCCCGAAATGGCTGTGAAATCCAACAAATTTCTCACGGGTTACCTAATTCACCATGTTCCTGCAAAAAATCATGTTTTAGTTTTTCCTAATTCGCCTTGGTTTGCTCAGAAAATTCGTTTTAAATTTGGTTGTTTTTAACAGTTGCACATTTCTGGCAATTTCGTTTTCTAGCAATTACTTCTGCAATAAAATAAAATTGTTGTGGTTTGATTTTTTTATTTGCAGGTTTTGATGTGTAATGGCTCGTCTCTCACAGAGAAGTTCATATCGATCTCCCTCGTTCCAATTACCTGTAATGGAATCCGTACTCTTCTCTTCATCAACAGTCTGCAATCTTCTCTTCATCAGCAGTTTCTTCATCTGATACACTTTCATTGTCTGTCTCTGCAATTGAATCTACAATCTTCTCTTCATCAGTAGTTTCTTCATTCGATACACCTTCATTGTCTCTCTCTGTGACTTTTAAAATCGATTACTAATAAATGCTGCTTGAGGAAGACAGAATATGGAAAAGAGAAGGTTCATTTTTTTTTTTTATTGCAGTGCATGGGTCTTTGCGTTGATTGGAGGCCTGCACATATGCGTAAGGCCAAGCCAAAGGCTGGCCTCATGCATATGCGTGGGCCTCATTTCCATGGTCCATTCGTTGTTTTGAAAATATATATATATATATTATGTTTTGTTTTTATTTATTTTATTTTATTTTATGTTATTTTTTATTTTTATTTTTATTTTTAAAGAAAAATTGTCCACATGTAATTCAATAAATTAGAAAAAGATTGAGAGGGTGCAAAAACATTTTAAAAAAGGATCATGACGCAAACGACAATTTTCAATAGAATTGTAGATCAATTTCCAGTGAAATTTTTAACAAATTTTTGAATTTTAATTTTTAAATTGACTGATCTGATTTTCTGATCTTCCAGTTCACACTGAGGCGCGGGAAGAGAGCATACTAGTTAGTGTCATCAAATAAATTCATATTTTCACATACAAATTTAATTTCTGATGGTGATTAAAAAAAAAAAAAAGTGATTCTTACTGTGTCACTGAAAATTATTCAAAATGAATTAATCAATGTTGATTATTATTATTTTTTTCGAAAAAAAATTTAAAAATTATAAAATTCTAGCCAAGCTTGGTTTTATTTTTATTTTTCCTATCTTTAAAAAAAAAAAAAAACAAAAAAAACTATTTTTATTTTTATTTTTAAGTATATTCATGCTTCCAATGAAGCCATTTACGGATTAGAATTTTTGAAATGCTCATATCCAAACTTGAAAAATGTACCTGATTGTTTGTAAGGATACGCGAAATCGACTTGACCTTTTGATTTGCCGCAAGGATCTCTTGAAGAATTGATGAATGTTGTGGCATAATCACTTTTTGATACCATTCCTTAATGTAGTCTTTGGGCTGCATTCTGGACCCTTTGTCCATAAATGGTTAGTAAAAATTAAAAATAAAATACACTCTAGACTAAAAGATAGTTCCTATGCACACTTCCCTGGCAACGGCGCCAAAATTTTGGGGCAAAATAATTGCCTGTCAATTAATTTGTCAACGCGGGGGTTTCGTAAACTTGTGAAACATGCATGTGTTGTATGTGCTAGAAATTTTATTTCAGTTTAGATCAATTTAACTACAAAATAACGAAAACCAATTCATCTAATCTATGAAATCAAATAATGAAAATGAAATTCAACTAACCTATGAAATCAAGTAACGAAAAGAAAGAAAACAAATTCAAAAGAAAATATAGCGCGCGCAATCACACTTGCAGGAATTGAAATTTTAATCTAAGAAAACATTTCAAAGAATGTAAAGAAAGACAACTAAAGTACGTTCAAACACTTTAGCATCCAATATGATAGAATCACCCTCTTGAGATTATGTACAAACAACCGATTATACTTTAGTCTTTAACTCTAGGAAAGCAACTAAAGCATGCAAAGGAAGAACTCAATAATTGCATAAGTTAGGTATTTAAGTATTCAATTTAGAAATATGATAAAATCACCTTCTTGAAATTATCTTTAAGAACACCCAATTATACAATTGAATGAGGATCTAAAAGTAATGTAAAAGCATGTAAAAGTAAAGCTCAGTGATTATATAAGTTGAACATTTAATCACCCAACTTGGAAGTATGACAAGTCACCTTCTTAGCCTGATTTTTTAGGAACATTCAATTATACAATGAATTGATAGTTTGATCTAAGAAAGTAAATAACAAAACATGAAAGGAAACTAAATAACTATTAGCTCTATTGCCTCAAACTTAATCCAATTGGAAAATAGATAAATCTTTCCTCTTGAAATGTTTTTAGAAAAGCAAATATTACACAGTCATTCTAAAACTAATACTAAGAAAGCACATAAACTTTAATCTATAAAAGCAAGTGAATCTCCCACATTTTAGGTAGCTAATCTAAAAGTATGAGATATGTTAAATCGAGATGCTCCATATGTAAGCAAAACCAAGTCAAAATGAAGGAACATTCATGAGTAAGGTGCCACAATCTAATTCTATGTACAAATCTTGAGCATAACTCCAATTTTACACATGATTTGATGGGAGAAAGCTTCCTCTAATTATACAAAAGATGAGAAGCTATCTCATAAATGAGAGTCCATGAATCTCTCCCTATATATCTAGAGTTACAATCCAAATACGAAGATAAGGCACATGTCTTCATAGAGTTACAATACAAATAGGAAATGAGACACATATCCTTATGATCCTATGATCTTCTCCATCCAAATTAGAATTTGGCCTTAGGAGGCCACATAAGAGTATTTTGGAAGCTTCTTTTTGACCTACACATGGCAACAAACTCATTCCACTTGTTAGGTATAACTATGTGCATATTATTTTCTAATTTTTAACCACAAATTCACTTTAAAATACTAGGAATTAATAAAGTTTGGAAAAACATAAATGTAACCCAATAGTGGTAATGGTAAAATAAATGTAATGAAATGGAGGTGGAGTGAAGGTGATAATATGGAAATATAAGTGAAAATGTAATGGAAGTAAATGACAATTTCAAGGCCCAACACATTACATATCAACATATTCCTAGACGAATGAATGCATTAACTGATACAGTAGCTAACATTGTATTAGATAGACATTTGCGTAATTTGTAAAAAAATCATCATCACATGACAAGATCCATATATATATATATATATATATATCGAGTGTTTGCATCCATGTGCATCATAAGTTCAAAAAATATGTATGTTTCGGTTACATCTGGAGACATCATGTCTCTCAAAACAGAAATAAAACCTAGTTGTCTACTTGGCGTGGCACTCGTGATAACACGTCACGGCCCATACAAGCCGCCTCAGTAAGTAGTGGACACTGTTTGACACCCCTATAGTGTGTCTCTGGTATGCGCAAGGAACATCATCAAATCGCGCATAGTCTGGGATCCCATGGGAGATTCCCTCCAAGTTGAATATGATTTCCTCCTCCTCGCCTCCCTCATCATGAGAGGCCACATCAAAATCGCGAGGAATCTGCCTCGCTATCGGGGACATACCTACAGGTCTATCTAGGCCAACATCTGCAGTTACATGGATTAATGTTAGAACATGCATAACAAAAAAAAAATCATAATACTCATCGAAAATAAAAATAAGTCTTACCCAGTACTTCATCCCAATTCTCTCCTTCTGGGAGCAGGAGATCTGCATCACCGATGAAATATGTGCCAAAGTAGGGCCAGTCCTCCACGACGATCAGTTATCAGCGGAGCCACTCAAATAACTTCAGTCTCCAGGACATCTGTTGACCGCCCCCTGACCTTAGCATCAGAGCTGCCCAATGGGCCATCTGTGGTTTCTGGGCTGGTGGTGTCGGAACTATTACCTCCTGATGTTGAAATATTGGTAGTCATTCCAATATGAACGATACCGATATGGACCCGTATCCAAACTACTTCAGCTTGGTTTTCTTGCATTTTTTTAGTTGACGTTTCATGTTTATTGTCATCGCCGCTACCCAGTTGTAGAGGGTTGGTGCCATGCAATCTAGAGCAAGAAGTAGTTGTGTCTTTGTGGCCTCATGTGGCGCCTGTGATCCTGTAGCTCATGCGATGGTGTGCAACACTACCTTTAGTGCCAAATCCAGAATAGTTTGGACATCCACTTTTCTGCTTCCCAATCCTTTCCTTGCCCCTAGGCACACCCTGTTAATAACCATACTCATGTTCTCCAGTGAGGGCCGGGTGCCTGTCAGGATTGGTTCTTCCCCCCTCCACGACAGTCTAGTTATGAAATAAACATCTGAGACTTCAATCTCAAGTTCCTGGTCATGAATAATGAATTCTTCCTGATCAACATCCCAGACACTGATCAAGTACTGCAACAACTCTGATTGAGACATGGTGTCATAAATAATTTCTTGAGCCCGCAATCTCTGAGAGCTTCCATGCATCGTATATTGCCCATGGCTTCATCTTCTTCTTCATTGTGTTCTCGTTCTTTCCATTCGATCACCATTTTGCCTTTTCACACCTGCAAAAACGTTCATATGACTATCATTAGCCAAATCCAAAGCTTTTAATCATTAATTTAGGCCTCCTTGTTTAAAATTACATGCTAAAATTGACTATCGTGGTTGGCGTGACTCTTTTAGAACCCAGTTCAAATTTTAGGTTGGTTGGCGCGAGTCTGTGCCCGATATCCACACCAACTGTCGCGCCCTAATTTTTGCAAAATCCCCCATAGATCTACAAATTTGGGGTTGCAGATAATGAAATTACAATCAAAATGTAGGGACGGATGTATGCTCTTACTTAGAACTGATGAATTTGAGATTGGTCTTCCGGATTGCCCACTGTCAACGCCGTAAAATCGCAGTGAAAAAGGGGAACAAATTGCTCACAAGAAGTAAAAGTGAAAAGTAATTTATTTTTTACCATATTTGGCATTTTATAACTTTTCAGAACCCTAATTAGGTTTTAAAGTGTATTTTTCAATTATTTCTCTATGTTATTTTGAGAAATGGGTTTTACGTGTGTCTCTTGTGCAGCGACAGGTTTTCAACATAACAGCGATGAAGTAACGAGTTGTATTTTATACTTTTTTGGACTCCGTAAAAACACGAAAAAGTCACTGTTGGAGTCATCTTTTAGCTCTTTTCTGGCTCTCTAAAATTGAAAAGATTGTCGAGACTCTTGTCGTTTTGAACTCGTTAAATGGCTGTGAAACGATATCTACCCAGTATACGTTTACCCCTTTTTCGGGCTGGGATAGATTATTTACGAAAAAGGAATACCTTAGCCTATCACGACTAAGAGGTTCTCTTAAATACATTTTTCTACCTTTTCGGATCTGTGAGACTACCTATGAAAAGGGACTACTAGATTTTTCTTTTCCGCTTCTTTTCAAACTCCCTAAACATGAAAATATGTTGAGTTCTTCCTTTGTCAGACTTGTTAAACCCTAAATGACATCAGAAACCGTCACCATGACCTTACCGAGTTCCTCCTTCCTAGGGCTCGTAAAATGTACTAGGATGGATTTGTCCGAAGGAAAAACTTATATGACAAGCATATGTTATCCCCTTCAAGCTTGTTTTCCAAAAATAATTGGGGTACTTGCCAGCAATGGTGGGGGAAAATGGAACCAGTTCTCATTCGTGTCGGCAGTATGTCCCTCTTGAACATGACACTCATCTACATTCGTGTCGGGTTGGGGACATCTCATTTCGTCTTTTTTGCCTCCATGGGTTTGGGTAATCTGTTTTGACCTCTCATCTGCTCTTTGCCACGTCATCATGCCCTCAGATCCCTTGATGTCAAATAATACCAAATCCAGAGTCGTCTCGTTGATATGTTCAAGAGAAGTTTCCAATTGTAGTTTTCAACCTCCCTCTGATCCTTTTTTTAGTCCTGATTCACTATCATCATGTTCCTTTGTCTCGTTTCGATGATGTGGGAAACATTAAAGCCCTCCTTCTAGTGGGTCACTTCCTATCGACTTTAGCTCATTATCCAGGAAGTTGATCTAGAGACTCCCTTCCGGTACCTTGGAGCTTGCATGCCTCAATGGCAATTTCTTCGTATTCAACGACAGGTCCACATCATTGGCCTTCGATCGAGTGATTCTGTGGGTGTTCGATGCTAGATCACTACTCACATTCTGTGCATTGTACTAGTTATACCTTGAGATCCATTGTCATTATTGGTGGTTTCTCTCGTGCTTGTTAACAACTTTCATCATTGGCTGGTAATCAGGTGACTTTTTTGCATGTTCAACTTCAGCTCACATATTTACATGCTTGAATTTGTATTTGTTCGGGTCGAGATGGAGCACAAGACCCTAGGTTCTATCTGATAAGATCCAGACTACGGGATATTTTGGTTTATCATGACTATATGCATGACTCTTTTGATTGGATGGTTGTGACCAAACCTGAGTCTATTTGTTGATCCTTATTATTGGATGGTTGTGTCTATACCTCGGATCTCAGTTTTTATGTACTCTATTATGGATGGTTGCGCACATGCTACATGTTCATGTATCAGAGATATCAATTGTATTTGTACTTTCAGGTCTTCCGACAGCGGTGTTTGGTTCGAATGCGTTCTTGTAAAGCATTCACTCCTCCCTCTCTCTCAAACCTCATGCTTTATGGGGCATCTATTACACATCATTTTGTCACTATCCCTGCAATCCCCATCCTGCACATTGGAGGACCATTTATCTGACTTATATGAAGTGTCATGCCTTGCAAAAAGTTTCATTGCATCCCTTTCCATGAGAAGGACATTTCCTCTGTTGACTTTTCCTGGAACAGACCATCAAAAACACATGATTTTGGGTTGGCGCTAGCAGGAAGTTGTGCCTCACGCCGATAAATGAAATTAACACCGGGCTCCGTGCCCATTGGTGCTCTGTCTCAGTGAGCTGCCTGCTCTGAGTTGTTTTTGGAAAGTTTTTTAAATATAGAAGCGAAGTTTCCAAGCTAACTACTTCGTGAGCGAGTCAGCTTGGGTTGTTCAACCGCATAATGTCGAGCACCTTCCTTTGGCTTCTTGTTTCCTCCTTTTGGGGCAACCTCCCAAAGGATAAGGCCTCCCTTCCACCATTTGAGGAATCCCAACCTCCTCCTTTCCTTCTATAAATACACCTCTCTCACATAGATGCAGCTAGCTCGATAGGAATTGCTGAAACAATTTGATATAGCTAGTGTGAGATAGAGAAAAGAGAGAGACCCTTGTCGAGAGAGAGCTCAGGCTTTTTGCCTCGTCACGTCCAAATTCCCCGATGAATGCCCGTTGAAGGAGGCTGCGACGTCAAGGCTCCGATTGTAATCTCTTTCTTTCTCTTAATATATACATGACTGATGTTTTGGTTCCCGTCTTATGTTGATGTGATTTATCTTACGCAATATATTTAATTCTCCTTGACTAATTAGCTAGTTATGAATGCAATTATTGTCTTGTATGCTACTTTCATCCTTTGATCTTTGTGCAGGCACCCGAGTACCATTACTGAAGGATCGCGATGTGTCAGGACGAGGATTAGGAGACCTCTGCTACAGCTACGACAATTGTGTTGGATCACAGGTAGGAAAATCTATCCCAACTCATTTCATTCATTAACTGGGAATCGACACATTAGCATGTCCTCTTGCTGCTAGACTCACCCTAGGGCTAGAGGGATTGCCTTTGTCCGCAAAGGGGATTTACCTACATGATAGTTACCCGCCACTAATGGGTGACCCCATAGAAGAATTTTTCTCCTAGATTTATCTTCAGCCAGCAACTAACAACCCCTGACAACCACTAGTGTAGCTGATATATTGTGCCAGTTAATATCCGCTACTTGAGCCAATCATATGTCCCCTCACCCATCTGTCAAGAGCATATGTTTTAAGGTGGGTCATTCAATCTTAAAGGTATGTTTTTCATTGTGTGATCAGGTGCTTATGCTTTTTTTTCCTTGGGCACATTGGGTATGGATTATTAGGTGACTTGGAAGAAGGAATGGTTTTGAATGTAGTATTGTTCCCTCACCTTAAATGAGGGTTAATCCTCAACTCTAGTCCTGTGGGACCTCCCATACAGGCTTATAGCTTCAAGATGGGCATTACTTGGGAAAACCTGATTTTGGTAGCGCGGTCTCGTTTTTTCCGTTTCACATTTTTCATTCCCCTCCACAAATTACATGCTTTATTTCATCATCTTCCCTTTATAGATCCACATGACCAATAGGTTCACATGGCTCTGGTACTCCCCCTCCCATTGTCCACATGTATGGGTCAAGCCTGGAAATGTTGCCTAGAGGTTGATGCAACTAAAAGAAAAAAATTAAAATCATATCATGACCACATACAAAGAAAATAATATCACAAAATCAAAAATATGGTCGAGACTCTATATTAGTGTGTGAAAAAAATCCAAACATGAGCTCTACCCCTTCATTATGGCCATCACCCCCACCCCATCATTAAGGAACCCATGCACGTCCCAACCCCTGGTGCCACAATGAAATGCCCCACCTTAAGGGGGTAATCACTACTTATATCATACACAGCATGCTCTTATGTCCTTGAACCCTAAGTAGTTATAATAAAGAAAATCAAGAAAAGGGAAAAGGAAAATTAAGAATGGTGGAAACAAAAAGGTTGGGGTAACTCATGTACCACAATTTCTCCTTCCTACATTTATACACCCAAATGTGTGGACATCCCTCATCACTACCACCCTTGAATCCATGGAATTTGACCATGAGACCCCTATCTCCCAATCCACCCCATCATCATCCACATGACCCCTATCACTTAAAGGATGTATCGTGTACATGTCTTTCCCTTTAGGGGTTGGGAATGCCTAATAGGGTTGTTTATTAGCCACTCCCACCTAGGGAGGTAACATTATTACATGCTCAAAGGCCCAAATTTGGAAGGGAAGTCCATTATGAAGTCGCATTTGTGCCCTTGAATAAAAAGCTTGGTTCACTTATATACTTTAATGAATTATTGTATGTGATGGTGAGGAGACACATTGGATCTTATATGTAATTAGCGAGTGGTTTCATCATGGGTTGGGAAACTTAACTAGTGCCCAATCCCACCAAAGGATCATATTGACATTGTTACACTAAAAATTGTCACCATGACATTTTACTATCTGTATGGGTTCATCATTACTCATACAATACTCCCTTAGAAGTCTACAAACATCAAGTTCCTAAAATTAAGCCTTGAAATTGATAGAAAAGCTTATAAAAGTCATAAAAATACTTGTACCGCACTTTCTCTTAGTATTACCTGCGGTGCCGCATCTGTTTGTTCTAGAACATGTAGAACTGGCCACACTTTTTCTTCATTAAAAGTGCAAATTCCTGTAAAAGGTAAAATAAAGGCGGAAGTAAAATTTGGAAGCCTAGTTGGTTGAATCTAGAAGCTTCTGGAAGCAATTATTCGGTGAAAAGTTCACTCCTTTCATGTACATTCATCCCTCCATTAAAGGAGCCTACCCCTTGGTATGTGGAACTTAATCCCTTTGAAAGAGGATTCTATCCCCTCTTATTTGGAGCTACAACCTCTTATCTTTTCCTATAAATTGAGGCCATAGTTCAGCCTCAAGGGGAGTTAGGCTTTGAGATTTTTTTAGGAGAATTGCTGGAAAAACTCAGACTCTCTTAACTGATTACCATATGGGAATGATTACACACTCACGTGTATGTTAGTCAAGAGAGTGCAAAGGCTTGTCAAAGTAGAGGAATCGCTTGTTCCGGACCCCGGAAGGACCTGTATGACATCAAGGCGAACACGGTTGTAAGGCTTCTTCTTTCATCAAAGATAATACAAATGGATCATGTTTTCTCAATGAGTTGTTTATTTAAATGGCTTATTTCTTAAATTCCTTGATCATCAAGATAGATTTATGGTTTGTGAATTAATATATATTATGCAAGTGCTTCTAATTCTTTCATGTTTTTTATTGTAGATCCCGAAAGGAGACGTATTCAAAGTGATAGGAGAGAATACTACGATCAGCGTTGGACTACAGGTAAGTCCTAAATCCTTCATTATAGATAATTCTAGATCAAATATAATCTAGAGAAAGTAGTTTACATCTGTCTGTTTGTTGCTAGTTATCGTAGGATAATAGGGAGATATGTCTTGTCTTCAAGAACGATTTATCCGTCCAACAAAATGGCGACTCCGCTGGGGAATGGATCTTGAACTTAGTTTTCATTTTAGTTTTGACTTGTGAAATTATTTTTCTGATTTTGATTGATTGATACTGGCTTGGGTGATTTATTCCTGTAGAACCCCTGAAAAGTGCTTTAGAATTTTTTATTTTTTCTTTAAGTTTTCTGGTCTTCGCACTTTGTCTTTAGGCACAGTGCGGTCATTTCTGCTATTTTTTTGTATACATAGTGCGGCACTGCACCTGTTTACACTAAAACCTGCGGACCCTGAGAAAATTTTTGAAAAACTTAAAATTCTCTTTTCTAGGATCGGCTTGCAAGATTCTCAGTATATACCCAGACTTGTATGTTCTATCAGAAAGCTTTGTCTGAGAGTTTTTTTCAGCATTTGTAAGTTTTGAATGATTTTCTACAAGATCTGCATGTTATAAGTGATTTTTTCTTTGTCTTTATGTCACTCAAAGATTAGAAACCTCTATATACCGTAGATCACTAGTATTTCATTATTTTCTTGCTGAGTCTGTCACTTCATAGCAGAAATTGTTTTAAGAGAATTAGATCCCATTTTCTCATTTGCAAATATTTAAAAACTTTTTCATTAAGTTTTGAATTTCACTTTAAAAACCATAATTGGATGTTTTTGAGTTTTTGCTCATTTTAGCAAATAATTTCTTAGTTAGATTACAAACTAAGCAAAACGTCCTCAAAATATTTAAGTTTTTTATTTCAGATTTAATTCTTAGAATTTTTAGATCTCGAAATTAGTGTTTTTAATTTTGAGTGTTATTTCTAGAAATTGTAGTTTTCTTTTGGAGAATGTTTGATTGTAGTTTTGATCTTGAAGAATAAAGGGATTTCTTTTTGAGTAATTGATCATTCTGAGTTCTCATAAGATTTCTTTTCATATGTTCTTGTTTTGAAGGAAAGAATTGTTTTAGAAGATTGCATTTCTCAACTCTTTCTTTTAGATAGAATTCATTGAAAGCAAATGAATTGTTTCTCATAATAGATGCATTTTTAGTGTGTTTTGAGTCGGGTCACTTCATATCATCAAAGTTTCACTTTCGTACCTATTGTCCTAAGAAACAGCCTATTAAAAGCAACGCTTAAATTAAAATCAATCTAGTAAGTTTTATATTTCTAGGACTCTTTTCACCAACATAGCTTAGGCTAGTGTCTTGGAGTAGGGAGTAATTAACTCTCCAAGACAATTAAAACAAACAAGTAGTTGATCTTGCGATAGGAAAAATCCAATAGTAGCTTGTATGCTCTGGGAAGCTCCTCCTAAGGGAGTCAAGCACGAGATCATATCCGAACCAGTGAGGTGATCAATTCTATCTCATTGGGAACAATGGAAGATGTTCGCGTATTAACAACGATAAACCTCGGATTGACCATTGTCGAGGAGCCTGGGTCAGTATACCTTGGATTATGTCAAGGAGCCTTCAAGGGGATTAAGCTTTGTTACTCTACCCTTGCACGTATTGTTGGAAATATTGTCATTGATGGCAATGGAGGCAGCAAAGATAGAGACAGACAAAGAAGGCAGCAGATGCAAAGATAGGCAAAGAACAGCAGTAGGTAATATGTACAGCGAAGGCAGAGGTAGAGGTCGAGCAGCAGAAGCAGCTAAGGCAGAGGCAGAGGCAGAGCTGTTATCACAGCAGAGGCAGAACCGTTATCAGAGGCAGAAGCAGAGGCAGAGCCATTTTTAATTCTAAGATTCGCTACCCCAGCTGGAGGATACATAAACACAATTCCGGGAATCGTATAACACAAGCGACAAGTGTGTATATATATATATATATATATATATATATATATATATATATATATATATATATATATATATATATATAATATATATATATATATATATATATATATATATATATATATATATATATATATATATATATATATATATACAAACCTTATTTCGAGAACTAATACTCCAAAGTGAAGGATACATAAACAATATTCCGGAAATCGTAACCCAAGCGGAAAATATATATATATATACAAACAAATTCCGAGAATCGCTACCCCTGCTGGAAGATTCACTAAAGATCGAAGCGGAAGCAAGCTTATATATATGTGCAGTGAAATACATATGATGCGCCACATATATATGTAAAGGTCCATAGCATATACTTTTATATGTAGCGCAATATCTAAATAACCAAAGGTTCTATCAAAAATCAAAGGCTTATAAGGTGGGACCCTTTCCAATCGCATCGGAGAAAGGATTGGCAGCGGAACATATCGACAAGAGTTCCGATTGAGTTCCAGATCTGATGGGTGTATGAATTATGATTCAAACGTATTTGAAGTCTGGCATAATAGCATCGGATTAGTCTAATCGCATCGGAGATTATAAGAGCATCAAAACATCACAACAGAAAGTTGTGATTGCGATTGAGATCCGGACCCGACGGGCATATAAATTATGACTCATATATGTTTTGCATTCCGGTGAACAGTGGTCAATCGCATCGGAGTTAAAGTGGAGAATCGGAACATCACAACAGAAAGTTGCAATTGAAATTGAGATCCGGACCCGACGGGCATATAAACTATGACTCATATATGTTTTGAGTTCCGGTGAACAGTGGTCAATCGCATCGGAGTTAAAGAGGAGCAGCGGATCACATGCAACTAAAAGTTGCGATTGCGATTGAAGACCAGACTCGATGGGTTTATAAACCACGACTGATATATGTTTGAAGTTTCGTCATAATAGTGAATAATCGAAATCGGAGCATTGGAGCATTGAGACATCGGTACATTCACATGAAAATTGCGATTGCGATTAATCGCAATCGAAGAAATCGCAACAGTGATCAATCGCAATCGGAGAAATCGCAATAGTGATCAATCGCATCGGAGAAGGAGCAGGGCATCGGAGCAATATATTAAAGATTGTGATTGCGATGAATCACAATCGAAATGATCATATCGCAATCAGAGAAATTGCAACAGTGATCAATCGCAATCGGAGAAATCGCAACAGTGATCAATCGCATCGGAGAAGGAGCAGGGCATCGGAGCAATATATTAAATATTGCGATTGCGATGAATTGCAATCGGAATGATCATATCGCATCAGAGAAACAAACATTAGATTCAAATGATCGTTGTGGGGCCCGATCCTTTCATATATTAGAGTCTGTGATTCGATTTATTGTAGATTGGATCGTTATATAAGACCAAAGGCCTATTTGAGGTTTTACAACATTTGATCGCAATATATAAATATAAAGCAGCCAATACATAATACGAATTATTATAATGGACCCACGAGCCTCGTCTTAAGGTGGAGGGCGATTATTAATATAATATGATTGCGATGTGTGGAATCGCATCGGGCCATAAAACAAAGGCCGTGGTGTATGTATGTTCCACTTGCAGAACTCACCACATCAACAAGACACTTGTTGTATAAAAAGCGTTGGAATTTGCCCAGATTTAAAGTCAGCAGTTACATATATATACAAAATGCACTGATATAAAAAGCACAGTTACATGTATGCAACAGTTACACCATAGCAGAGGATAGAAGAGAAAATAGAGCTGAAAAGAGATAAAACACAGTCACAGAAAAGACAGACACAATCAAAGAAAAGACAAATGCGCAGCGAACCAAAAGACTAAATGAGTTGAGCTGGAGTTCTCATTGTAATTTGATTGTAAATGTTTTAATTGATTTTTATTGTTTGTGATGCATTGGCAAGTCTCCGGGAAGAAAAAAAATGTCCCAATGTAATGTTAAATTGATACCTACAGTTATATTTATTGAATAAACAGATAAAAGGAATGAGAAGACAGAAGCCAAAGAGTCATGACTGTTCGCTCCAAATTCTTTGTGAAATACAAACAGTCATGTGAGGAACTTTATAAATAATATCAACTGGATATGCATAAAAAGTTTAGAGAGAGAAAATATAGAGAATGCAGAGTATAGAAGAGTGAGGAAGAGAAGATTAAGAAAAGAAGAGCAGAAAGAGATGCTACAGAACAGAGCTGATATCTGAGGTAAATCAGCAAACATTCAGTTTGATAAATTGAGGAAGTTGGAGCTTGGAGCTTCCCTATCAAGTTGCAGCTTGATAGTTTGTGATTATGTGGCAGAGGTTGGAGCCTCCTGTAGGTTGGTGCTTACGAGAAAATTGAAGGGAGTTGGTGCTTCCTTGCAAGTTGTAGCTTGCTGAATTGAGGTTGGATCCTCTTGTAGGTTGGTGCCTGCAGAAAAACAGTGGTGAGAGGGAGTTGGAGCTTGCCTTTGCATCACAACAATAATAAGATGTGGTTTTATCCCTTTATGGGTTTCCACTTATATCTGGTGTCTATGTGCATGATATTTATGTGTTGATCTAATTTATATCATCTGCTTAATACCTGCTGCTCTCATATTAAGTCTACTGTTATTTTATATTAATTCTTGCTGCTCACATTCTAAAATTACTCACCTATTACGTTGAAAATTAAATGAAGGTGTAAATAAGTTTAATGAAAAGTTTTAAAAGTTCATGAATGTGTTAAACTGATTCACCCCCCCACCTCTCAGTTTAACTAAAGGTTCAACAATTGGTATCAGAGTGGGTTCCTTTGTACAAGTTTAACAACTGAAAGGAGATCCTAGGTTCCCAAGATGGCTAGTAAAGAAGGATGCTCAACCAATAAAGCCCCTTTCTTCACTGGTGAAAATTATGCTTTTTGGAAAATCAGAATGAGGACATACATAATGTCTCTAGGAATAGAATTACAGTTCGCTGTGGAATATGGATATACCCCAAAGGCTTGGCCCAGCTCGAGAGAAAAAAGAAACCAAACAAGATTTGTAGCTAACGCAAAAGCCATGAATGCCATCTTGAATGGATTGTGTGAGCGAGTTTATCAAAGTAATGCACAAACACAACGCAAAGAAATGTAGGATGGAGAACATCCATGAGGAGACTAGAAAGTAAATATTTGCCAAACTTCAAGTCTATAGAGCCAGTTTGAGAACTTAAAAATGGATGATGATGAAGATATTGCTAGCTTATTTCTTAGCTTATTTCTAAGTGTTGTACAAATAATGCAATAACATGGAAGCTCTTAATAGCATGAAGGCTCTAGGTGAAAACATAAAAGAAGTTGTAATTGTACAAAAGATTCTAAGATCTCTTCCACCCAAGTTTAATCCCAAGGTATGTGCAATAGAAGAAACAGCTAATTGGGAGACCTTGACCATGAACCAGCTACTTGGAAATCTAACAGCATATGAGACGAGGCTCCCACAGAAGAATTCAAGTACGAGGGAGGCAACCTTTAAAACAGAAAATAAGAAAGAAGAAGAGGGAGAAATATGCTCCTGCTAGGATGAAGAAGAGGCAAAATTTGTCAAGAAATTGGATAGAGGATCAGGTAAATACAAAGGTAAAATTCCTTTCAAATGTTTTAACTGTGGAAGAGTTGGACACTATTTTGCTAAGTGTCCTCACAAGAAAGTAAGGAATCAGCCTCAAGAGCCAGAGGGAAATAAATCAAAGAGCTGGCAGAAAGGAAAGAAGTTCAGCAGAAAATTCGCTTATGCTCAACAAGGCAGCAGTACATCTAAAGATTCAGATGAACCCTCAAGTGAAGAAGGAACCTCCAAATTATTATTGATGGCCATAGAAGAACTTGAAGGACTCCTGCTAGAAGATGAAGAAGAAGAAGGGGAAGTCGACCTTGAGGCGGAGCTAAGAAGTGCTTTGGAAGAGATTGACAGACTCAAACTGAAATGCAGAAAACAAACGGACATTCTTCTCAAGTATGTAAGAGAATAAAAAAACTCAGAAGTCCTCATGCAGCTGAAGGTAGAGCTTGAAGAAGCCAAAATGATAGAAGACATGTTACTTCAGCAAATCAAAGATAAAACCCGAGAACAAGAGAAGCTGGAAGAAGAAGTAGTATGCCTCAGGAAGAAACTAGAAAATGCTCAAAGAAATGTGGCTATAAACTCATCTCAAACAATAAGCTCTAGTAAGTTGAATGAAATTCTGGTTGCTCAAAGATCCCCTATGATAAAAACTGGAATAGGCTATGATGGAGAATTAAGTAAAAGCAAAGAAAAGGTTGAAAGAGAGATTATTTTTGTAAAAGCAAAGAAGAATGATGAAGTAGCTCAAACAATTACTACAAGAAGGAAGCACCTTAAGGAAAACGGAGATCGGAAAAACTCCTAATAAAAAAAGAGGCAATAAATACTAAGACAACGAGAGAAAGGGACATATGTCTTTGAATATGTCAAATTCGGAAGCCATCAGAGGATTTTCCTCCTATGAAGAATGCCACTGTTATATGCACTTACAAGTTGGGACACATTTACTGCATATTTCCATACAGGAGGAGTAATTCACACCCGAGAAAAGATACGGAAACATTGAAGAGGCGCCTCAAAGCAAACAAATGGAAGAGACAACCTTATATCGGTATGTGGAAATAGTTTCTATGGTTACTGTTTTTATTGTAAGGAATTTGGTCATAAAATCATTGAGTGTAGAAAGTATGGACAAAGATTGATGTTTAACACCTTAAGGAAGTTTATGAATAAAATAAATTTTGTTCATACTCATAATTCTACAAAAATTATGATCAAATGTTGTGTATGCAATCAAGTTGGACATATACCTTCCAAATGTCCTCTAAGAAGATGTAATTCATCATCTCACAAAAGATACCAAACAAAAGGGTGCCTCCAGTGGATAAAGAAGGTGAATAAATGTGACTTGGCTCTAACTTCTCAAGATTTGAAAAGTCAATGGTATTTGGACAGTGGCTACTCTAAACACATGACAGGAGACAGATGCAAGTTTATAACTCTTGATGAAAATAAATCTGGCAATGTTACTTTTAGCAATGATAATTCAGGTAAAATCAAGGGAAAAGGCTTAGCCAACATAGAAAATGGCAGAGGAAAGGCCCAAGATGTACTATTTGTAGATGGGCTGAAAGAAAATTTGTTAAGTGTCAGTCAGATGTGTGACAAAGGCTGTGAAGTTCTTTTTAGAGCACAAGACTGTGAAGACAGATCAAGCACCACAAGTAAGACTCTGCTAAAAGGAGTTCGAACAGAGAGTAATGTTTACATTGTGAAAGAGGAAGATGAAGCATGTCATCTTAGCAAACTAGAAGAGTCATGGTTATGGCATAAAAGGTTGGGACATCTCAACTTCGATCACATAATCATACTAAGAAAGAAGAAAGTTGTGAGAGACATGCCAGAAATAAAGAGGCCTTCTAATACCATATGCAAATCATGTCAATTAGGCAAGCAAACTCGCACATCTTTCAAGGACAAAGATGATTTATCAACAACAAGACCTCTACAACTTGTGCACATGGATCTGTGTGGACCTGCAAGAACTAAAACTCCATGTGGTGAATCCTACTTTATGTTGATAATAGATGATTTCTCCAGAATGAGATGGGTTTCATTTCTCAAGAATAAATCAGAAGCTCCGGAAAAATTTAAGATCTTCAAAGCATTAGCAGAAAATCAAACATGATGCAAGCTGAAATGCATCAGATCAGATAGAGGAGGTGAATTCACAGATTATGAATTTGCTGACCTATGCAATGAACATGGGATAAAGCAACAATTTACTATTGCAGGAACACCTCAGAAAAATGGAGTAGCAGAGAGATAAAACAGGTCTGTACAGCAAATAACTAGAGCCATGATACATGAAAATAATATTCCTCAAACCTTCTGGGTAGAAGCAGTACACATAGTGGTGCATATCCTTAATAAAGCTCACTTAAGGCCAAGCAGTGACAAGACTCCCTATGAACTATGGTATGGGAAACCAACTTCAATCAAACATTTTAGAATCTTTGGAAGCAAGTGCTACATAAATAATAATGATGAAAATCTTGGGAAATTTGATGCAAGAGCAGATGCAGGGATATTTCTAGGATATGCATCCAAAAGTAAAGGGTATAGGTGCTACAACAAGACTCTTCGAAAAATAATAGAAAGCATTGATGTGAGATTTGATGAAGAACTTCCAAACAATACAAGAGATGCAAACTGCTGCAATCCATCAGACAACCATGAAGAAGAAAACCAAGATGATGAGGAAACAAGCAAAACAACAGAAGATACAGAGCTGAGTTCGAAAGCTCCCTCAAGATATACTCAGAAGAACCATCCTGAAGATCAGATCATTGGAGGCAAGAGAGTAGGGGTCCAAACAAGAAGGCAGCTAATAGAACAAACTGAAGAGGTATACATAGCCATGTTGTCACAAATAGAGCCAAAGAAACTTGAAGATGCCGGCAAGGACAAGTCTTGGGTAAATGCTATGAATGAATAATTGGACCAAATTGAGAAAAACAATACCTGGGAATTAGTTCCTAGACACATTGAGAAAAATGTCATAGGCTCAAAATGGGTATTCAAAAAAAAAAATGAATGAGCAAGGACAAGTAATCAGGAATAAATCCAGACTGGTCTGCAAAGGATATTCACAAATCGAAGGACTTGATTACGATGAAACATTTTCCCCTGTAGCCAGAATGGAAGCCATCAGAATGTTTCTGGCCTTTGCTTGCTACAAAACTTCAAAGTATATCAACTGGATGTAAAATCTTTGCATTTCGGAATGGAGATCCCTAGAAGAAGAAGTCTACATGGAACAACCCGAGAAGGTTTCTCTTTAACGAGGACAAGAAGACTATGTATGCAGACTGAAGAAGGCTCTTTATGGACTGAAACAGGCTCCTTGTGCTTGGTACTCAAGACTAGATAAATATTTGCAAAAACAAGGCTTTAAGAGAGGTGGAGTAGACAACAATCTATACATAAAAGCCCATGAAAATGAATTAATGATTGTTGTAGTATATGTTTATGACATTATGTTTGGAAGCAATAGAGAAGAACTAGAAAAAGGGTTTGTTGATGAGATGAAAATAGAGTTTGAGATGTCTATTATTGGAGAACTCAGTTTCTACTTAGGACTTCAAATTTAGCAAAAGAACACAGGAACATTCATCTCACAAGAAAAATACTTGAAAGAAATGTTCAAAAAGTTCAAAATGGAGGACTGCAAACCTGTGGCAACTCCCATGATCACAAGATGCAAGCTGTGTGCTGATGATGGGTCTGCTGATGTAGATCAAAAACACTATAGATCCATGATAGGAAGTCTGTTGTATCTGACAGTATCAAGACCAGACATCATGCTAGCAGTAGGACTAGTGGCTAGATATCAAGCAGCACCTAAACAAAACCATCTTCTAGCAGTCAAAAGAATATTTAGATATCTATAAGGAACAACACAGTATGGACTTTGGTATCCTAAAGGCAAAAGCTTCACTTTGACAACATACACAGATGCAGATTGGGCTAGCTGTGTGGATGACAGGAAAAGCACAAGTGGAGGTGATTTCTATCTAGGAGAAAGTCTGGTGGCATGGTTAAGCAAGAAACAAACATCTATCTCTACAAATACGAGCGAAACAAAATACATAGCAGTAATGACATGTTTGCCACACAAGTCATGTGGATGAAGCAAACCGTCCAAGACATGAAGGTAAGCATTGATGAACCTATCTCAATCAAATGTGATAATACAAGTGCTATAAGTATATCTAAAAATCCTGTGCTTCACTAAAAAACTAAACATATCCCAATTAAGTATCATTTTCTCCGAGAACAAGTGGCTCAGAAGATAGTAAAATTGGAGTATGTACCAACAAAAGAATAGACAACAGATATATTTACTAAACCACTTGCCAGAGAACCATTTGAATATTTGAGAGACAGACTATGGGTAGTATCTGTAGATGCTACTCTCTAATATGAAGAGAAAGAACAGGTTTAGGGGGAGAACAGAAACGAACATATCATTCTCAGGGGGAGATCAACCAGCAAGGGAAGCATGAAAATAGGTCCTCAGGATCAAAAGGATTACAGCAAGAATACATTCAGCATAAAATGGTCAGTGGTGCAGTGGAAGAGTGGTGAACCCGACGTGAACCGAACACGGAAGAGTAGTGAACCCGATGTGAATCTAATCCAACAGTTGAAGCAGCAGCGTACAAAATCAGAAAATTCCAGAGAGAGAAAATGCACAAAATATTGAAAAAGGATAAAATCACAGGATCAAAGAATAGAAGCTACACTAAGAATTCAAACCTCTTGCCATTGATGTCAAAGGGGGAGGAAGAGAAAGCAACAGGAGGAAGAGCAGGCAAACAGAGAAAATGTATTGCCATAGAGAAAGTGTATTGCCATCAATGCCAAAGGGGGAGACTATTGGAAATATTGTCATTGATGGCAATGGATGTAGCAAAGACAAAGACAGACAAAGAAGGCAACAAATGCAAATATAGGCAAAGAACAGCAGCAGGTAATATGTACAGTGAAGGCAGAGGCAGAGGTCGAGCAACAGAAGTGGCTAAGGCAGAGGTAGAGGCAGAGCCATTATCACAGCAGAGGCAGAACCGTTATCAGAGGCAGAAGCAAAGGCAAAGCCGTTATCAGAGGTAGAAGCAGAGGCAGAGCCATTATCACAAGTAGAGGCAGAGCCATTTTTAATTCTGAGATTCGCTACCCCAGCTGGAGGATACATAAACACAATTCCGGGAATCGTATAACCCAAGCTGCAAGTATATATATATATATATATATATCAACCTTATTCCGAGAATCATTACCCTAGGCGGAAGGATACATAAACAATATTCCGGGAATCGTAACCCAAGCGGAAAGTATATATATACAAACAAATTCCGAGAATCGCTACCCCCGCTGGAAGATTCACTAAAGATCGAAGTGGAAGAAAGCTTAGCTATATGCGCAGTGAAATACATATGATGCACCACATATATATGTAAAGGTCCATAGCATATACTTTTATATGTAGCGCAAGATCTAAATAACCAAAGGTTCTATAAAAAAGAAAAGGCTTATAAGGTGGGACCCTTTCCAATTGCATCGGAGAAAGGATTGGCAGTGGAACATATCGACAAGAGTTCCGATTGAGTTCCGGACCCGATGGGTGTATAAATTATGATTCAAACGTATTTGAAGTCCGGCATAACCGCATCGGATCAGTCTAATCGCATCGAAGATTATAAGAGCATCGGAACATCACAATAGAAAGTTGTGACTGCGATTGAGATACGGACCCGACGGGCATATAAATTATGACTCATATATGTTTTTCATTCCGGTGAACAGTGGTCAATCGCATTGGAGTTAAAGTGGAGCATCGGAACATCACAACAGAAAGTTGCGATTGAGATTGAGATCCGGACCCGATGGGCATATAAACTATGACTCATATATGTTTTGAGTTCTGGTTAACAAGTCATTCGCATCGGAGTTAAAGAGGAGTAGCGGATCACATGCAACTAAAAGTTGCGATTGCGATTGAAGACCGGACCCGATGGGTTTATAAACCACGACTGATATATGTTTGAATTTTCTTCATAACAGTGAATAATCGGAATCGGAGCATCGGAGCATTGAGACATCAGTACATTCACATGAAAATTGTGATTGCGATTAATCGCAATCGGAGAAATTTCAATAGTGATCAATCGCAATCGGAGAAATCGCAACAGTGATCAATTGCATCGGAGAAGGAGCAGGGCATCAGAGAAATATATTAAAGATTGCGATTGCGATGAATTGCAATCGGAATGATCATATCGCATCAGAGAAACAAACATTAGATTCAAATGATCGTTGTGGGGCCCGATCCCTTCATATATTAGAGTCTGTGATTCGATTTATTGTGGATTGGATCGTTATATAAGACCAAAGGCCTATCTCAGGTTTTACAACATTTGATCGCAATATATAAATATAAAGCGGCCAATACATAATGCAACTTATTATAATGGACCCACAGGCCTCGGCTTAAGGTGGAGGGCAATTATTAATATAATATGATTGCGATGTGTGGAATCGCATCGGGCCATAAAACAAAGGCCGTGATGTATGTATGTTCTGCTTGCGGAACTCACCACATCAACAAGACACGTGCTGTATGAAAAAGCGTTGGAATTTTCCCAGATTTAACACCAGCTGTTACATATATATACAAAATGCACTGATATAAAAAGCTCAGTTACATGTATGCAGCAGTTACACCACAGCAGAGGACAGGAGATAAAACAGAGCCGAAAGGGACAAAGACACAGTTACAGAAAAGACAGACACAGTCAAAGAAAAGACAAATGCACAGCGAGCCAAAAGACTAAATGAGTTGAGCTGGAATTCTCATTGTAATTTGAATGTAAATAATTTTAATTTATATTGTTGTGATGCATTGGCAAGTCTTCGGAAGAGAACAAATATCCCACTGTAATGTTAAATTGATACCTACAGTTATATTTTCTGAATGAGCAGATAAAGGAATGAGAAGACAGAAGCCAAAGAGTCATGACTGTTCACTCAAAATTCCTTGTGAAATACAAACAGTCATGTGAGGAACTCTATAAATAATATCAACTAGATATGCATAAAAGAGGTTAGAGAGAGTAAATATAGAAAATGCAGAGTATAGAAGAGTGAGGAAGAGAATATTAAGAGAATAAGAGCATAAAGAGATGTTACAGAACATAGCTGATATCTGAGGTAAATCAGCAAACATTTAGTTTGATAAATTGAGGAAGTTGGAGCTTCCCTATCAAGTTGCAGCTTGATAGCCGTCAGTTGTAGCTGACTGAGCTTGGAGCCTCCTGTAGGTTGATGCCTGCAGAAAATTGAAGGGAGTTGGTGCTTCCTTGCAAGTTGTAGCTTGCAGAATTGAGGTTGGAGCCTCCTGTAGGTTGGTGCCTGTAGAAAAACGGTGGTGAGAGGGAGTTGGAGCTTGCCTTTGCATCACAACAATAATAAGATGTGGTTTTCTCCCTTTATGGGTTTCCACTTATATCTAGTGTCTCTGTGCATGATATTTATGTGTTGATCTGATTTATATCATCTGCTTAATACCTGCTGCTCTCATATTAAGTCTATTGTTATTACTCACATATTAAGTTGGATATGAAATGAAGGTGTAAATAATTTTAATGAAAAGTTTTAAAAGTTCATGAATGTGTTAAACTGATTCACCCCCCCCCCCTCTCAGTTTAACTAAAGGTTCAACACGTATATCGGGTCGTAGACTGTTCCCCTAGGTATATTTGTTCCTGTTGGTGACCTTAGTGGCCATAAAATTTAGGATTTTTTCCTAAGGTGACGGTGGAGGAAAGATCCCACTGTACCTGGAGCAGACGTTGACTAGACTCACTTGGACTCTCCGGAGGGTTATCTTCACTCGAGATTGTTTAAGTGGAGAAACTTGCACCGGTCTATTTCATTAAGCAGGTTTTCGGGGTAACTGTTACAACCGCCATTTCTACATTAAAATACTACGATGTTGGATTTCATCACCAACTAGTGTTTTTAGTGTGGCAATATACTGTTTATGTGTGGTTTGATCTCCTAGATTTTATAAGTGTTTGATCATTTTATTGTCTCCTTAGTGACTGTTAGGACTTTTGATTGAAATTTTCTTTGATTACGTGTGATTAATAATTTTTAATTGTGGCTGAATTACCAAGACAATCACGTAGACTACAAGGGAAACCCCCTGAGTATACACCAAGCCAACTTGAAGGACTGAAAGCTCTGGTACCACATACTACCAGTAGAATTAGATCAACGGAACCAGGAGAATCATCCATAATTACTCATCCTGATTATCATGAAGTAACTCAATCACAAACATCATAATATATTCAAAAGTCAATTTCAATTTCTGAAATCACTCACATTTCTTCTACAACCAGTGAATTAGCTAAAGAACTTGAAATTTCTGAGCCAGAAACTGAAACTGCTGTGTTATAATCATCTTCAGGATTTGTTACTCCGACTTCTAGTGATCCTGATTCACCTAGAGTAAGACATCGCATTACCGAAAATCTTCCTTCTGATCTCATATGTATTGAAGAACTTGTTGGTCCAGACGAAGACGTAGTTCTTCCCAAAACCCAAGAAACTTTGAATCTTAGAGAGCGTGAATCAATATTCTACAGTCCTTTTAAAATTGACACTTGGTATTTATCATTGACATATTTTTTACAAAATGCAAGTCTTACTTATTCACCGCCCTGAATTCCTTTTTACCCTACACCGAGAGGTTATCAACCTTTATTAGCTATGCCGGGTGAGTCATCTATGTTTTCTGAATCTCCAGAAATATTTTTATACGGTGGTTCATCTGTTCCTCCGGGATACCAGTCGCTCTCTGGTACCTTCTCAGGAGCAGCTCCTCAAACAATTGAACAAATGTTATCATCTGGTACAAATGAAACAAACACTGGCACGTTGAACACAGAAAATTTTTTATGATGTCTGGAAATATTCCAAATCCTCAACCTCAAGGAAGTCAGTTACCGCCTGGGGGGCAACCTCAAGGAAGTTAGTTACAGCCTAGGGGGCAACCTCAAGGTAGTCAATTACTGCCCGGAGGGCAACCTCAGGGTAATTTTTTACCACCTGGAGGTCAACCTGTAGGACAATATTTGCAGCCTGGGGAGCAACCTCAAGGACGGTACATACATCAAGGTCAATATCAACCTCAAGGACAGTACATACGTCAAGGTCAATATCAACCTCAAGGACAGTACATACCTCAGGATCAATATCAACCCCAAATTTAGTACATACCTCAGGTTCAATATCAACCCCAGATTCGATACATGCCTCAAAGTCAATATCAACCTCAAGGTCAATACCCAACTCAAGGTTTTCAACCTCCTTCAGGTCAACCATTATTAAAAGGAGCTGGAAATTTTCCAGTTAATTATCAAACTTACGTTCAACCTCGTTATGTTCCTTCATATGCACAACCTTCTATGGGTCAATACCCCGGAATTAATATGGTGTGGGATCCATCTCAAATTCAACAGATTTTACAACCCAATGTGCAGTTACCTAATCAACCTTGACAACCTATAGGTTCTGGTCCGACCCAGTAACCTCTCCAGCCTACCATTCAAGTCTCTGCACCTGGTTATGTTCAACAGCCTGGGCCTAGTAAACCTAGAACTCCGCCTCAATCTTCTGCTGCTGCTGCAACTTTTGTTCAACCTACCACACCTATTTCTAGAGAATCTGCAGCTCTTGTTTCTACTACCCATGTATCAGTACAAATTCCTCAAGTATCTATGCCACAATCAAGACCTACAATTCAGACTACGGTCCACATGGCTATAGGACAATCTGGTACAAGTACAATTCTCAGTAGTCAACCACAATTTACTTATCAATCGTACCAGGGGAAGTATCAATTTGGACATGCTACACAAAATCCAACATATCAGTATCATTTGTATCCTAGGTATACTTATCAAGTACCTCAACAACCCTAGTATGGTCCGGTTAATCCTGGTTATCTAGGAGGTTTCACAATTCCCAATGTGCATCCAATTCCAGGAGGAGGATATCCTGGATATCCTCCTCCTGGAACTAGTTTGATCACACAAGGTTATCAAGACCCTAGCCGTCGGTTACTATTCATAGAAACTTTAGATTTACCTAATCTATCACGCCTTACGAATGATCCCATATTTTATCTTCCATATTGGCCGCCAATTCCTAATAAGTTGCCCAGTGATATTCCAAATTTTAAAGGTAATTTAGAAGAAGATCCATCTAATCATGTTATGACTTATCACCTCTAGTGTGCATCCAATTCACTAATCGATGATTCAATTAGATTACGTCTTTTTCAGAGAACTCTCATTGGTCTAGCTTCCAAATGGTACATTGAGTTACCATGAGGCTCATTTAATAATTTTAATGCACTAGCTACTACTTTATTAACCCATTTTCAGTTACCTGTCAGATACGACAATGGTACGGAATTGTTGACCTCATTAAAACAATCTATTTCTACATACATATCTGATCACATTCATGAATGGAGAAGTAGGAAACGTTTAGTGAAAGTCTTGATTCCGGATCAAATTTTGGCTGAATGGTTTATCAAATCATTATTGCCCAAAATCACTGAAGATGTGGCCAAAGGAGGCGTTGTTACAAAAGAGCAAGTCATTGCTCAAGCTCAGTACCTTGACCTTTTATATACACAGTCAGGTACTTTATATGACAAAATCCCTGATTTACCAAGACCTGATCAATTAACTACAACTCCTTCAAGATCTCATGTCGTTGATGGTGTAATTGGTTCTATTAACACTAGCAAGAGTAAGAAGAAATCTTCCAAGACGACTTCTTCTATTATAACTTTACCCGATTCACCAAAAGGAGATTCTTCTGTTGAAACTTCCGTCGATATTCATGTTGTAGAATCATCTACAGCCAAACCTAAAATTGGTGGTAAGAATAAAGGTAAGAATAAAAACAAAAAATCATCTTCAAAAGATAAAAACGATAAAACTAAACCAACTGAAGATAAACGGAAACCTCGTTATCCTTGTCTGATCTGTGATGAGGATCATTTTACTAAAGAGTGCCCGCAGAGAGCCGAGGTATCAAAATTCGTTAAGGGTTCGCCCAAACCTGCTGTCTTGAAGGATCTCTTTCCTGCTCAAGATAGTAACATGATTGGATCTTCCTCGAATACGCTAGAAGATATCTTGATGGTTGCAACGCGATCGCAAGATTATAGTAGTAAAAATTCTGTTGGTGGTAAAGAAGTAGAAAATTCTAATTCAGCATCAACTACATCTCCCTCAGTTTCTGATCTGCTACAAATCGAGAAACCAAATCCTGACTTAGTAATCAAATCACCTGCTAAAGGTGTGCTTCGTAAATCAACTTTCAATCCACATGCGAGAGCTGCTCAGAACTACAATATTGTTGAAGACTTGGCGACTTCCCCTTCAGCAATGTCGGCTTTGGAAGTGTTGCAATCATGTCCAGCCCAAAGAGGATTACTATTGTCAACCATAGGAGTTGTAGATCTTCAGGATTCAAACCAAATGATCTTCGATTTGGAAAATTCTACACCCCGCCTACCTCATCAAATGGATTTTCAAATTCCAGTTTTAGTCAAAAACAAACGTTGTTTTCGTATTTTTATTGATGAAGGGGCTTCTACGTGTATCATGTCGTTAAAATGTTGGAAATCACTTGGTTCTCTGACACTTAACCAATCGCTGACTATCCTCAAAGATTTTTGTGGAAGAGGATTCCATCCATATGGTATTTTACAGGATCTACCTATAGAGGTCGAAGGAAAAACCGTTAATCTAGATGTGGAAGTGGTTGATGCCCCTCTGGATTACAACCTTCTCCTAGGTCACAGTTGGTCTTACGCCATGATTGTTGTTGTATCATCGGTCTTTCATCTCATCATGTTTCCTCATAAAGGAAAGATCATTAAAATAGATCAACTCTCATATTATTCATTCGACCCAGCCACTATTGATGGCATCCAACATGTCAGAAAATCGATTATCTCTTATAAAGATGTTGGAGTGTGTTTAATTAAAGAATCTGCTTTACTAGGAACTTTTTCCCTGCCTGCTCCCAACATACCACCTCCTATTGCCAATATCAATATGATTACATCAAGTACTATTTCCTTTGATGATCCTTGGATAGTACCTTCAGACTCATAACTGGATTCTTTCAATGGTGCGATGCCTTTGAGTCCTTTT
Source organism: Pinus albicaulis (assembly GCA_034641835.2). NCBI lineage: Eukaryota > Viridiplantae > Streptophyta > Pinopsida > Pinales > Pinaceae > Pinus > Pinus albicaulis. The sequence goes on from CM076582.1 coordinate 1,642,306,104, forward strand.
GAATTAGCATATCAAGCAGTACAGTCATTTTTTGATACTCCTTCAACTAAACCTGATTTAGTGGATGTGATCAATGAGGAATCACTTTCCATATCGAGCTTAGCTTCGACATCAATTCCGGATCTTATTCAACAAGTATTCAATGCTGATGAGCATATTCATGAATTTTTGTCTATAGATGAATTACCATGGGAAGATCTACATCATCAATCTTCATTTTTACCTGATCTCGATCATTTTGAAACTAATTTTTCCTCCATTTTTACCGCTGATTATGTCAACAAACCCCAGAATCCTCTCACGAATTTCGATTCTGAATTGAACTTAGCAAACATTTCTACAACAGTTCCTATTGACATCTCAGTGAAACCAGGAATTGTTGAAAACATTCATATAGGTGCTTCTTGTATGCCAGATGAAATCCAAGCATATAAAGCCCTATTTCAGGAATTTTGTGACATTTTTGCCTGGTCATATGAAGAAATGCCAGGAATCGATCCATCAATTGTTGTTCATGAAATTAAAACATACCCAGATGCTAAACCTGTCCGACAAAGATTACGTCAGATACATCCACGAAAAGTTGCCGCTATTAAAGCAGAAGTTGAGAAATTACTTCGTGCAGGTTTTATTTATCCAATTCCTTTAACGGATTGGGTATCTAATATTTTTCCTGTTAATAAAAAACAAGGGATAATATGAGTATGTATCGATTATAGGGATATAAATCGAGCTTCTCCAAAAGACAATTATCCAACCCCTTATATCGATCAAATTATTGACGATTGTGCTAGAAATGAAATGTTTTCATTTATGGATGGATTTTCGGGCTACAATCAAATCAAAATACTCCCTGCTGATCAACCCAAAACAACTTTCATTTGTCCGCGGGGGACTTTTTCTTATTGCAAATTACCTTTTGGACTTAAGAATGCTGGCGCAACTTTTCAGAGGGCAATGTCTTATGCATTTCATGACATTAAACACATTGTGCAACCCTATCTCGATGATTTACCTGCTCATTCATCGCGCAGAGAAGATCATCTTATTCATCTACGAGTTATCTTTATGAGATGTAGGCATTATAGGATTTGTCTGAATCCTCACAAATGTGTCTTTTGTGTTGAATTTGGATGATTATTTGGATTTGTTGTCTCAAAGGAAGGCATTCGTGTCGACCCATTAAATGTTGAGGCTATTATCAATTTACCTCCTCCTTCTACTCTTCGCCAACTCCAAAGTTTGCAAGGGAAATCAAATTTTTTACATCGATTCATTCCTAACTATGCTAAGTTAACCAAATGTTTTACCAGGTTGTTAAAGCATAATCTTCCTTTCTTTTGGGACGAGATCGCTGATCGATCTTTTGATGCTCTTAAACACGTGTTGACCCATGCACCGTTATTGCATCCTCCCAATTACAACCAGGATTACTTTTTATACCTAGCGGCCTCCAATTCTACGATTGGCATGGTCTTAGTTCAGGAAGATGAATTCCACAATGAACATGTGATTTATTATCTCAGTCGCAATCTGCATTCGACTGAAATCAAGTACTCACATGTGGAGAAATTGGCCTTGGCAGCAGTGCAAGTTGTCCAACGATTTCGTCATTACATATTGTTACGCAAAACAATAGTGATTTCTGATTGTAACCCTATGATGTATATTCTGCTCGGGGGAAAATAATCCAAATGGATTGTTATCCCATAGGAGTTTGATTTGGAATTTGAAAAATCCAAATCAAATAAATCATTGGTATTCGTCAAACTTATGTGTGACTTCCCTGACACAGAAACTATGGCAGAACATTCGATCGCAGATGAATATTTGTTTCTTATCAGTACCATCAATCCTTGGTATGGAGATATCATCATTTATCTCCAAACCCAAACTTTTCAGCCTGAAATTTCATGGTCACAACGACGAAAAATCCATTTCCAGTCTCAGAAATATCATATTGTTGGTGACACACTATACCGTCATGGTGCAGACTCTGTTTTTCGACGTTGTCTCACTCTTGACGAAGTTGAAAAGGTTTTAAATGACTGTCACTCCGGAGCATGTGGCGGTCATATGTCTGGGTATGCCACAACCCAAAAAATATTGCGCGCTAGCTATTTTGGTCGTCCTTATTTAAAGATTGTATTTCTGCTATTCGAAAATGCCACAACTGTCAAATCTTTGATCGAAAGATGCGTGCAGCACCCACTCCTCTTCACCCTATAATTTTTGTCGATCCTTTTGCAAAATGGGACATTGATTTCATTACATGTAACCCTCACTCGGCTGGGGGGGCATGGGTATATTATTCTCACAGTAGATTATTTTACCCAATGGGCCGAGGCGATACCTACATTTGCAGCAGATGGAAAAACTGCAGCTACTTTCATGTTCAATCATGTGATTGCTTGTTTCGGTGTACCGCAAGCGATAATTACTGACAATGGGAGTCATTTTCGAAACATCATGATGACTGAACTAATTAATCAACTTGGCCTGCGCCATGACAGTTCTACACCATATTACCCGCAAGCTAATGGTCTGGTTGAAGCTATCAATAAATTTTTAGTCACCATGATCAAATGAATCATCAAAATTCATAAATCGAATTGGCATACCATGCTTTTTTCAGCACTTTGGGCATATCGAACCTCAGCAAAAAAATCAACAGGTTTTATCCCTTTTCAACTGGTTTACGGTTTAGAAGCGGTATTACCGATTGAATGCAAGTTACCGTCACTCCAACTAGCCATAGAGTTACTACCAGCCACTTCTAAATAGGAGAAACTCTTTTTGTACTTAACTCAATTAGATGAGAATCAGCACAACGCTGCATTAGCTATTGAAGCTCATGTGAAACGAATGAAAGCTCAGTACGATAGAAGTGTTACACCTTGTATTTTTTCAAAAGGAGACCTAGTCTTGGTTTATGATCAAGTTAACGATAAGCTAAGGGTTGGGAAATTTGAACCCATGTGGCATGGTCCTTATATTGTCAAGCGACAGCTTGCAAAAGGGGCCTATGAACTGATTGACTTTGACAGGGTCTCTTTAGGCAAACCCAGAAATGGGTTCTATCTGAAGAGATATTATGCTTGATTCTTGTGTGGAGATCTTCCCTGTATATTAGTTATTTTCATAAGCTGGCGTGTTGTAGATTAGAAGAGTGTGCCTAGTTTAAGTGTGCTTTTACTACTATCCCTGCTTATCTGGACCACTCTTGATTTTTCAGATGTCGACGTCCCTTCAAACATACATTGGTTTTGTTGATGGTGCTTATCGTAGTACACGGAACATTTCTTCCATAGCTTGGGTTATTTATTCACCCACTGACGAGTTAGTATCTATGCATGGGGTAAGCCTCGGTCAAATGACGAACAATATTGTAGAATATAGCACAGTTATTGAGTTATTGTCTGACTCCATTTCATTTGGAATTCAAAGTTTGATCGTTAGGTTAGATTATGAACTCATTGTATTACAATTGAATGGAGTATATGCAATTAAAAACCCAGTGTTACTAAGATTATTTTTGAAAGTTCGTCTCTTGGAACGAGAATTTTATTATATTGAGTATCAACACATTCCAAGAAATTTAAACACATTAGCTAATGTAGTAGCTTCTAGTGTTATAAACAGACATTTGCGATAATTAAAGAAGTAGATCAAAATAACATTCGATAACATGTTAAGACAGATAACTAGAAATAGTAGTAATATCGTAGCATAAGAGTAGTGTTTTCAAAAGTATTACATCGTCCTCAATCATAGGTTCAAAACGCCTTATGATCGGAAAAAAGTGATACAAAAAATGATATAAGTCTACAATATCAATCATCCACTATCCGTGGTGATGATCGCGACAAAACACTACAGCAAGTGCCACCTTGCTCAGAAATCTCCTGAACGGTCCCGGAACCCTGAAAACATATCTCTGTAAGCGGAGCAGAATGTCATCTATGGTAGTCTCTGGAATATCTAAAGTCAACCACTCCAGATGATTTTCCAGGTCAGTAAGGACCTCTGATGTTTGATCCTGTGATGGTGGTGGTGCTGCGGCTAGCTTCCTATCAAAAGGATGGAGAGTGGCTGGTCGACATGGACCCACATCTGCATTTGAAATTTTTGTCATCAGTTTTGGATGATTCAAAAAACAAAACAAAAATTAGAATTTAGAAAATTTCAAAATGATTCTTACCTGAGTCATCCCACTGTGTCCCTAGAGGAAGAGACATCTCTCGATCATCGCGGAAATCTATCCCAATATAAGGGAAATCTTCTATCGCGAAGATTTGGTTCTCCAACCAATGGAAATAAGCTGGAGTAAAATGAACAACCTCGCCGCCTTCACTATGACGAGCCATCAATGCAACCCATCGAACCATCCGAGGCTCTTTGACTCTACCATGATCAACTGAAATCAACTGTGGGGCCAGAGAAGGAATTCTCTCTAGAGAAAATGTAATCACGATTGCTCCATACCCGAAGTTTTTCAACTTTGAGTTTTTTTCTCTAGTTGTTAGGAATTTACCGCAGCAATAAAATATTTACCGAGAGGAATAATAATCATGAAAAAGAACCAGCAACGAAACATTAACATAAACACATATGTTTATCCGGGAAAACCCCAAATCTAGGGAAAAACCCAAATAGTGAAATTTCATTAACCATTGGCCAAAACCTTGACCAATCCGTCCAAGTGAGCCTTCACCGCTCACCTCCAGGCCTGCCTTACAATGAAGTATTCTCAGCCTCTTATAGGCTCCATTACATGCAATACCATGGGCCAAAACCATGGGTGCACAAAACCATGTGCCCCAAAACCACTACTATTTACCCTAGTCAACTTTGACTCTATCCCGAGTCAAGTTTACCTAACAATTCCCCCCTTAAACTTGACTTGGGGATTATTGACTAAATCCAGCCAAACCTGCTAGATGAGATAACCCCGCTCACTCTATCTCTTCCCCCCTCAAATTTTTACCCAGGGTAATTGTAAAATTGAAATCCCCCCTATCACCTAGGTCTAACCCAAACTTTACCAGTGATTACCCATGGGTATGCATGTCATACCAGGTCTTATAGCAGTATGCCCATTTACATGTAATAAATTAACTTCATTATAATAATAATATTTTTTTTGTTTCATTGTTACTATCTTTGTACATATGAAAACAATGTCCATATAAAAAGAACCCATCTACCGGATTACATGGGTCACCAGCCTCTGTAACTGCCAGTCCTCTAGGAGTTCTCTTAAAATACATGGTTCATCAATTTTAATTAATTTAACTGCAAATATCCTCTCCCATTTTGACGTTCTTCAAAGCATTTGATTGACAAATTTTGTCAAACACTTTGCTCTCCTAACATAGTTAATGGCTTGCTATTCTAGCACATATTATCTCATATCTCATGGATGCAGATAACATAATAATTAAGGGCGGTCCTGTCCATTGTAGACATAGTTTTCACCATCTCCAATAAAGCTTCCACCAGGATGACCATCGAAACCTCGATGGTTGCTTCATTCATGTCCTCCGCCTGCAACAGCGTTATCCTCCTCATCGTTGTGTCGACTCCAACCTATGGATCAACCAATGCAATGAACAACCCCGAGACCTATGTTCAATTCCCATGTCGTCTTGGTTGCAATTTTCCCTGGCTCAGCAGTCTCCCCTGAACATTATTTTTTTGTGTGTTTGTGGACTGCGCAGAATCCTTCTTCGTAGCCTTCAATCCAGCGTTGACCACCGGTGTCCTCTTCACGACTCTCTTTTGTCGTCCAGCCAATGCACCGCTCACATAGTTACAGACCCATCGCATTGCAGGGCTCTTTCGCGTGGGATCCTACCAGAAACAAGATACCAGATTTTGATCTGTTGTCTGGCATTTGAATAGGTTTCGACAGCGAACACATTTTGTATTCCCAGGCATCACTCCAACCATCCACATCGCTCATCCATGTTTTTCCCACCGATTAGTTCTTTCGTTGCATTGTCACCCTCGATGCTGCTTTCCAATAACATATCTTCATAGCCACAGGCTTCTGCCGGCACCATGAATTCACTCCATGGCGTCAATATACCTGCTCATCCACCCTCAAGATGACTTATCTCTCGAGATCATAGGAAGAAAATATACACAATATTATCCTCTTAGATCGAGTTTGGGCACAGTTTTTAAATCCCACAAAACCACACACTAACAACTACACTGATAAACACATCCTCGAGGGATTCCCTGGCATGATCTCTAACCGCTATGATCTTCTTGAGCCCTCTTCCATTATCTTCACTTATAAAGCACGTTACAGTCCTCGTCCTTCACCATTTCCGATTGGTGGGGATGTTACAGCTTTGGGCACACACAATCCCAGAGTCAACACGTCAAAGACAAGTAAGTGGCCAAGACCCCTCACCATTTTCATCGCAGCTCATTCCTTTGGAAATGAGCCCATTCAACAAAATAGATCAAGCGTTACACATCATATAACCAGAGCCACTCACTGCTGCACATTTAATTTTTTGCTCCACAACCACGACGTTCCACAGATGCCCCACTGCTGTATTGCCTCGACCACCGGTGCCATCTTCAAGACCTCAACCTCGGTCGACTCCAAAACTGCCTCTGCCGCCATATATGTTTCTCTTGGTGTTATATTCACCGCTCTCAAAGCGGCTGCCATATGGCAACGCGTAAGACTATATCCCTATAGTCTCACAACCCGGACATGAAACACCTCCACCATTCATTTTACACCATGCTATGTCTGCTCAAATCTCATAGTATTGTGCGTTCATCTAGCCATAACCTCTTGGGAACAGAAGCGTCCCTCTGAAGCCAATTTGGCTCCGATACCATTTGTTAGGAATTTACCGCAATAATAAAATATTTACCGAGAGGAATAATAATCATGAAAAAGAACCAGCAACAAAACATTAACATAAACACATATGTTTATCTGGGAAAACCCCAAATCCGGGGAAAAACCCAACCAATGAAATTTCATTAACCATTGGCCAAAACCCTGACCAATCCGGCCAAGTGAGCCTTCACCGCTCACCTCTAGGCTTGCCTTACAATGAAGTATTCTCAGCCTCTTATAGGCTCCATTACATGCAATACCATAGGCCAAAACCATGGGTGCACAAAACCATGTGCCCCAAAACCACTACTATTTACCCTAGTCAACTTTGACTCTATCCCGAGTCAAGTTTACCTAACACTAGTTAGTTGGCCTTTGACATTGGCCAACACTGCCTCACACCAATTGAAAATGGTACCTCTAAAGCAGTCAACAACAGTTTGCATTTGGAATCTTGTAGCAACATGTGGAGCTGCACTCCCACACAACCAGGTTACAGTAAACGCAGCCACTTTGAGCTCAGGACGAATAATGGTTTTTATGTCAATGCGTTTATCCTTGGGGTCCGCTTCTTCATTGCAAAATTCTTCCTGAAGGCTAGCGACAGACTGGCCACCTACCCTAGCCCCAAACAAAAAGAGTGGCTCGCCCCTCTTTGATAAACCAGTGAGAAAGTATATATCTTTCAGCTCAATTTCGAGCCGGTGACCTCCAATGATAAAGCATTTTTCCTGGACATCCCATTTGTTTACTAGCCAGGTAAGTAAATCTACTTGAGCCCTCATACCCTGAAAGGCCCAAAATTTGTACAAGCCGCATTCTCTCAATACACGTAATGTAGGCGGATGTAACATGGCAGCCTCATCAACCTCTTCGTGCTCACTTTCTCTCCACTCAAGCATTGTAGATATCCTGCAATGGACAAATTAAAAGGTCAGAAACAATTTGAGTGGGAAAATTTGGTTTTAAGTTGGGAGTTTTATTCATTTTATTTTTTCTTACGGCGCCTCTGCACTTTTCGCATAAAAACAGTGCGTGGATCCGCACGTATCTTATGCATAAGGTGCGGGACCACGACAATTTTCCCTTTGTAAAATTGTCGGGGTCTGCAAGTTTCATGTGTTTTACCTGCGGACCCCCGTGAGCGAATTTTGGAACATATTTTCCTCCTTAAAATTAAATTTAAGCCCTAAATTAAGAAAGTAAACAAACAAAAATGAAGGTAAGGATGATGTGGATTACCTGGAACTGACAGTTTTCGATTCTGAGGGGCGAATCTTCCGTAATCTCCTCCGGAACATTTTTTACCAAAAGCTCTCAATTTTCACTCTGAAATCAAATGGTAAAAATGATTTAGAAAAACTCCTTTTTATAAGTTTTTTTGAATAAATAAAATATAATTTTATTTATTTTTCACTTTGAAAAGTTGTTTTCTGAATTATTTTTATTAATTATAAACATGTATGTTTAATTTTTGAGTTTTTGTGCAGAATACAGGATTTTTCGGGTAAAATGGTCCTTTTGACAAAGGAGTATACCTTTTATCACTTTTTCAAACTTGGTAAAAATTATGAAAAAGCGACTGAGTACATTTTTATCACTTTTAGAACTCGTTAAAACTTACAGAAAAATCGAAAATACTAAGTATACTTTTATCACTTTTTCGGACTCTTGAAAATTACAAAAAAGTGAAATCTTAGAGTTCTCTTTTAAGCCCTTTTCAGACTCTCTAAAAATGAAAAGATTGCTGAGTACTTGACTATTCAAACTCGTTAAAGGAAATGAACAGTCGTCCCTTCAGTATAAGTTTACCCCTTTTCCAGACTGAAATGGACTGTTTACGAAAAAGGTATACGTTGACTAATCATGGTCAATAGAGTTCTCTCCTGTATTATTTTATCCTTTTTCGGGCTTGAGAGACTAAATTTACGAAAAAGTACACCCACAGAGTTTTCTTAAGTTTTTTCTTCTGACTCCTTAAAATTGAAAAACACCGAGTTTCTCCTATACTGGACTCGTTAAAATTTAACAGTAAGGGACCTGTCGATTACAAATAGGAACGAACCACTCCTTCTTATGGTTTGATTTTAAACTAAGTTGGACTCATCCGAAGGATGAGCTTATATAACAACCAAATGTTATCCTCCTCAAGCTTGTTAAAAATAAAGAGGTACTTTCTAGAAATGGTGGGGGAAAAAGAGAGAAAATGAATCCATTTGTTACACTTTGTTTAAAAAGCAGTTTACCACTCTTGAACACGACACTTTTTGTCACACTTCTACCTGGGTTGGGAAAATCCTTTGCCTATCAATTAATCAAACCATATTGAAAGTCTTCAGCCGGTTTCTGGGTATTAGCTTAGGTCATTTGTCACCAAACCATCTGCAGTGTCGTTATGTGTTCAAGAGGACGGTTGAAATAAACCATTCATTGTAAACATTTGTCTCCATTCGCGTTGACCATCCCTGAGCCAGTCCTTGAAAAATATTTCTACAAAACTTGACCTAATGATTTCGTGTCATGGGCTTTCCTACGACGGATCACTTTCTATCGACGACAGCTCATCATCTAGGAAATTGATCTAGAATCCTTCAGTACCTTGGAATCTGCATGCCTTAATGGCAGGTTTCTCGTCTTCAACGACAGGTTGCATCATTGACCTTCGATCGAATGATTCCGTGAAATGTTCGACTTCAGATCATTTATTCACATTCCATGGATTGTACTGAATCCTTTGAGAGCCATTGTCATTATTGATGGTTTCTCTCACACTTGTTAACAGTTCACATCATTGACTGGTAATCAAGTGGTTTCTACTATGTTTGACTTTGACACAATCAATTGCATGGATATAATCGTACTAGTTCGGGTAGCAGAAATCAAGACCCTAGATCTAGTTTCCACCATCCAGGCTGCGAGAAGTTTTATTATTCATTATGAAGTAGACTATTCATAAACAGATGGTTGCGTCCATACTATTTCTACATTATTGATGTGATAGTGAAATCATTTCTACATCAGAACAAGTTTTAGTTAGTGTTTGATCTGAGTATGGGAATGCCTACCTCAGCGATGATATATATATATATGTTTTTCATTGAATGTTTTTACAGGATTCCGACTGGGGTGTCCACAAGCTAATCCTCGAAATGATAAAGCACATCACTCTTCTAATGGTCTTAGACTTCGCACTTTAGGGGGCAGTCTGTTACACTAAAAATTGTCACCATGACGTTTTACTGTCTGTATGGGTTCATCGTTACTCATACAATACTCCCTTAGAAGTATACAAACATCAAGTTCCTAAAACCAAGCCTTGAAATTGAGAGAAAAGCTTATAAAAGTCATAAAAATACTTGTACCGCACTTTCTCTTAGTATTACCTACGGTGCCGCATCTGTTTGTTCTAGAACGTGCGGAGCTGGTTGCACTCATTCTTCATTAAAAGTGTGAATTCTTGTAAAAGGTAAAATGAAGGCGGAAGTAAAATTTGGAAGCCCAGGTGGTTGAATCTGGAAGCTTCTGGAAGCAATTATTTGGTGGAAAGTTCGCTCCTTTCATGTACATTCATCCCTCCCTTAAAGGAGCCTACCCCTTGGTATGTGGAACTTAATCCCTTTGAAAGAGGATTCTATCCCCTCTTATCTTTTGCTATAAATTGAGGCCACAGTTCAGCCTCAAGGGGAGTTAGGCTTTGAGATTTTTTGAGGAGAATTGCTGGAAAAACTCAGACTCTCTTAACTGATTACCATATGGGAATAATTACACACTCATGTGTATGTTAGTCGAGAGAGTGCAAAGGCTTGTCAAAGTAGAGGAAACGCTTGTTCTGGACCCTGGAAGGACCTGTACGACATCAAGGCGAACACGGTTGTAAGGCTCCTTTCATTAAAGATAATACAAATGGATCCCGTTTTCTCAATGAGTTATTTATTTAAATGGCTTATTTCTTGAATTCCTTGATCATCAAGATAGATTTATGGTTTGTGAATTAATCTATATTATGCAGGTGCTTCTGATTCTTTCATGTTTTTTTATTGTAGATCCCGAAAGGAGACGTATTCAAAGCGATAGGAAAGAAGACTACGATCAACGTTGGACTACAGGTAAGTCCTAAATCCTTCATTATAGATAATTCTAGATCAAATATAATCTAGAGAAAGTAGTTTACATCTGTCTATTTGTTGCTAGTTATCGTAGGATACTAGGGAGATATGTCGTGTCCGCAAGAATGATTTATTTCTCCAACAGACACTTGTAGGGTATGCATTGAGAGCCATGGGACTCCATCACGTGATAGAGCGTCATTTCATCTCATGGGCACTCTCAACAATTATTGTAACAACCATCGTGAAAATTCCATGTAATAAAGTTAAAAATAATAACCACGGTTGATGGGACACTTATTTGAAGCTGAATTTTGGGCAAAACATCCTAGTGGGTATTCATTTGGTTTATTCTGGCTAAGGAAATTGGCAAAGGAAAAGGCCAAGGATTTCGAAAGGAAAAATGGCATTTTTGGCACATTTATTTATGAAAATAATGGAAATTATAAGAAAAGGGAGATTAAAGGACATGGGTTGCATGTGAGGAGGAAAATGAAGGAAATAGAGGTCTCGTCTATAAAAAGTCTTTTGAGGATCAATTGGTACCTTTTGTTAATGCATTTTTGGAGCTCTCTTTTCTCTCTCTCTCTCTCTCTCTCTCACTCACTCTTGGACACTAAGATTTTTTTGGAGCACTTTGGCATTGGAGAAAGAAAGGAAAGAAAGCGAGAAGAAGGAGGGAGTAAGAAGGAGGAGTAGGAATCAAGCAGCTACAACGGGATTCTTTGCACGTATTGATTTGCATGTATGATTTCCTTGCTATATGTGGCATGCATGGTATTGCATGTGGTTCTTTTCTGTCTTGGCATGGATTTTTTCTAGGTGTGACAGTATATTCATCCAAGTCTTGCCATTTCTGAATATCCATGGTGTTGTGGAGCTCTCACGTTTGGTTTAGCTCAATTACTGAATCGATTCGAAGTCGAGTGAGGTGGATCTCCGAATGATTATGGAACCGGTTAATGTGTTTCCTTGGTTTAGGGCCTAATAATCCAGGTTTGGATTGCGATAAAGCTTGAGAGGTAGTTTTCTCTCCATCCAGGCCTAAGAATCCCAAGTTTGGGATATATGGTAAAGCCTGGAGAATATGTCTCAGTTTAGATCCTAGTGACCCCTGATTAAAACTATGGGTTTTAGTTAAGCTTAAGAGACTAGGAGACAGGAAAATTCCTTATGGTTTAGGCAGACATAATCCAGTGATATCCATGCTTGTGTTGGCCTAGTGATCGGGTGTGGATCACGGTAAAGCCTGATTTATATTTGATGAGGGTGATGTGGTTTAGCCTCATGATGCCCTAGTTGGTTCTTTCAGTTTGAATTCCGACATTCATGCTTGGAATATGAGATGGGGGTGATTGGCTGAAGAGAGATTTGGCTTAGCCAATCTATGGTCAGGTGGAATGTGGAAGTCCCATATCCGGTTGGTTTTTACATTCAGTAATGAAGAGCTCATTCCTTTGGTATTTGAAGTATGATTGCACTGGTTATTATGTGGATTCTATTTTTGTTGTATCCATGGTATTTCTGTTGTTATTATGTTGGTTATAAGCATGTATTTTATCAGTGATGATGTATGGCTCCATCCATGTTTTTACTTGTAAATGAATGCAAAATGTATCTATGGTCAAATAGATTTTATTGCAGCTTATGATGTGATGGAGCAATGCTTCTTAGCGATTCTTAGATAAGTATGAGGCCCCTATGCTTAAATCTGTTGTTTACACCTATAGATTCAATGCTTGTGACATGTTTGACAAAATTCCTGTCATGAATAGGAGGGGTTCAGATGAGTTCTCGTTGATGTGATTACTCATGTATCATTTTCCTATTGGTATTTATCATCCCTTAAGTTTTCATGGAGTTCTGGGTAGTGACGTAGGCTCTGGGCTTGTAAAGGTGGCTAAAATCTTGGATCCGTAGGCACAAAACTAAGCATTTGGGGCCCCGCTAGCATGCAGTGTTATGCATTTGGTTGTAACCTTATGGCCACTGACATGCAATGTTATGCCTGCGGCTATGGCTCAAAGAGGCCAAAAGGTCAATGTGACCCAGGGGTAAGAGATCTAAAAGGTTGGGTTACCTCCTAGGGATGTTGTTGTTGTTGTATTAGGTCCTTAAGTTTTGTTTTCCATTGCTCCCACTTCCTTAAGGTCACATAGGTGGTTGAATCTCATTATAGTAGCCTCTTGTCACATATTTACCCCGGCTGACTGGTTGCTTTGGTAGATGTGGGAAGGGGGTGTTACAAAGTGGTATCAAAGCATGGTTCAACCCTTGGACTGGATGGGAAGTGTGTTGGTCATTCTTTGGTTAATTTCTTATGTGCTTGTCATACCTATGGTGTATGTGTTTGTTGCATTCATGTTGTGTTGGCCATGGTGGCAGTGGTGTCGCCATGGAAAGTCTGATGGTGTTTTTGTCAACATTTTGTCATGTGTATATGACTGATAGTGTTTTGTTTATGCTTATGTATTTTCCGTGCACACTTGCTTACATATTGTTACATCTTGAATATGAATTGCTTGTTTATGCTAGGTCACATATTGGTCATGCTCATGTGTTGTATGTGTATGCTTGCTTGTGTGATGTCATTAGTTGAACATGCATTGGTCGTTCATGCTTGGTTACATGTCGCTTATGCTTATGTATGGTTCGTGCTTGTGATGTTGCGTGGTCAAGTTGCATTGGTATGGTTATGCATTAGGTCATGTTGTGTATTTGGTATGAGCATGCATTGATGACTAGACTCTAACTAGAATGATGTTTATGCATTAGTATACCATGTGTTATGAGTTTATATGTTGTTGTGATTATATATACAAGTGTACTACGTTGATTGGTTGATCTTGTAGGATGTATCCTCCCCAAATTACAGTAAGTTACATTGTTTTATTGTTATTTGGTTTAGCTAACATACTATGCTTGGCAGGAAAAATATCATAATGAATAGCAAGATGGTAGACTACAAGGACTCACCCTATAAGTCATATAAGCAACATGGTGGGCACTCTTCATATTTTACAGAAACATTTAGAAGCCTAAAGGAAGAAACAAGGAGTCGTAAGGCGGATAATGAAAGACTCATATAGACACGAGAAACAAGCAAATTTGAATGCAATACTTCTTCAGATCTTATCAAATTTGTAGAAACAAGGGCCACTTAGGATCAGCTATGGATAGAATGAAAGAACTAATGGGGCATATGGCAGTAGGTCTCTTGGAATGCACAGGTCAAATAGAGCTGATACAATGAGAGACGACAGGTTGTTGGACACTCTGGATAGGAGCAAAGATGAGTACAGGTACCATTCTAGTTCTGGTTCGGATAGACATCATGATCGTCGTCGGTATCATTCTTATAGGAGGAGTGATAGGGGATACATGCTGGATGAATTTAAGAAAGCAAAGTCACCTACTTTCGATGGGGACTTGAAGAAACCAAAAGAGGTAGAAGCTTGGATACTTGGGATGAAGAAGTTCTTTGAGTTGCACTAGTACTCGGATAACATGAAGGCCAAGATTGCTATCTTTAGCCTTAGATGTAAAGCAGACATCTGGTGGCAGTGAGAAGATGTGAAGTGGGTTAGACACATTGGGATAGATGACTTGAGTTGGCACGAGTTCAAAAGACTTTTCAGTAAGAAATAATTTTCAGAGAGGTATGTACTAAGACAGTAGGCCTAAGTGTGTGATTTATTTCTTTAAAGTAATTTGATTTCAGTTAAGCATCCGTTTACTCTTGTATTTCTTAAGCACTGTACTACTAGCATTACTCTGACAAATGAGCCTCGGATTGAGTCACTCTTTGTAATGACAAAACGCTCTCGGGTTGACATATTAATGTGAGGCTATTAGAGGTGAAAGAGACCCTTTTTATAGCTCTACAACAGCAAGGCCAAAGAATTTTATGAGCTAAAGATGAGATCAGTGACATATGAGGAGTACACAACAAAGTTCTTGGAGCTATTGAAGTATGTACCATATATTGAGGACTAGAATGCTAAAGTTCAACAATTTGTCAATGGTTAGCCATTAGTGTTCAGAGATTGGATTGAGTATGACGAGCCTCATACATTTGAGGAAGTCATTGGGAAGTTGAAGCATTGCTATGAACAATCAAAGCATAAGAATGAGTCTCGGCAAGCATGGAAAGGGAAGGAAAAATATAAAGGTAAATGGAAACTGAAAAGAGAAAGGCCTTATAATGCAGAAGAGAAAGAAAATGTGGCACCACAAAAGAATTTTAATGCTGGTGGACAGGGACATAGGCCAAAGTAGCAGCATAGATCACAACAATAGAATGGAGGTAATGGTACGGGATAGTTGGAATGTTGGACATGCGATGAGGAGCATATTAAGAGAGATTGTCCACAAAATCAGGGAAGTAGGCCTAAGATATATAGTTCACAGAAGGCACAAATTGTTGGGGATGTTGGGAAAAGAATTCCTCGTATTTATGTAGTTGTGGACAACAGGTAGATAGATCACCAGGCTTCTATCATTGAGATGGACGGTAAGCTTTGTGATCAAGTTATTTAAATTTTGATTGACCCTAGATCTAATTATAACTATGTTAGTCTCGACTTGGTGGATAAGTGTGGTTTGAGTAAGGAAATGCATGCAGAATCTTGGTTAGTGCAGTTGGACACTGGTACAAAGAAAAGAGTTCACCATTGGGTAAGAGCTTGTGCGTTTGAGTTAAATGGTATGCCTATAACAACGCACTTGAAAATATTTCCATTGGGTTCATAAAATATGCTATTGGGTATGGATTGGTTATATCTTCACAAGACCAAGGAAAATTTCTATGAAAAATCCATTGAATGCTTGGATGACAATGGGGAACTAAGAGTCTTATAGGGAAAGAAGAAAGCCACATCAGTTAGGATGGTGACAACCATGCATGCCAAACATAGTCACAAGAAAGGGTGTGTGCTATTTGCAGTTCATATCTATAGTGACAAAGGTAAGGAAGTTGAGGATGTAGATGTTTTGAGTAGATATCTAGTTTTGCAGCAGTTTCAGGATGTGTTTCTAGCAGATATTTCAGAGTTTTCACCTCATAGGGAAGTATACTTCTCTATTGAGTTGGTTCTAGGGGAAGCTCCAACATCAAAATCACCTTACAGGATGAGCACACCTGAGTTTGTAGAGTTAAAGTTGCAGCTGAAAGAAATGCTTGAAAAGGGCTCTATATTAGACCAAGTGCATCGCCATGGGGTGCACCAATGTTGTTTGTGAAGAAGAAGGATGGCACTCTTAGACTATGAATTGACTACATGCAATTGAACAAAGTGTCCATCAAGAACAAGTACCCAATAATGAGGATTGATGATTTATTTGATGAGCTGAAGGGAGCAACAATGCTCTCTAAGATCGATTTAAGATCGGGTTATCATCAGGTACGCATCAAAGAGCAGGACGTCTACAAGACCACATTCAGGACTAGGTAGGGGCATTATGAGTTTGTTGTAATCCCATTTGGTTTAACTAATTCCCCAGCTACATTTATGTGTTTGATGAATAGTGTGTTGCGTCCTTATTTGGATAAGTTTGTTATTTTGTTCATTGATGACATATTGGTATATTCTAAAAATGAGGAAGAGCATGTCGAGCATCTAGCAGTAGTGTTGAGGTCATTGAGAGAGCATCAAATATTGTATGTTAAGCTCAACAAATGTAACTTCTTCCAGACTGAGGTACACTACTTGGGACATGTTGTCTCCAAGGATGAAATTGTAGTAGATCTAGAAAAGATAAGAGCCATCATGGAGTGGGTAGCTCCTAAGAATGTAGATGAAGTGAGATCATTCATGGGATTGGCAGGTTATTATAGGAGGTTCATTAGGTACTTCTCACAGATTTATTTTCCTATAATATCATTGCAGAGGAAAGGTAATAATTTTGATCGGACAGAGGAGTGTGAGGCTAGTTTTGAGAAGCTTAAGAAGTTTTTGACGCATGCTCTAGTGTTAAATATTATAGATCCGGATAAGGAGTTTGTAGTGTGTACAAATGCTTGCAAGAGAGACTTGGTGGGGTCCTTATGCAGGATGGATAATTGGTATTCTATGAGTCACGAAAACTAAACGAGCACAAGCATAACTACCCGACACATGATCTTGAGCTAGCAGTGATCATTCATGCACTAAATATGTGGAGGCACTATCTTCTTGGTAGGAGGTTTGTATTGATGAGTGACCACATTGGGTTGAGGTACTTGTTTGAGCAGTCAAATATGAATGCCATGCAAGCTAGATGGTTGGCCACGATCAATGAGTTTGACTTTGAGATCAAGTACATCAAGGGAAAGGAGAACAGGGTCGTAAATGCTCTTAGCATGTGGGTATAGGTAAACCACATGGAAACTGTGAGCTCCTATGGGACAGACTTACATGAAAAGATCTTAGAGGAAGGTCAACATGATCACAAGTATATGGATATTGTGCACAAGTTACAATAGGGTATAGGTAGTTGTACAAGTACAGGTGTAGGTGTATAGGATTTAGATTACAATCTCATGGCAGATGGATTGGTCAGTTTTAGAGACATGATATATGTGTTAGACAACAGTGAGCTCGAGAAGGTGATCTTGAGGGAGTTTCATGTGAAACCATATTCAGGTCACCCAGGATATCATAAGACATTGATTGCATTAAATAGATTCTAATATTGGTTGAATCTAAAGAGGGATGTGGTAGAGTTCGTAGCCAGATGTTTGGATTTTCAAATGGTTAAGGAAGAGTGTAAACATCCAAGTGGATTGCTACAACCGATTATGATTCCAGATTGGAAATGGGAGGTCATTTCCATGAACTTCATCACAGGTTTTCCTAAGATATCTAGACAACATGATTCCATCATGGTTGTTGTGGACATGTTAATGAAGGTTGCACATTTCATACCAGTGAAGACTACATACTCAGATAGCGATGTAGTAGAGGTGTTTATCAGAGACATAGTCAAATTTCATGGGGTTCCAAAGAATATTGTGTTAGACATGGATGAAAATTTCACTTCCAAGTTTTGGAAGGATTTATTTGCATGTTTGGGCACCAAGTTGGCCTTCAGCACAACTTATCATCCACAGAGAGATGAACAGACTGAGAGTGTCAAAAAGATATTAGAGGATATGTTGAGGATGTATGTGATGAATCAGTAGCGCAAGTGAGAAGAATATCTTCCACTCGTAGAGTTCACCTACAACAACGGGTACCAAAAGTCATTGAAGATGAGTCCATTTGAGGCTATGTATGGGCAGAGTTGCAACACTCCTATCAGTTGGAGTGATCCGGTTAACAAGGTAATGATTGGACCAAAGATGTTGGCAGAAATGGAACATGAAATGCATGTGATCAAGAAGAACTTGAAGGCAACACATGATAGGTAGAAGAGTTATGCATATAGGAACATGTTGTTCAAGGAGTTTCAGATTGGGTATTAGGTGTACTTGCACATCAAGCCCAAGAAGAGCTCCATGTAGATTGGATCATGTGCCAAGCTGGCACCACAGTTTTGTGGACCCTTCAAGATCATTGAGAGGATCAGACTAGTGGCCTATCGACTTGCACTACCTTTCACAATGAAATTCCATGATGTTTTTCATATATCATTTCTTAAGAAGTGTGTTAAATATGTTGACCATGTGATTGACTGGTCTATATTGCAGGTGGAACCAAATGGAGAATTCCAAATGGAGCCTTAGTGTATATTGCAGAAAAAGGTGCTCATGCTCCAGAATCGAGCAATAGAGCAAGTTAAAGTGAAATGGAAGCACATTGGGCCCAATGAAGCTACGTGGGATATGGCAGATCAGATGCAAGCCATGTATCCTTCTTTGTTTGTCAGTTGAGAAAAAGAAATTTTGGTGCGATGTTGGCAAATATTTGGCTTATGTTTTGGTGATGTTTTGATATATGTTTTGAAGTGATGTTTAGGTATATGTACATATGTATATGGATGTAAATATTGCCATGAACTATGTTATAAAGCTCCAACAAGCGATGTGGTGTCATGTTATTATAGTTGTCATGTTGTTATGATGTCATGTTGGTTTTCTTTTTAGTAGGGAGATCATTGTAAATACTGCATTGAGCTATGTTATAAAGCTAAATGGGCAGTATGGTTTCTTTTCAACAGATTTGCTAAGGTATGTGTGGTTGAACACCGAGGACGGTGTCCCCTAGGGGGGAGGATTCTGTAACATGGGAGGATTCTGTAACAACCCTGGTGAAAATTCCATGTAATAAAGTTAAAAATAATAACCATGGTTGATGAGACACTTATTCCAAGCTGAATGTTGGGAAAAACATCCTAGTGGGTGTTCATTTGGTTTATTATGGCTAAGGAAATCGACAAAGGCAAAGGCAAAGGCTTTGGAAAGGAAAAATGACATTTTTGGCACATTTATTTATGAAAATAATGGAAATTAGGAGAAAAGGGAGATGAAAGGTCACAGGTTGCATGTGAGGAGGAAGATGAAGGAAAATAATGGAAAATGAAGGAAATAAAGGCCTCATTTATAAAAATTATTCTCAGGATAAATTGGTACCTTTTGTCAGTGAATTTGTGGAGCTCTCTCATTATTCTCTCTCTCTCTCTCTCTCTCTCTCTCTCTTGGACACTTGGATTTTTTTGGAGCACTTTGGCATTAGAGCAAGAAAAGCAAGAAAGCAAGAAGAAGGAGGAAGAAAGCAAGGAGGAGCAGGAATCAAGTAGCTACAAAAAGATTCTTTGCAAGTATTGGTTTGCATGTATGATTGCATTGCTAGATGTAGCATGCATGGTATTTCATGTGGTTATTTTCTGTCTTGGCATGGGTTTTTTCTAGGTGTGACAATATATTCAGCCTATCCTTTCCATTTCCAGATATCCATGGTGTTGTGGACTTCTCATGTTTGGTTTAGCTGGATTACCGAATGGATTCAAAGCTGGGTGAGGTGGATCTTCGAATGATTATGGAATTGGTTCATGTGTTGCTTCAGTTTAGGGCCTAGTAATCTGGGTTTGGATTGCGGTAAAGCCTAAGAGGTGGTTTTCTCTCCATTCAGGCCTAGGAATCCTAGGTTTTGGATATACGGTAAAGCCTTGAGAGTATGTCTTTGTTTAGGGCCTATTGACCCCTGATTCATAAAATGGGTTACGGTAAAGCGCGAGAGACTAGGAGACAGGAAAATACCTCACAGTTTAGGTGAAGAGAATCTGGTGATATCCATGCTTCTGTTGGCCTAGTGATCGGGTGTGGATCACAATAAATCCTAATTTCTATTTGATGAGGGTGAGGTGGTTTAGGTTGGGGATGCCCTGCTTGGTTCTTCCGATTTGAAGTTCCACATTCATGCTTGGAATATGTCATGAGGGTGATGGGTTGAAGAGAGATTTGGCTCAGCCAATCTATGGTCAGGTGGAATGTGGAAGTCCCACATCCGGTTGGTTTTTACATTCAGTAATGAAGAGCTCATTCCTTTGGTATTTGAAGTATGACTGCACTGGTGTGGATTCTATTACTATTATATCCATGGTATTTTTGTTGTTATTATGTTGGTTATAAGCATGTATTTTATCAGTGATAATGTATGGCTCTATCCATGTTTTTACTTGTAAATGAATGCACAATGTATCTATGGTCAAATATATTGTGTTGTAGCTTATGATGTAGGGGAGCAATGATTCTTAGATAAGAATGAGACCCCTATGCTTAAATCTGTTGTTTACACTTGTAGATTCGATGTTTGTGACATGTTTGAAAATTTTCCTGTCATGGCTAAGAGGGGTCCAAATGAGTTATTATCGATGTGATTGTTTTTGTATCATTGTCTTATTGTTATTTATCATCCCTTAAGTTTTCGTGAAGTTCTGGGTAGTGACTTAGGCTATGGGCCTGAAAAGGTGGCTCAAAACCCGAAGTTGAAGGCACAAAAATGAGCATTTGGGGCCCTAGCTACTGGCATGCAGTGTATGTCTGTGGCTATAGCCTCCTGGCTGCTAGCATGTAGTGTTATGCCTATGGCTATGGCTTAAAGAGGCCAAAAGGTCAGTGTGACCCAAGGGTAAGAGGCATGAAAGGTTGGGTTACCTCCTAGGGGTGTTATTGTTGTTGTACAAGGTCCTTAAGTTGTGTTTTTCGTCAGTTGCACTTCCTTAAGGTCAAATAAGAGGTTGAATCTCATTAGTAGCCTCTCGTCACATATTACCCTGACTGGTCAGTTGCTTGGGTAGATGTGGGAAGTGGGTGCTACAATTACCCCATCTGGCTTAGTAGTGTACACATGGTTTGTCAGTTGATGAAAGGCCTAGAGAAGGTTTTTCTCACCCTTGAGGCATGGGAGGGAAAGCACTATCATTAGTGCCCTCATTTGGAGCAGTCTATAGGCTTATCTTTCACCAAGAGACCCATGATACTAGTATTTGTGCCCCAAAGCCACTTTGGAGCACCACATGATGACTTACATGGAAATTGATGGGCCATCCCCTTGTGCATTATTTACGGAGCTCTCTCTCTCGTTTTGAAAATTGTATGACTGAGTACAACCTTCCAACAACCTCACTTCATCATGATGTCATCATTTCAACCTACTATTGGATGGTTTATTCATAATTTTTTAAGCTACTTGGTGAGCTTGTCACTAAGGCCTTAATTTTGCACATTCAAATAATGTTAGGGGATTTAGAATAGGAATTCCACCTCTAAAGGTCTCATATAAATAGAACTTGTTCTCATTGCGAGAAAGCATCATCATCACTTGAATTTCTCTTGTAAAATACATTCACACTTTTTCTCTTGGACGAATTGGAGACTCTTTGATGCATTTCAATATATTTGGAAGCTATATTTTCGTTCTTCTTGGTTTCCTTTGTGTCTCCTCTAGGGTCTTAAATTTTGGTTGAATTCCCACAGTTATTTCTCCATAAATTTGTGTGCCCTAGAAGGGAAACCTAGTTTTTTTTCTTTAGATAAGGTGGCTTTCGTAATGCCCATATGAACTTTGTATTCGATAGAATAAATCACAAGAGACCCTTTCTTCACTCTTACCTTGACCTAGTGAAACCTTGGAGGAACTTCCTCCCACATTTACCCCACAAAACCCCAGGTCTTGCACAAGCCTTCTCTAGGTCTCCAAGAAGAGTTAAATTCCTATTAGAGGTGTCAAATCATTTCGCAAGTTTTTTGGGAGGTCCTATCCCGCCTTTGGAGCCTTGACTCTAGGCATACCTATCATCATTGCAAATTTTAAGCCCTAGGTCTTGGTCTTTGTCCAAGGTCTTTCTTGGAGAGCCTTTAAGCTTATTTGAATCATTGAACCATTTTTGTGCCTCTCCTTGAATGGGCTTAGTGGAATCACTTCACACATAGATCATTGATCCTTCCTATTTTAAGTGATTCCACTCCTATTAAGACTCCTTCCATTGGTGAAAGTTCATAAAGAGCAGGGGACATCGACTGAGGTGACAATGGGTCTTTGTCCCATTATTGTCACCTATTCTAGTAGTTGTTCAACAGGGTCCGCTCTTAGGGCATTGTTAGATTGTGGCAACAAGTTCTAGGGAAATATCCTAGTCGGGGCTTGGGATATCTTTAGAAGCGTCAACCTTGTGTCTTGTTGATGAGTAGGTCCAATTTTGGATCATTGGATCTCAAGGTTGCTTAAAGGCCCTAATACTAAAATCTAGGGCAGCCCCTATGCATTGATAAGTTGTCTCCACCTCACTTCCACCATGGAACTAACATCCATACAAATATATTTTTTCATACACTTCTTATCCAATTACAAGTCATTTTATAGGATCAACCATGATGCCTTCCTAGTTGTGCATTTTGAATGGTTCCACATCCATATGATAATATTTAAGCTTTAAGACCTCAATTATAGTATGTCCAAAATCTTGCAAAGTTATGTACCCACAAAAAAATGATAAGTAGAGTATTGCTCCTTAGCTTGGACCTTCATGATACTATCAAGGCCATGTAAAGTAGTTTAAT
Organism: Pinus albicaulis; assembly: GCA_034641835.2. NCBI lineage: Eukaryota > Viridiplantae > Streptophyta > Pinopsida > Pinales > Pinaceae > Pinus > Pinus albicaulis. The sequence goes on from CM076582.1 coordinate 1,642,329,061, forward strand.
TGGTTATTTCTTCTTAAAAGGCCATGTATAGGGCATGCTTGAGAAAGGATTAATAGGGCTTAGTAGTCCCATATATGCACACATAACCTCCCTTTTCAATGACACGTCCCTTACTAATCAACTCCATGCTTGCCACATATGTGGGAGAGAACCTAAAACACTCCTTCTCATGGAAAAGTTCATAGAATGGACCAATGTATTCATCACAAATACAATGGTACTAGTGGATATACTTCAAACTCCTAAGAATTAACTTCAAAGGGGGAATCATTTCTTACTAAATCTCAACCAAAGACATATTAAGGAATGGGATGAAAGCACGTGGACAATCCAATAGGTAGGAGGCTATAAAGAATTTAGTATATTGACCATAGTCAAGATTCAACTCATCCTCAACCCGTATATGGGCTAGGGTAATGGAAAGGAACTCCAGCTAATTGAAGATAGTTCCATCTTCATAGACCTCCCTAGATAACATTCGGTCAATTCACAAAGAAATGTATTATGTCCTCTTACCCATACAAACTTTGTAAGTGGAACATTGCCCTAAACTATAATTCTATAATGTTGTCAATTCTATTCCACCAATTCTCTAGCAGTTTATAGGAGTCATTGTATTCCTTATATGCATCAAAAAACTCTCATGCTAACTTCTGGGTGAGATTGGGGAGATTATACATCCATAGTATACTAACAACTTTGAAAGAAATAATAGGTCTCCCTCATTCATATGCAAATATCAGACTATGTATAATAATAGAAAAGATGTATTCTATTGGGTAGGCTTTCATAGTTAGTCATAATGATGTTGAATCTTCTAGAAATAAACTATGTAAGATAATTTTATTGTCCAAAGTTTCAAGTAGATGCTCCATCCATTGTCAGGTATGCATAAAGCTGAAAATGATAATAGAAAGCTATCACTTACCATTCCCACAATTTCAAACACCTTATCTCCTTTAACCAAACTAAGATTCTTGTGTCAACCCCCCTTTACTAATCTTGAACCATTCATGAAACATTGGAAATAGAAAAAAATCCTCATAATTTCAATCGGGAAGATGGCTACAAACTTAGCCAATCTTAGAAACCCATAATTCATTATGTAGGCTTTTGGTTGATCACCATTCTCCATATTTTGTTCAATCTTCCTTTCCCTGTCTTATTTTATTCCTTCCTTCCTCCACCCCTTGATCTAAAATTGATTACCAGTTATTGTTGTGCTAGTATCATATTAGATATAGTTTTCTCTTTGCTTAGTTTAATTATTCTTCATAGGTTTGTCTATGAGCATGTGATTGTCAAATTAATATACTTGGTGCAATTCTGTGTTTGTCATAAGCTTGGAAAGCATAATTTTAAATGAATGAACATAAGCAATTATAAACACAACAGACACACATAACAGAGTTGAACACACAGTATTTTGATAAATGAGTTCACCCCTCCTGGGCTACATATCCTTAGTCCAACTTCATAGTGTGGGCCTTTGTATTAGCCTCAAGTGTGCTCAATTTGCTGTTACAAGCTTTAAATCCTCTTGGAACCTGTTCTAATGAGTTTAAAACATCATAATCTCCTATAAATGACTATTTGTTTGTTAAATTTGGATTGTATGCTCTGACAATGGCCCCAACACCTGGTGGCCCTGGCCTTAAAAAATCTTCAAATGCACTAAAACACTTGTAGATGACCTTTTCTGCCTCTGCAACCTACTTCATTAAGTTCCCAACATGTCAATTAGCCTAGAATGCCTCTTCCCGAGTTTTGTTTGGGCGAAAATTGAATGATTTATAACAGAAAACACTTCTCTTGTGTTTTCTCCACTAGAACTAGAGTTCTGCTAGCTAACTTTCCAAATTTGGAAATTCTGCCTTAAAAGGTGCCGCCACTATCTCTGCCACCAGATTAAACCGAGATTATCTTAAATTTAAGTCGTACTTATCTTAACGATAAGCGGACTTTAATATGCAGTTAGCGCTAAGTGCAATTTACAATACAACAAGGATTATTTTAACATTAATCTGGAATATTAATATTAAACGCGCACTAAGTAGGATTAACACTCCTGCCATTCCACTTGTCAGAGCCTTGGTCTTCGGCGAATGGTTTCATGGGACGGGGTTGGCCAGCGGGGTTGGCCCCCTCTAGCCCCCAACTCCAGCACTGTATGAACTCAAATATATGCGACATTGTCTATGGTTAAGAAACATCGGATAGAGGAGTTGGTAAATGGCGCAAGCGGTAGGTGGAAGGTCAGGAGTTCGAGCCCGACCTCCCGCAATATATTTTGTCAACCGTAACTCTAGCCGACCTTGCCATATTTGTCACTGCCACCATATGTAACTTCGCTCCAACGATAGTTAGCTCTATCTCTAAACTTAGCTAGGATCTGCTATAGATAGTTGACTTGCCAACTATAGTGTTCTCCAACTCGTTAGTAGCATCACCTCCATACTTAGTTAGGTCCGATTACATGTAGTTCAAAACTATAGGTTTGTAATATATATAATCACATAGACCACATACCTTCGACCCTCAGAAATAACATAAGTCCAACTTGCCATGCCACGGTATGCCATGGGGGGGGCGGGCACATGGCGTGCCACATGGCCCTTCCCCATTTATTGCAATTCCACCACTATAAAATAATGCCAAGATAATAAAATTCAAACTTAGACTTAGAAAAATAAATAAAAAAATACTCTTCCTAGTCATCATTGGAAAATCTGGTGGTGCCACTTGGCTCAATGTCATTGGCTATTTCTGGAGGATATTCCCTGTGAAACTCACTGTACCTGCTGCATCATCCCTTTACCTGTTCTGCTCCTTTTTTTGCCTATTTTGGAAAACGAACAGCTGACCATAACTCACTCATACGAACTCAGATTTCAATGAAACAAGTTGTGCCAGAATCTTGACGATGAACTCTATCCAGTCGTTTAGGTTCGAAGCAATTTTGAGCACTTTAAATTTTTAGCTAAAACTGAGCCTTAGATCATTCCTCCCCACTAGAAGCCTTTTGGACCCTAAAATATACTATCAATTGTTCAGAAAGTGAGGGTACAACTCCCTCAATTTTCCAATCTCCAACCATTTGGATTTTGAAGGATTTTGACCCTTAAGTCCCACTCTAAGATATTCAACATTCCCTCTTCTTGAAGTTTTGATTCTTCTGTCAAGTATGAGATCTTGCTGAAGTTCATCTAGAAATTATGGCGAGAAATCATCTATTGATGGCAGTTGAACATACTCTCCTTGATCATTAATCAAAGGAGGCTCAAACAATCTCAAATTCTCAACATTAACGACAGAATAAATTTGCATATAAGGAGGAAAATCTAGCTTGAATGAATTTGTACCAATCTTTCCCAGAATTTTAAATGGACCATAATGGATTGGTTTGAGCTGTTTACCTTCCCCTTGCAATATTTCCTTGCTTATGTACAACCAAACCTCATCACCAACTTGGGATTTATGATCAACCCGATGTTTGTCATGCCTTGCTTTGTAGCTACTTTGACTCTCTTCAAGTTGCTCTTGTACTGTGTGATGTACCAATTGAATTTTCTCAATTAACTTTCTTGCCTTATCTATGTTACTATGTCCGTCTATAGCGACATCTTTCTCAAAGATGAAGTCTAATGGCGATCTTGGCAAGTAACCAAAACATGCCTCAAATGGCGATGTATTTGTGGAAGAATGTTTTGCCCGGTTGTATGCATGTTGTATGTAGTGTCACTGTTTGTCCCACAACTTGGGATGCTTGCTGCAATAGCCTATTAGAAGATGAATAATGGTTGTATTTACCACCTCTGTTTGACCATCTGTTTGTGGATGAAATGTTGTATTTTTCTTCAACTTTGTATTCATCATGTCCCATAATTTTGACCAAAAATTCCCAACAAATCGAGAATCTCGATCACTTACAATATAAGTAGGAAGACCAAAATGTATCCATACATTTTGAAAGAAAAGATTAGCAGTTTGTTCAATTGTAATAGTTTTCTTACATGCCATCAAAATACACATTTTGCCGAACCTATCTACCACAACATACAAATAATCATGACCTTTCCTTGACATAGTAAGGCCTCCTACAAATCCATTAAGATGCTCTCCCAAGGATGAGAAGGAACCGAAAGTGGTGTGTACAAACCAAGATTCCTATTGCTAGGCTTACTTATTGCACATAAAGAGCATCCTCTAATAAAATGAGAAACACTTTCATTCATGCATGGCCAATAAAAATACCTTTAGAGATGCATACTGTCTTGCCTACACCGAAATGTCCTACAATCAATGATGTGTGTGCCTCCCTTGTGATACTATTTCTTTCTCCCCGTGGAATACATAACTTGCCCAAGTGATACAACAAACTATTATGCACATGATAATCTAACTCTTCACTTTGGTTTCCCTTACTCAAACTCTCATACACATCTTGAAAATCACTATCATTTACATACTGTTCAATGTAAATTTCATGCATAATAGAATTGTGCTTAAGAATAATAACTGAATTTACAATAGGCCTAGAGAGCATATCAACTACCTTATTGTAAATTCCTTTTTTGTACCTGATAACCAAGTGAAATTGTTGTAGAAAACCCATCCACTTGAAATGTCTTGATTGTTGCAACTTTGACTGTGATTGTAAGTACTGCAATGGCTGATGGTCGGTATGGATAATGGTCTCTTTCCCCATCAAGTAATGCTTCCATTTATTTACACTTTGTACCAATGCATATAACTCTTTATCAAAATGAAATGAGATAGGCTTACCATGCTGCATGAGCACTGCTCCCATGGCATAATCACTTGCATTTGTTTGGATCTCAAATGGATGTTTAAGATCTGGAAGTGCTAGAACTGGTGCTAAACTTATCTTTTGCTTCAAAGCATGAAATGCTTTCTGCTGAAAATCTCCATAATGGAAGAATTTCTTTACGCTTGTCAATGCATGTAACGGAGCTGCAATGGAAGAAAAATTAGCAATGAATTTCCTCCAATACTGTGCTGCCCCTAAAAAGCTTCTTACCTTGGTAACTATATTGGGCTTGGGCCAATTCAAAATGACCTCAAATTTGGAAGGATTAATCTTCAACTCACCTCCTCCAACAATGTGTCCCAAGTGTACCAATGAAGTCTTACCAAATTCACACTTTGACATCTTAAGAAACAATTGCTCTTTTCTCAAAACATCAAGTACCTTGTTCACATCCATGACATGTTCTTCCCTTGATTTGTTGAATATGAGTATGTCATCTAAGTAAACAATGAAAAAGACATCTATAAATAGTCTAAGTACATCATTCATGACTCTCATGAAAGTAGCTGGTGCATTTGTTAAGCCAAATGGCATAACTAACCACTTATATAATCCTTGTCTAGTTTTGAAAGCAGTTTTCCAAATGTCTTCTTCATCTATCCTAACTTGATGGTAACCACTTCTCAAGTCTAACTTAGTGAAATACTTTGCATGCTTTAACTGATCTAGCAAATCATCAATGTGTGGGAGTGGGTAACGATTCTTTACCTTGATTTTGTTCAGTGCATAAAAATCAATACACATGCGCCAAGTCATGTCCTTCTTTGGAACCAAAACTATTGGTGAACCACATGGCGAAATAGATGGGCGTATGATACCTTTATTCAACGACTCTTGGATTTTATTCTTGATTTCCAAACTCTCCATAATTGACATGCGATACATACCAATATTTGGAAGTGGAACATCCTGCTGCAGCTGAATCTCATGCTGAATTCCCCTCTTGGGTGGTAACCCCTTTGGTTCGTGAAACATCTCACCATGTTGACTCACCACATCAAACAAATCAGATTTCAATTTTTCATCACATCCATAAAAAAAGATTCATATTCAACATCATCTTTTTTCTTGATCATGAGAAGCACAAAATTTTTACTTGCATTTACTAGCCTCTTCATTTTCCCTGCATTAAGTAAATAAATATTCAGTTTCTTGCGATGAGCTCTCACAATATACTCCACTCCATCTTTGATCAAATGATATTTGTTCTCATGAAGGTAAAAGATCGCTTTCTTGTCATACAAATATGGATTGCCTGAGATAATCTCTAACATGTCAAGTGGAATCACATCTAACTCGACTTCATCGACAAAGTTTGCAATAATAGAAAATCTAAAAATACATTTCCTTGTAACCTGTAAATTGGCATTGTTAGCTATCCAACCCAAAGGGTATGGCTTATGATGAGGTACAGTTTCAAGGTTTAGTTTTTTGACTAAGCCTTCTGAAATCAAGTTTGCTTGTGAACCCGTATCAAACAATGCATCAATCTTTGTATGATTAGAAATTACTCTAACATGGAATAATTCTATCTCGGTATATTCATTTGGAGTGTTGTTGTGACTGTTTGAGGAACTAGAACTTGCTATGGCTTCCTTTCCTTTGTTAACCATGGCAACTATCTTGGTTTCATCTCCTGAATCAGATCCAAGATCTTTTTGTGTAGTGGCAGTCGTATTTTGTTTCCCTTTGTTATTTGGTTTCTTTGGCCTTAATTTGGGATGTAGTTTCCAACAGTGGGCTTCATCATGCCCCTCTTTGGAACAATGTTTGCATGTAATTTTATCCCCTTCTTTTTTAACACTTGCATTCTTCTTTCCCTTCCATTTTCCTCCCTTCTCTTTTCCCTTACCCTTGAATGGCTTCTTCTTACTACCCTCTTCAAAAATATTTTTACCCCTTACTTCAAGATGTGTGGCTTGCACACATACTTCATCTAAGTTATTTGGGTTAAACATAAGGATAGTGTGTTTTAAGTAGGAATGTAAACCTCCTATATATTTAAAGAGTCTATCTTGTGAATTTAAGTTTACTACAAGTAATAAAGCCCTCTTCCTAAAATCTTGTGTATGCTCTTGAACAATTTGGCCTTTGAGCTGTCTAAAGTTTTGCCAACTCAAAATTGCTTTTTGCATATAGGCTAATGGATAAAACTGTCTTTTAATGGAAGAAATGAATTTGACCCAAGAAATGGAAATCTTACCATGGATTCACATTTCCTCTTGTGTCTTTGCCTCCCGCCAAACTAGTGCTGCTCCTTATAGCCTTAATGAAGCCAACTGTATTTTTATATAGTTTTCTTGTAGATTCCGAATTTTGTAGTATACTTCCAATTGACGAATCTAATTGTCTAGTCTCTCAACATTAACTTCTCCATTGTATGTGGGAAGTTCAAACTTGATGTGCAACTTAAGTAACATAGTCTTTCCTTTTGGGATCTTGGAATGAGTTTGGGTATGAGTTTTTGTGGTGGATGTGGAAGATGAAGATGTTGATGAGGATGATAAAGATGAGGATGGTGGAGAGGGAGGTAACTTTCCTCCACTACCTTTTGAGCTCCTCTCTTCCTCCTTTTTACTGTTTGAAGATCCCTCTCTATGAGGGTGTTTTGAACCTTCTATAGTTTCCTTTGCCATGAAAGCTTCATACATAACTTTCACCATCCTTTTCATCTCTTTGAATTCTCTCTTAACATCCTCTTCTTTAGAATGTTCATGAGTCTCTTCATAGCCTGACATTTTGGCTTTGGATTCATGCTCAATCTTTGCAGCTTGTACCTCTTCAATCACTTCAGCCTCTTGTGCAATTTGTTCCTCTTCTATCTCAACTGATGGAGATGGAATTTGAGGTGCTTCAAGTGTTTCCTTAAGTGGTCCTTTAGGTGAGGATGATGCCTTCTCAGCCTTCTTCCTTCTTGTCCTAATCTCAGGACTAGCTATCAATAGCTTCCCTTATCCTCTCTACAATCTCAACCTTGTAAGCATCAAAAAACTTGCAACTATTAAAACCCTTCAAGTAAAACAAGAAAGAAACCTTGTGCTTTGATACCAACTTGATTTGAAATTGATTGCTAGTTCTTGTTGTGCTAGTATCATATCAGATATAATTTTCTCTTTGTTTAGTTTTACTTATTCTTCATAGGTTTGTCTATGAGCATGTGATTGTCAAATTAGTATACTTGGTGAAATTATGTGTTTGTCATAAGCTTAGAAAGCATAATTTTAAATGACTGAAAAAAAAGAAATTATAAACATAGTAAACACACATAACATAGATTAACACACATAACTTTGATAAGGGAGTTCACCCCTCCTGGGCTGCATCTCCTTGGTCCAACTTCATAGTGTGGGCTTTTGTATTAGCTTCAAGTGTGCTCAAATTGTTGCTACAAGCTTCAAATCCTCTTGGAACCTATTCCAATGAGTTTAAAACATCATAATCTCCAAGAAATGACTATTTGTTTGCTGAATTTGGACTCTGGATGCTCTGGCAATGACCCTAACACCTAGCGGCCCCAGCCTTCAAAAATCTTCAAATGCACTAAAACACCTATAGATGACCTTTTCTGCATCTACAACCTACTTCATTGAGTTCCCAGCATGTCAATTAGCTTAGAATGCCTCTTCCTGAGCTCTGTTTGGGCAAAAATTGAACGAGTTATGACAGAAAACACTTCTCCTAGGTTTTCTTCACTAAAACTGGAGTTCCACTAGCTAACTTTCCAAATTTGAAAATTCCGTCTTAAAAGGTGCCGCCGCTATCTCTGCCAACAAATTAAACCGAGATTATCTTAAATTTAAGTTGCGCTTATCTTAACGATAAGCGAACTTTAATATGCAGTTAGCGCTAAGCGCAATTTACAATACAACAAGTATTAGTTTAACATTAATATGGATTATTAATATCAAACACACACTAAGTAAGATTAACACTCCCGCCATTCCACTTGTCGGAGCTCTTGGTCTTCGGCGAACGGTTTCATGGGAGGGGGCTGGCCCCCTCTAGCCCCTAACTTCGGCACTATATGAATTCAAATTTATGTGACATCCTCTATGGTTAAGAAACATCAGATCCAGGAGTTGATAAATGGCGCAGGCGGGAGGCAGAAGGTTAGGGGTTCAAGCCCGACCTCCCGCAATATATTTTGCCAACCGTAACTCTAGCCGACCTCGCCATATTTGTCACTGCCACCATATGTAACTTTGCTCCAATGATAGTTAGCTCCGTCTCTAAACTCAGCTAGGATCCGCCATAGATAGTTGACTTGCCAACTATAGTGTTCTCCAACCCATTAGTAGTATCACCTCCATAATTAGTTAGGTCCGATTACATGTAGTTCAAAACTATAGGTTTGTAATATATATAATCACATAGACTACATACCTTCGACCCTTAGAAATAACATAAAGTCCAACCTGGCATGCCATGGTATGTCGTGGAGGGGGGGGGGGAGGGGTCACGTGGTATGCCACATAGCCCTTCTCCATTGGCTGTAATTCCACCACCATAAAATAATGCCAAGATAATAAAATTCAAACTTAGACTTAGAGAATTTTTTTTTTCTCTTCTTAGTCATCATTGGAAATTCTGGTGGTGCCACTTGGCACAGTGTCATTGGTTGTTTCTGGAGGATATTCCCTGTGAAGCTAACTGTACCTGCCACATCATCCATTTACCTGTTTTGCTCATTTTTTTGCCTATTTTGGAAAACGAACAACAGAGCATTTCTCACTCATACAAACTCGGATTTCGATGAACAAGTTGCGCCAGAATCCTGACGACGAACTCTATCCGATCATTCAGGTTCGAAGTAATTTTGAGCACTTTCAATTTTTAGCTAAAATCGAGCCTTAGATCACTCGTGCCGCTTTTTGGTTTCATTATCTTATTGTATTAATTCTCTACTATTCCCTCACATTTTATTCGTCTCTCCATACCCCCTTGCCCCCTTCCTTTCAACCAATTTATACATTTTTGATTAGATACTCCTCTCCTTTCAATTTTTAATTTCTTAAGTAACTCATTATTTCCCTCCACATTTTTTTTGAAAATTTCACTAATTTAATCACTTATACCTCCCTTTTTTTTTCATTTAATTTTCATTCATCTTAAATTTATTTCTAAAAAAATGTTCTTTCTCTAATTTATAAATTATCAACCAAACACCCATTTTTATTATCCTTTCCAATCTTATAGAACTTAACACCGTTTTCAATAATCCTTTCTAATTTTATACATCCCTCACATTAGGTACGGTATCCGCTAGACACCAAATTGGTCTATGAGACCCTCTTGTTTGTGGGACTCGAAATATTGAATAATAATAATAATAATTATTATTATTATCATTATTATCCAATTTTAGGGTCACGACCAAGCGAGACACCAAATTGGTGTATGAGACGCCTTGTTTGTGGGACAAGAGACCCACCTCCACACAACAATTTGACTACCAAGTCTACAAAGACATACATACTCTACCCCTATGGTTTTGCACATATAACCTCTTAAGAAGAAATACATGCTATTAACTATTAAGCCCACTCAAACAGTATGTCTAATCCATTTTATTTCACAAAGATTCAACATCATCAATAAGAAAATATGTAACTAAGATTTTAAAATCCCATGAAGAAAGTGAATTACCTTTCATTACCTTTCATTGTAAGTTATTATTTATATAGAAGCTTTCCCTTAGATCCTCACACAAAAAACATAAAAAAATGTACATGAGGTTAGGCAATTAAACTCCTGTACTCGAGAATAAATTCGAATAGGGCTTATAAAAGGCATAAGTCCTCGAAGAGCATAGAGAGCAAATGTGAATACGAACCGTCGGATCAGCGGTTCAAATCGCGCGGGGGCCTCAGAATCTCTTCTCTTGACAGTAGCCACACAAAGGGATCACAACCGTCCGTTCGATTCCGAGGTGGATAGCTAGAGCTTTATTTTGCTTCTGCGATTGAAGCTCTCAATCTTTCTTCCCCTCCCTCCAATCCGTTTTGTTTTCCTTTTATTTTTTAATTTTTTCTAGTTGCGAGTACAAACTTCTGCAGAGATCGCGTGTTCAAAACCCAGATCTGCCGGGGAGGGTTTTAGAAGTTTCTCTGTAGATTTTTTTTTGGCTTGATTTTATTACCTAGATGGATTCAGACCAGGGCAAACTTTTCATTGGCGGGATATCATGGGAGACGACGGAGGACACCCTCAGGGACTACTTCAAGCGTTACGGCGACGTCGTGGACAGTGTGATAATGCGAGATCGAAACACGGGGACTGCTCGTGGCTTCGGCTTTGTGGTCTTCGGCGACCCCAATGTTGCCGACAGAGTCTTGCTAGAGAAGCATATCATCGCAGGAAGAGCGGTAAGCAAGAAAGCACATTTCAAAGAACCCTCCAATTTAGGTCAAATTTTATGCAACAACAGTTGGATATAGCTTGTTCTTTCTCTGTTATGTTAATGGCGTTTTATTTATGTGTTTATTTTCAGGTGGAAGCGAAGAAAGCAGTGCCAAGAAGCGAACAGCCGCAGGGTGGCTCAGGGCCTAGGGCATTCAACAAGAATGGCTCTCCGCAGGGTTTAGCTGGCGGTCAGGTAAGGACTAAAAAGATCTTCGTCGGTGGTCTGCCCGCAACCCTATCGGAGGAAGATTTCAGGCAGTACTTTCAGCAGTTCGGTAACATAACTGATGTTGTGGTTATGTATGATAACGGGACACAGAGGCCGCGGGGTTTCGGGTTTATCACATTCGATTCTGAAGAGGCCGTGGAGAATGTTTTAAGGAAGAGTTTTCACGAGCTCCATGAGAAGCTTGTTGAGGTTAAGCGGGCGGTTCCCAAGGAGGCTAACATGGGGGGCTCTCGTGGCCGAGGGTTTGGTGGTCCACCGGGGGTTTACGGTTCGAATCCTGGAGCGGGTAGATATGGAGGGGCACCGCCGCCTTCGGCTGGGCGGGGTGGTGGTGGGTATGCAGGTGGCTATGGGCCTACGGGTTATGTTGGGACACCTGGCGGTTATGCACCTGGCGCGCCTGGTGGCTACATGAATGGAGGTTATGGCGGTGGTGCAGGTTACGGCAGTCCCGGTGGCGGGTATGGCATGGGTGGGTATGTAGGCGTCCCGACGCCTCCTCTCGGTGGAGGTTATGGGGGTGGGCCGGCTCCTCCTCAGATGGCTGGATATGGGAATGCGCCTGCTGCAGCTCCCCAGAGCCCGTGGGGGGGAACCACAGCGGGCGTCGGCGGTGCAGGGGTGAATTCTGCCGGCTATGGCCCAAAGGGGCTAATGGGTGCTGGCAGCGGTGGGCAGAGTCCCAGCGGAGTGCCTGGTTATGGAAATGGACCTGCGGCGGCGTATCCTTATGGCGATGGGGGCTACAATTCTGGTGCCCCTGGTGGATACGGTGGAGGTTATGGTGTGGCGGCCCCACCTTATAAAATGGGCATGGGTGGAGGCTATGGAGACTCTCATGGCGCTCCAGGTGGGTACCCAGATACAGCATGGAAGACAGGTGGGGGGGTTGACGCTTCAGGCGGTGCACCTGCGGGCGGGTATGGAGTCGGCGGTGGCGTAGCTCCTCATGCTGATGGGATGATGAATGATCAATCTGGCTATGGAGGAGGAGCCTATGGCGCAGCAGGACGACAGGGCCAGAGAGGTCCCGATGGGCGATTTAGGCCCTATCCTGAACGCACAGGCTAACTTCTTTAACCTTTGAGTTTTTTTTACCCTGCAGACCATTTTTTCGAGATTGTGTTGTATCAGTGGTACAGAATCGGAGTTCTTTCATCTGGTTTTCATTTTGATTTTCCTTATGCAGCCGTTAAAGTAAAGAGAATAGTAGTGATATTGACAAGTTATTCTGTATTCACGCCACTGTTTACTAGACAGTTCTTAGTCAGAGTAGAATTTTGTAATCCTTGGTAATGTAGGTGCTAGACGTTTTGCAATTACTGTTGTGCCATATGATGGCTTTTTGCTCTTTACTTTATCGTTTTCAAGTTGTTGGAATCGTGAGGCTGTAGTATTTTTAACCACCATCAAAGAGTTTGTGTTTCTGCCTATTTTGTTTCTATTACGGTGAGTATTTTAATTGAACAAATTGTACCACTGATTGAAATGTCAAAATTTTGAATTTTGACCAATCGAATGCAGATCATATCTATTTACTTCCTGGCCTTTTTTAATTCAAGATCATGAGAAGCATTCAACATGTAAATAAGTGTCCTGGTAGGAAATTTAGTCTTTTTAACTTGTCTTTTTTAATTCAAGATCATGAGAAGCTTTCAGCATGTAAATAAGTGTCCTGATAGGAAATATAATCTTTTTAACTTGTCGCTGCAATTTCTTTTGGATGTGAATGCTATTGGGCCATATTCTTAATCTTTTTAATTTGTCGCTGCAATTTCTTTTGGATGTGAATGCTATTGGGCCATATTCTCTGTTCGCTTATTCTCCGTGCTTTATATTGATGGAAGTAAAATGGATCGAGCATTGATACCATAGAATCAAAATATGACAACTATGACAATATGCTTAGTCAGAGATTTCAAATTTCTTTTTACCGTCATTGCAAACTCTTCGAATGTCAATGCTATTGACCATTTTCTGTTTGATGCTGGTCTGTGGCTTTATATTGATGGAAGTAAATTGAATTAAGGAGTAAGCAGTACCGTTATATTCTTATCATGGGATATACATATGAGTAAGCAGTGCCGTTATATTCTTATTAGCCATTCTGATAAGATGATAACTCGTTCAGCAATGAATGAACATGCTGTTATTGAAATCTAAATATGAAGAACGAGTAACAAGATTGTTTTGGATCGCTGAAGTTTTTGATCCTTCAAAAAATTATAGAAGCATTAATTAGCTGAATTATGCAATGAGCTATTGCTGAACTGTGTAAGTAGGTTGAAATGTCGTATGGACACATATTGTGCCCATTCAAAAAGCTGTCCCTGAGGAAAAGCTGTAGGTTGAAATTGTCTTATCGACACATATTGTGCCCATTCAAAAAGCTGTCCCTGAGGATGGGCAGAGTGTCTGCCGGAAATGTCATTTCAGTCTATTTACACAGTTCTGTGCCAGAAATCTATCTACAATATATAAACGGCTGCGAAAATATGCAATTAAACAAGTTTTACATTATTACCAAAATTTCTCCAACCCTGTTATTATAATGGGAGTGATTAAGATATAATATTGCAATAAGATTTCTATATTAAGATTCGAAAATTATCTTTAATTTAACGAGTCTTTCTTTCTTTTCTTATTTACTTTTTGAAACAAAGCATTCCTTGAGGGAAAAGGTAAGGTAAGATGCTTTTTAGGACTCCGGTCATTTAACAACCATGGTTGACTTTGAAGCCAATCATTATGTCAGTGATATATCTATAGAGGGAAAGGTAAGGTAAGATGCTTTTTAGGACTCGGTCCGTCATTCAACAATAATGTTTAAAAGTTCTACAAAAATATATTTATATTTTGAGTGGTCATTCAACAATAATGTTTAAAAGTTCTACAAAAATATATTTATATTTTGAGTGGTCATTCAACAATAATGTTTAAAAGTTATAAAAAATATAAAGAGTGATCATTCTACAATAATGTTTTACAAAAATATATTTATATTTTGAGTACAATAATGTTTTACAAAAATATATTTACATTTTGAGTTTAGTATGTCAGTGATATATCTATATTTTTTTGTTTGTTTGTCAACTTGTTTGTGATTCTCTAGAGTTGACCTGACCTGTGGCTTGAGAAACTGCGACCCAGCAGCATCTAATCTTTCAAAGTCACTCGGGATCGCACCTGCCCTGAGCCACACCAGCCCTAAGCTGACTGAATTTTTTTAGTATGTCTCCTCCTACTAGCACAGGGCACAACCACCCCCCCTTTGAGATTTGATCCCGGGTTGCCTTGCTAACGATACCCATCTTCAAGGTTTGATCCTGGGTCACTTTGCTAACGAGACCCATCCTCAACCAGTTGTGCTAGTGGGACTTGACCAGTAATATATCTATATTCAATATTAGTTAATTATGCCAGTAACATATCTATATTCAATGAGTTCTTTAGGAACATGTTGAGGATTATGTTGAACAGACATTGAAAAACAATATCCAGAGAAATTATGGAGCAGTTGGGAATTATGTCAATGTTTTATTCGAAATGTGATTACAAATATTTGGAGGTTGAGTGGTACTCTATTGTCCAGCAGTAATCTTGAAGTGATTGTGTGTACAGAGTCTTGGAAAAGTGTTTCAAATCAGTTTTAACATTTTATTATTTTAATATTTATGTATGGGCTTGCATGTTTATTTCTGGGTCCGTCCATTTCTGTAGTTATCCTCGTTCTCATATCTCACGAGCCAGCTACATATCAATTAACTGCTATCCTCTATTATGATCTGCATAGAATGGGAGACGCATCCCTCCATTTCAGAGGGACAATACCAGGTTGAATCCGATCTACAAAATCTGCTTCTAAAATGGAAAATTGATTCACGCTGAGTGCACCTCAATTTGATTCTACACATGATCATTTGCGCTGTTCCTTTTTTACTCCCTTGATTGTACAGTGTGTTGAAATCTGTTTTTCCATTTTCTTCATATGTTTGAATTGTTTGTTTCATTTTGGTTCAAAGCTTGGGATCTGAACCTTTGGTCTGTGAACGGATAGTTTGTGACTGAATGACATGAGCAATTCTAGACAGATTTGGTTGAAGGGTGTTCACAATATTACTTGTCTGCACAATTATGGTGCCATTCTCTCGAGGAGAGCTTAGTAACTATGATTCACGATTTCACCTTGTGAAGCATCTCTTAATTGTTGAACACCGAGGGATCAGGAAACGAACAGGAAGGGGTTGCTGCAACGTGGTTGTGGAGTTTGAAAGATTTTTCCAGTAAGCTTGTAACAACAGCTTGAAAGTGTTTTCTAGTAAGCTTGTAACAAATTTAGATATGAAGTTTTGTTTTGTCATTTTCAATTTATTTTTTCATTAAGAGTTCGGAGTTTTATGAAGATTTTGGATCAGTGTACCATGGGAACTTGGAAGGAAAACAAGCCATCAAGATGAAGTCGGAGGTCTAATCATGGGTATGATCAGATGGTGGTTTATAACATCATCTCTAACAAAATTTGTGGCATCATGCCTAAAGTATACTTTAAATATAACTTCATCTCTCAGAGAGTTTGTGCGGTGACATCATGCCAAAAGTATACTTATTTAAAAAGCAACAGGAAGATGATTTAAAGAATAGTCCATAAATATTTTGAATTTCTTATTTGAAATGTGCATCGCTTTTCTCTCTAGTCATTTAAAAAAAAAATTGACAAACAGAATGATTGAACTACACTTGTTTACATTCAATACGCCAATTGTAATATTTTTGGTTTGCTTTTGTTTTTAATCAAAATTAAATAGTTGTATAATTTTTGGTTTGTTTTGTTTCTAATCAAAATTAAATAGGAAAAAGTTTTAAGTGTATGGCAAGTTTGACTATTAAATTGTTAGTGTTGTGTAATTTAAAGAGGTTAGTTATTGCCACCATTTTTTATTGTTATTTTTTGGTTTTTCTAAGCTTAGGATTATTAAGGTTATAGTGGATGTACAAGGTAATTTATTGAAGACTTAGCCTAAACAACATAAATGGTAGTGTAAGTGAAAAATGAATGGTGTGAGGTTAGAAGATGAAAGTAAATCCCCATGATCAAGTGCCAAATCACACATGGGGCAAATGGAGTCTAGGAAGTATGGATAAAAGAGGGTTAGAAGATGAAAGTAAAATCCTAAGATCAAGTGCCAAATCACACATGGGGAAATGGAGTCTAGGAAGTATGGATAAAAGAGGGTAAGTGCATGAATTTTGATAAATGGGCGTAAGTGCATGAATTTGTAAGGTCGTAGGGGCATATATGAATGTGATAAATCAGTCTTAACTCATTGAGATATATATTTGTTGAAAATTGTCCTTTGGAAGCTAGATGTGTTATTCAAAATGTTGGTATGAAGGTGATGCCATATTATGCCAACAACATTTAGGTTTACTAGGTGTAAGCTAGATACACCAGCAACAATAATAAGAGGAATCAAATTCTCATCCAAATGAATCATGGTTCATTCCAAGGTCTTTACATCAACAATAAAGAGTTTTCTATAATAGAAATCAACATATGAAAATATGACAATCATAAAGCTTCACAATAAAATATGCTACATTGCATGCTACATCTTATATCAGATGAGGTTTCATGTTGTGATTTTCATCACATTGATGGAGATTTGTAGTTTGTATCTTGGAACATTGAGTTCATATAGGGGGGATACATTTTCATGGAGCCCCTTGATTTCATTGCATTGGATTATTTGATGGAGGATGTTGATTGGGGGAGTCTTATTTTGCCTTGGTTGATCGTGCTTACTTTGTTTATTACTTGGGTGCACTTTTGACGGTTATGGAGTACGTTATCTCGTTATGGTGTGGTTTTGGTATACATGCTCATCTTTGATGCATTGCATTTTGTTTTTGGATGACAAGTCTATCTCCCAAGGGGTTAAGATGATGATGGTGTTAGATAATTGTTGTTTCATGGCATTGGAGTTTTCTAGTAACTTTTGCATGGTTTGTTGTATTATTAGTTTGTCCATAGGGAGGGGTGTTTTACATGATCCTATTGCATTGAATGC
The DNA here is from genome assembly GCA_034641835.2 of Pinus albicaulis. Taxonomy (NCBI): domain Eukaryota; kingdom Viridiplantae; phylum Streptophyta; class Pinopsida; order Pinales; family Pinaceae; genus Pinus; species Pinus albicaulis. The sequence goes on from CM076582.1 coordinate 1,642,346,591, forward strand.
TTGATGGGGACATACTTTGATGATTGGATAGTTAGCATTTCTATTGTCCTCTTCTCTTATGATGTTGATGTGGTCAAATGTTGGAAATATGTTGGTGTTGCGCTTGCCTTGGTGGGATTTTCCTAGTTGATATTACTTGATTTACATTGTAACATTTGCTAGACATCACCTAGGTGGAATGTGTGATGATGTTAATACCCTTGTGAATGTACTATTTCCCAAGCGAGGTTGTGTAGAAGGTTACTACATTCATCTGGGATGATCAAGCCTTATCCAAAGGTTTGATGTGGTATTGACAATGATCATAGTTTTGTGCTAGTGTGCCTTAGCTTCAAACATAAATGAAACTTCTATTTTGTCATTACATTATTGTTATGGTTGCCTTTGTTAGAAGATTTGACTTATTCCCATGGTGCAGCACTTGTTGAAGTGCATTGACCCTCGTTGGCACACATGTTCATGTTGTTTGAATTAATGTGCTATTGTTGGGAGGTTGGCATATGCTTTTACGTGAGCATTAAAAGTGCACACATGTTGATGTTGACTTAACCATTTAGTGGTTAAATTAATTCATCCAAATACCTTGGATGTTAATAACAAGAGTGCCCTACTTCACTTTGATCGAGGGGTTGTTTGAGGTTTTACCTTGGATGTTAGTAACAAGAGTGACCTACTTCACTTGATTGAGGGGTTGTTTGAGGTTTTCTTACGAAATGCTCTTTTATTACGCATAAAGTCCAACGTATTCATGATTATTTTATAGTTTAAGATGTTGGCACATTTTCCCAAGGCATACTATATTTTGTGCATATGTTATGGTGGATTTGTTTATGGTATGGGAAACAACACATTGTTTTGATATGGATATTAATGAGATCCAATCACTTTTGGCTCGTTTTAGGGTGCATTTCACACTCTCTCTCTCTCTCACACACACACATATTTAAATTTGTTGGATGGTTATAGAACACTTTGGGTGTTCTTTCTTCTTTGTTGCATGGACATTTTCAATGAGACTTGTCATTTTTTTATTTTTTTAATCTTCATTGGAGTGAACCCTCACCTTTTTGCTGAAGTGTTTTGCGTACTTGAAGGCCTACATGTGTGGCAATTGGCTTTTGCATGCTCTTGCTTCTTCTTCGTACAATATTTGGAGATCATGGGAGTAATGCTTGTCTAGACATTTCTTGCTATTTATGGAGGTATACATGGTATACATTTTATCATTTTAGGAGTGTTGGTATGGTTAAGACTTTGATTCACTCATTCTCTTGTATTTGTCCTTTGGAGAGATGATCTATTTGGGAGTTTGACTACATTTCTTGTGGAGCACTCCATCTACTTAGTACCTTGCACATTTCTTTACGGGGTTGCCTTGGGATTCACATGTGGATTGTTTACATGCATCTTGTGGACCACTTATTATTTTTGTAGGTTAGTTATTGTGCATTCTCCTAGGAGGAATATTTTATTGTTATTTTTCATGCATCTTGAGGGCACATTTGTGAGATTTTTAGGTGGATCCTTGAACACATCCTCGTATGTGGACATCTTGCATGTTGATTAGTTATAAAACCTATTCTTAGTAGTGTGCACTCCCTTGAAGAGTCTCGATGTAATATTCTATTTTGTTTTTGGAAGGTGAGCGTTTTTGGAAAGCATTGTCACATATTATGATATGGTCAACTGTGGATTTAGGAGGGATGTAACTAATATGTTTTTAAAAAATCCGTTGACTTTATGGAGTGATTTAGCAAAAATGGAAGACTTGAGATACATTTCATTTATGTGAAGCTTTCATTGTTTACTACTTTCACATGTTGTTTTTCTATTGTAGGAAACCCTTTATATTGTTGATGTGATTGCTTTGTTACTATTTGGATAGAGTAATGTGAGGATGTTCTCTCTGCTCTTGTTATCGCTATTATGTTAACATCTAATAAATCTAATTTTTTTAGAGACATGATATCACTTTCATATCAATGTTTTAAATATCATATCTAACTTTGGAAGGTCAATTTTATTGAAATATAAGTAAACATGCTTAGATTTTCATGCATAACAGAGACTATTGCCTTATTAGTAAATATAAGTAAACATGGCAAGCATAACATAGGCCCATTTGATTTATACTTGACTCCATTTTTTCAAGGTGTGATTAGGCACTTGGTCTTGGAGTTTTCTTTCATTTATAATGCTTACACCATTCACTCTTTCATAATAATTTATTCACTCATTTTGTCAAGGCTTACTCTTCACTATATCACATTGTGCATAAACTTTATGGTTTTAGCAAATTTACATTTTAGTGAAGTTCCCTCTTGAAACAGTGCCCCTTTTAGCCTTATTTTTGTAATTTAAAAATATGACTGTAATTAATGTGGGCACAGGAGCCACAATTGGCTGATACATTATGTATTTAAATCTCCTAAATTTCGTTATTGTCTGAAAGCGGCATGACCATATGGAACCCCAATGTATGAGCGAGTTTGTTTGCTTGACAGGGAAGCCACAAACCTAGCCTATACTTAATCACTGAAGTTAGTTGCTTGCAGACATAGTTGAGTTATGATATACGGTTGGGGGAGAGCTATTGGATGACAATCAAATTTATGAGATGTGATTGGGGCGACGAGGTTGAGGATGATGCCCATCACCCTCATGCATCAAGGAGACAGGTTTGTGACCTCTTAGACACATGGAAAGATGCTAAGAAGAACAAAGGAAGACACAACTGAAGAGAATGAGCTCTCTCCCTTGCTTTGGGTTGGATAGTTTTAGTGTTGGTGTTCTTGATGGGATGGTCTTCAAACATTGTTGATTGTTGGAGTGTGTGGATGTGGTTGGAGATTGGCAACAAGAGGAAAAGTAACATCTAAGCGTGTATACAGAGCCTTGTGTAAGAGTTAAAGCCCTGTGAATTGGTTGAAATCCCAGTGAACTGTGTGATGTCATTGGAATGTGTTGTCTAAAACTGTGTGGTCAGCGAGAGGTCTAGTGGATGACTGAACCACTGTGGTGCTTGTTGAGTAATTGAAAAACCACTTGAATAATGGATACCAGACCCCTATGGAGCTTGCTATGAAAATACAACTAATAAACCACCTGGATAGTGGATTCCAACCCCTGACTGAACAATATCCCTTTTGAACCTTCGATGAATCCCTATGAATGAACTCAAAACAAGAGTGGGACATTGTGGCACTTATTGCTAAGAAAACATTTATAAATCACTCTAGTGATTGTTGTATGCACAATTGAAAAATCACCTTAGTGCTTGATGTTGCTCCATACCCAAAGTGCTAAACCAAGCCTTTTGTGTGCATTCCTTGGGCAAGCATCTCCTCAAACATTGGATTTGGCTCCGGGGTGATCAACAACAAGAAAGATGCAGTGTTGTTGGCTTATGGTTGGGTGGAGAGTGGGGGTTCTCCCTTCTATTGCCAATTAGTGAGAGACATACAGATACGCATATTACATATGCATATTTTCATCATGAACTATGATGTTCATTGTTATGTTTATGACCGATATACGACTTCAATCTAATGTCTACGACTTTGATCTGTTAAGCAATTGTTGTCATTGATTTTAAGTGTCGGTCATTAATGTACAACATCAAGATCATGGGGAGATTAGTAAGTGTATTATCATGGTTGTGTTGATACGTGTTGCTACCTAGCTCGAGGTCAAGGATGAACGTAGTATCTTTGAAGGAATATCTTCTTCACTTTATTAGCTCCAATGAGGACACTAAGTGTTTGGTTGGATAGTCCTCTCAAATACCTTTCTAACAATGTATGGCACTTGATCTAACTCCAAAGGAGTGGAGAGAAAATTTAGATTGAAGTATGACAGTTTAAGCAGGGTTACAATCACTCTTCGTTCCATCGCGCACAAATGTCATATATCGAATCCCCTCCCCCTTAAACTTTGGAAACACTAGGGCATTGATTTTCCACAACACTTCAATTATAGATCTGTCTAAAATCACAATCATAAACACACTGAAATACCTCAACACTACTACTTTGCGCAACGAAATAACATACAACAATGATTCGACTAGTGCACATGAATTTTTTTGACTTTTAACCCATTAGTTATATTACAAGATTTAAATCAACAAACTTAGGGCTCTTGTACCAAGGATCATAGTCAGTACATATAGCCCTGATACAAGGATAGAACTAGGTATTGGTGGCAACAACTATGACCACCAATATGCCCTGAACAAGATACACTTGACCTACTTGTTGATGTAGCGCTACACGGTCCTTTCAGTGCACGTATCTTGAACACATTTGGCTGGTACTTTGTTTCCCCTTCCGCTGATCACTACAACTGCATCTCCAATGGTCAAATCTGTTATAACATCATTTATCACCTCTATATACTTGATGATCTATGTATTGACCTTGGGCAGCCCTTAACATTCAGACTTGGTCCTCTACTTAAAAAACAATATTTTGAATTCCATACGCGACTCTGCTCTATCAAAAACGCGTACAGTCGCGGGTCCACTCGTATTTGACACGCGTATATAATTTAAATTTAAAAAAATATAAAACTCCCTATTATTTGGTTGGGGTTTATGGGTTACCCCAGAAGCCCACCTATAGGAGCCCATGGCCAAACTGTTTCCCAACTGAAAAAACTGTTTTGAGGAAGTATAAATACACCTCATGGGAAGGCCTAAAGGGAGGAGAGAGATAAGTATTGATACTATAGCCTGTTAAGCCCAGATCAAGTTTGATTATCTCTATGCCACCTGCATTTCCCAAGTTCAAGAAACCCTTGTTTCCTTCTTTGAGATGTTCACCACCTTTATGTGACATCCTTGTGCACCTTTATGGAAGAAGATTGTTGAGGCTTGGGCTGGATGGATCCAGATGATGGTTTCTCTTGGAGCCGTGGCTGATTTCAAGGTCATGCTTAGCCACATGGAAATTGGCCAGGTACTCGACATGACTCATGGACTGCCTTGGTTGCAGGGTACATTGTTTGGATAGACTTCTTCATGGCTTAAAACCAAGAAGGAACTCTTGGTGCACCTTTAGTGGGGGAGAAGCCTTGAAGGAATTACTCATGATGCTGATGGTAGAAGTGATCGAGGGAACTTAACCTATACACTATACACATGACGATGACTAGAGTTGAGATGAGTCTACTCTTGATGGACACATGGGCAGCGAAATTCATGTACATTGACACGAGGGGTGGTATTTCTCCACATCTTTAACATACATCAATAAAGAAGCTCTGTTCCGTTCCTGATGTCGTGATCTTTAATGCTTTTTATACATGTTGATGATCTTGTAATAGTTGATTTCATGTTATTTTCTATAATCTTATGTGATCTAACCACTGAAATCTAGGATATATGTTGTTACAACTAGTCTGTGCTTTTTCTTGAATGAGTTGCAGGTCTTAAAGCACGTGGAGAAGCAGAGGGTTTGAACTTTGAGGGAATGACCTCAAACGTAGGACATACGGGTAAGCTCATCTCTCTCAAGTTCACTAGTTTAAGCATTAGGACCTTTAGTTTAATTGTTTCTTATTGTTTCATGCTTTCTGCTCTGTTGGGGTCCTCAACCCAGACCTTAGGGTAGATTCTCCCGTGACAGAATTGGCGACTCCACTGGGGATTACATCCATGTAATTCTTAGTTTGGGTTGTTTTCTCTGGATTTGGGTTCCTTGATTGGTCTGATATCTTTCCTAGTCTTATTTGTTCTTTATCCATCCAAAAAAAAGTCTTGATCTTCTGGATCAAGCTTGTATTTTTTATTTTTTTCTTTGCTGCCTATTTTATATGCATTCTCTAGTGCACATAGTCTCGTATATACACATTTTGGTCCAAAGAAACATGCGTATACACAGGTTTCTTCAGGCACAGTCGGGTATGCACGCTGGTTTCTCACTACCAATCTGCATATGGTTAGTTTCAAATGAAAATTTGATTTTTAGAGTCCTGTAAGGACTTTTTGCCTATTCTTGGCCACTGTTGTAGAACCCTTGGTGTGTCTGGATAGTGTTTCTGTTTGCTATGTATCAATATATCTCTTTCTTGTTTGAAAACCTAGTCAACCTAGGGTTTACCTTGCTTGGTGAAGATTCAGTTTTGGCTTTTGCACCAGAACTTCTTTTTGAGGTTCTTGGTTGTTCTGACTTTTCAGAGCAGTGAGTTTTTGTCGATTTTCTCATGGCCTCGTCATTGCTTCACATTTTGGTTTTTGGCTTGTTGGTTTGCTTGGTTTTCTTGGTTTCTTGAGATGAGTTATTTTTGGTAAATTTTGAATTGTTTTTTTGGTTTTTTGAAGTTTATGTGATTGTTGGAGTTTTATACTGCTGTTCAAATCATTTTCTTGAGTTAGTTACTTCATTCCATTTGTTAAGTCTCGTCATGAAAGTGACTTGGTTGTTTTGACTTTTCAGAGCAATGAGTTTCTGTCAGCTTTCTCATGGCCTCGTCATTGCTTCACTTTTTGGGTTTTGGCTTGTTGGTTTGCTTGGTTTCTTGAGATGAGCTTTTCTGGCAAATCTTGAATTGTCGTCTTGGTTTTTTGAAGTCTATGTGATTGCAGGAGTTTTATACTGTTGTTCAAATCATTTGCTTGAGTTAGTTATTTCATTCAATTTATTAAGTCCCGTCATGAAAGTGACATGGTTGGCTTAAGGAATTTGAGGTCTCTTGTTGGCTCAATTTGCTGATTTGGGGTATCTTTAGTGGTTTGTGCTTTCTCAAAGAGATTTTCTTTCTTTCTTAAATAGAAACACGCTGAAAAAACATTTTTGTTTTTCTTTCCTTTTTCTTTTGGTTTTTGTTTTATGGTTTTCGTCATTTTTGGAGAAAGTTTATAGTTTGTCATTTTGGTCCAGATTGCTTGGTATTGAGAGAAGTTCTTGAGTGAATTTGCCTCTTCTTGTATCAAGTTGTTTTTGGCATTTTGGTTGAAGGTAGTCCTTTTTTTGGGCATGCCTTTGGGAATACTCATGGTACATGAGGCAAACATTGCATCACTTTCATTAGTGCTTCTGGAGGGTGTCTTTGTGAAGCTTGGGTACTTTCACCGACAAAGACTTTTGTTTGGAAGTCAGCGTAATTGTTTCTGTTACCTTTGTTAGTAGGCCTGGGGCATAATTACTCCATACTATTTTCGGAAGGTCCTTATTTTAACTTTCTTCTATTTTGGTGTCCGGTCCTAATAACCCGGAGCGAAAATACTTGAGCGCTGCTTGATTAGTGAATCTTAGGGATATTTTTGTAGAGAGTGCTCTTTGCTGCTAGATTGCCCTAGATTTGTAATTTTTTGAGTCTATATAAAATCTCATAATAATTAAAAGTGGTTGACAGATCGATTCGTCTATCGAGGAGGCTTCGTGGTATTTCTCTTGTGAGTGTCGAGCCTTCTTCTAGAAGGCATAGGAGCAATTCTGTTGGTGATTTCCAACCAGTAGTAGCGAATGCATCAAAGAGTGATCATTCACTTGGGGATATTATTTCTTAAGGTAGTCATAATGCTAGTTGTGATTTAGAGAGGAGTACTCCACTCCTTTATTGGGTCCTTTTTATGGAAAAGGAAGTTGAGGTTGAAGAAATTATTAAACCCCCAGTTACTCCTTCCTCTCCTCTTCCTGCTAGTTTTCCGGACGTTTTATTATACGTTGGGCCTCTGTCTCACAGACTGGTTAGCCCTCATATTTATCCTCCTTTTTTTTCGATGGCCACAACTCGGAACACAATGTCGGTTATGAGTATTTCAAGTGTGCATACTCCTCTTTCGACAGAGGGAGGAGGTAACATTGCTATTTTGACCATCACTCATAGTATTGCAATTTTTGGCTCTACCTCCATTTCGTATACGAGTGGGGGCACCCAAGATTTTTTTTCCCATACTGGTCCCTTTTCATTTGGGATGCCTTCTAGTGAAATTATTTTAGTTTCTTTCATTGCTGTCTCCACGCCCATGTCTTCTATGGCTAGTGGATCAACTTCTTTTCAGGGTTTTCCATTTAGAAGTGGTCATATCCCTCATTCAAACCCTTCCTTAGGTTCTTTTCCTTTCTCCGTGCAAGGTCAAGGTTTTAATCATTTTCTAAGAGGTCAAAGCTCTAATGATTTTCAAGGCTGGGACCTTGCTTTTAGTGGGTTGGGAACTAGGAATCAGTTCATGTATGGTCAGCAGGGGAATGTTCCTTTCTCCTCTGTAGGTGCTTCTCAGGGTTTCTCTGTGTTCGCTAATGCATGGAACCCTTACCAAGGGGTCTCATTTTCATTTAATACTTCGATTGTGGGGAACATTCATGTTTATGGTAATCTTGCGGTGGGAGGAAGTCCTACTCCGAGCTCCTCTGGGCCACAAAGTTTTTTTTATGGTCCAAATTTTTCTACGAACAATCCTTGGAAACCTGGTGCCTCAACAAATCCAGGTTATTATTTTCAGAATGTTGGGAATCCTTCCCTTGGTGGATGGAGTTCTTAGGGTTCTCCGCGCTTACCGTTCCTGGCAACCCTAAATTTTCTAGATCTATCAAAGTTAACTAATGATCCTATTCGGTATAGCCTCGGTTGGATTACGGTCCCTACTAAACTTCCAACAGATATTCCGAAATTTGAAGGGAAGATTGGTGTGGATCTATCCGACCATGTTACCACTTTTCATTTATGGTGTTCATCGAACTCCCTCGTTGATGATTCGATAAGGTTGAGGTTATTTCAATGCACCCTAACTGGAAACACTACTAAATGGTACATTGAGCTCACTGGGGGAACTTTTGCTTCGTTTGGTGAGTTGGCTACCATGCTTTTGAACCATTTTCAGTGGCCCATTTGTTATGACGCTGGGATTGAGCTTTTGGCCAACTTCCAATGGGATAAGGCAACACACATTTCTGATCATATTTAGGAATGGAGGAGAAGGAAGAGGCTCATTAAAACCTATATTCCCAATGAATTTCTTCTCGAATGGTTCCTCAAATCCTTACAACTAGAAATATTGAAGGATGTATCTCTATCTACGGTATTCATTGACGAGCATGCTATCTTTAGAGCCTAGAAGTTGGAACTGATATATTCTCAGTCTGAGATTCTTAATAAGATCTTTCCTGATGCTCCTCATTCCAAAATAGATTTAGCCAAACCAAAGGAAAGTCCCCATGTTAACGGGCTTGTCGGTTCGACTGATAGTAGCACAACTAACATTTTGAATCAATTGCAACAATTGTCTCTACAATCTGCTCCTTCTATTTAGGCTATGTCGTGAGTGTTTACTCCTTCCCAACCCTCAATGATTAACGCTGTTCAATATTCTAACCCCAAAGGAAATCAACAATCCGATGGGAAGAAGAAGGGATGGAATAACAAGAAGAAAGATAAGGATGGAAAGGGTAATGCGAACAAATCCAATGATAATGTTGGAGAGGGTAAGAGAGAGTCGAAGAATAAAGTCAAATTTTCTTGCAAGTTATGCACTAGAGACCATCTCACTCATCTCTGCCCTACGATTTAAGATGCTCAACGCTTGTTAGCTCAGTAGGGTTCCTCCTGTTCCCAGGCTGTCTTGACTAACCCTTTTCCCCAAGGGCAACAAATGCTTGCTGGCATGAATGCAAATACTGGAGCTCTTACAGGGGGCAAACAGGAAGGGGAAAATTCTTCAAATGTATATATGGGGAGTGCTCACGTTGATGTCGCCACGAGATCACGTGATTATGGTGAATCCGAATATTCGAAGGCTAAGGCCGCTCTTGATACTTCCGAGCCACTCCATATTGAGAGACCCGCAATTAAGCCTATACCTCGCATGCCGAAAGGCTCTGCTAAACGTTCGACAATCTACCCTAATGCCAAGGTAGACCAAAAGTACTCCATTGTAGAAGATCTGGCTCAGAGTCCTTGTGCTATGTCTGCGTTGGAGGTACTCTAGTCGTGCCCAACACAAAGGAGTGTAGTGCTCACTGCGATCAGGGTAATAGATCCAAATAACTCTCTTATGATCACATTAGATATATGCCAAATCTTAAGAAGAGACTTCCTCATCATATGGATTTTCAGATCAAATTTACGTATCGGAAAATCAATATTTTTCGAACGGTAGTCGATGAGGGTGCTTCCACATGTGTCATGTCTATCTCATGTTGGAAAGCTATTGGATCTCCTCAAGCCGTTCCTTCACCTACTCTCCTCACTGCATTTAACGGTCATTCTCACAGGTCACATGGCATTGTTCCGACTTTGCCCATATGCGTTGGAGGTAAAGTTGTCAATATCGAAGTAGAGATAGTTGATGCCAATTTGGACTACAACCTTATATTGGGGCGGAATTGGATATATGAGATGGATGCCATTGCTTCATCATTATTTCACATCATGTGTTTCCCCCATGAGGTGAAGATTGTCACCGTTGATTAGATGGACTATTCTCCGATAAATCCTAATGCATCTTCTGACTCTATTGTTCATTTGGTGAATGATGCCAAGCAACCTGTGGAGAATCTAGGAGTCGGTATGTATACCTCGTTGATGGGTACCTTTGATCTAACACCTCCTACTGTTCATATCAATTTTATTTCGCCCTCCAAGGCTCCTACTCGAAGAGGGTTCTTCCGAACTCATTATTTTTCGGACCCTTGGACCTTACCTTCTCCTACCATCACATTAGAGGAAGGTCAAGTGGTTAGAATGGCATACCCTATATCTGCAATTTAGATTGCTTATTAGTCCATTGTTGACTCTGCAGATTCTGATCTAGCTTCTCTTTCATCGGAGGATTTGGATGGAGATGTGGATCCGACTTGGACACTTAACTCATCTTTTGCTGAAGATTGCCTCGACACTGTTCTACCATTTGAGGAGGCAATCCTAGAGTAAATGACTAGTGTGGAAAGATCGTGGGATGATTTTCATCATCGGTCATATTTTCTACCTGATTTGCATGAGGTTGAGTCAATATTGTCTAGTCCTGTGTCTACTGGTCCTGTTCACCTGATCCTGAACCCTTTGGCTCCAGCACAGATTTTTGCTAAAGGGAATATGGTTGTCATTTCGGAGATGATTCCGATGAACATTTCCAAGAATCCCAATGTTATAGAGAATGTTTTCATTGGAGCTGAGTGTTCCCCTTAAGATATTTAGATTTATATTGATCTCTTTAAAGAGTTTCACGATGTGTTCGATTGGTCTTATGAGGAAATGTCTGGAATTGATCCATCTATTGTCGAGCATGAGATCAAGACTTTTAAGAATGCTAAGCCTATATAGCAGAAGCTTTGTCCGATCAACCCTAGGAAAGCCAAAGCTATCAAGGCCGAGGTTGAGAAGCTGCTTAAGGTAGGTTTCATATACCCCGTTCCTTTGACTGAATGGGTTTCAAATTTAGTGCCTGTGGACAAGAAACAAGGAACGATCCGTGTCTGCATTGACTTCAGAGATTTGAATAAGGCATGTACAAAAGATAATTACCCCACACCATTTATTGATCAGATTGTTTATGGGTGTGCGGAGAATGAGATTTTCACCTTTATTGACGGTTTCTCGAGATATAATCAGATTACCATTCGTCCTGAAGATCAAGACAAGATTGTTTTTATTTTCCCCTTGGGTACGTTTGCATACAAGAAGATGCGTTTTGGTCTTCAAAACGCTGGAGCTACTTTCCAACGGGCCATGTATTATGATTTCCACAATATCAAGCATATCATCGAAACTTATTTGGATGATTTAGCTGCTTGTTCTCGAAAGAGAATTGTTCATCCTTATCATCTTCGATAGATTTTTGAAAGATATTGTCATTATAAAATCCGGTTGAATCTGAATAAGTGTGTTTTCGCCGTCACACCTGGTTGGTTGTTGGGATTCATAGTGTCTCCTGAAGGGATTCAGGTAGATCCCTTCAAGGTTGAGGCAATACTTCAGTTGCCTACCCCGTATTCTATTCATCAACTTCGAAGTTTTCAAGGAAAAACCAATTTCTTGAGGAGATTCATCGTTAACTATGCTGAGGTTACGAAAGGGTTTATGAGATTGTTGAAGAAAGGAATTCCATTCTTGTGGGATGACTTCGCTCAATGCTCGTTTGATGATTTGAAAAAGGCATTGACTTCCGCTCCTTCATTGAGTCCACTTGGTTATAGCGGAGAATTCCTTTTGTATCTCGCCGCGACAGAATCTACTATAGGTATGGTTTTGGTTCAAGATGATGATGCTCTTTATGAGCATGCTATTTATTATCTAAGCGGCTTGGTAGGTCCTGAATTGCGATGTTCTCTCATTGAAAAGTTAGGTTTGGAAAGCCGTCCATGCTGCCCAACAACTTAGGCATTTCATTCTGCTTCGCAAAACTTATGTTTTGGCAGCTGTCAATCTGTTTCAATTTTTTCTTAGTAGGCAAGTGATTGGGGGAAAATACAATAGATGGATTGTCATTTTGCAAAATTCGATCTTGATTTCCTGTCTGCCAAATCCAAGAAATCGTTGGTATTTGCGGAGTTGATCTCCGAGTTGCCTTGTGGAGAAGAGATTATTTATGAGTCGTTCCCGATGGACATATTTTCCTCATTTCTTCACAAGATCCTTGGTACAAATATATTATTGTTTATCTCCAAACTTTGAAGTTTCACCTCGCTTTTTCGAAGGATGAGCGTAGAAAATTGTGTCACTTGGAGAAAATTGATCTTATCATCGGTGACACTCTATATCGTTGCGGGGTTAATTCGATCCTTAGACGTTGTTTAAATCTCAAATACGCTGAGGTTGTGCTGAATGATTGTCACAATAGAGCTTGTGGTGGTCATTTATCTGGGTTTGCTATAGCGCAAAAGATTGTGTGTCGAATATTTTTGGCCCTCGATTTTTAAAGATTGTGTTGAGGTGGTCAAAAAGTGTCATCCTTGTCAAGTTTATACTCGGAATGTGCGCACTCATCCACCTCCACTCTTTCCTGTTATCACCGTCGGTCCGTTCACTAAGTGGGGAATTGATTTTACTTGTAACCCACTTTTGGCTAAGGATTATAAGTACATTATTGTAGCAGTGAACTACTTCACGAAGTGGGCCAAGGCTATGCCTATTTTTTCAAATGATGTTGAAACAACAACCCTGTTTCTGTTCAACCAAGTCATTTCTCGCTTTGGTATTCCCAAAGAGATTGTCACTGACCATGGCAGTCATTTCCAAAACTCCATGATGGTTGAATTGACTTTTAAATTAGGTTTCCGATAGGAGCATTCGTCTCCATATTATCCTCAGGCCAATGGGCAGGTGGAAGCTGTGAATAAATCCTTGAAGGTTATCTTGCAAAGGAAAATCAATAAAGCTGGGTCCAATTGGCATGTCATGTTGTATCCTGCGCTTGGCATAACCAGGTTCACTCATTTCCAATTGGTTTATGGATTGGAATCAATCTTTCCTATTGAGTGTGAGATTATTTCCCTTAAGCTAGCTGTTGAGCTTCTACCAAACACTTCAAGTCTTGAAGAACACCTTGTTTCTATGGAATGTCTTGATGAGCAGCATCGAGATGCAGCTAGGATTAATGAGGCCCATAAGAAAAGAGTGAAGGTTCAATATGATAAGGCTGTAAAACCTAGGGTTTTATCTGAAGGTGACCTCGTTTTGGTCTACAATCAAGACAAAGATGCCTTGGGGGCAGAGAAATTTAAATCCATATGGTATGACCCTTTCATCGTCAAAATAGTCCTTAAAAAGGGAGCTTATGATTTGTTTGACTTTGATGGAAACAAGTTGGTGAAGCCCATAAATGGGCTCTATCTTAAGAAATATTATGCCTAAGCTTCTGCCTAGAATTTTCTTTGATTGTATATATTGTATTTTTGTGCATATCTGTCTATCGATTTTGTTGTGACGTTGATATTTTTAATCTGCCTTGGTAGGTGTCTATGGATGATATGATTCATTTTGGCTTTGCCGTTGGTGCTAGTCGACATACCCAGAATCTTGCTTTTGCGGCTTGGGTAATCTACTATCCATCTAGCTAGTCGTTAGTGTCAAGGGGCGTATGTATTGGTCCTGCTTTGAACAATGTTGTAGAATATATTGTTGTAGTCAATCTAATTTTTAAGGTAGTGTCTCTTGGTATTGGTTCGTTAGTAGTGTATTTGGACTCACAATTGGTGGTTTCACAGTTGAAGAACATCTATCGTGTCAGAGATCCATATTTATATCGTTTATTTCTGAGAGTGCATTTGTTGCAAAGATCATTTAATTATGTTACATATATTCATATTCCACGTTCTGAAAATGCATTTGCTGATTCATTAGCTAATCAAGCAATCAATTGGCATATAAATATAAAAAATCATCAATAGTCATTGTATATATGAGATATTCATATCATAAAATAGTTGTATATAGATGAGAGTCATATGTTCAAAAATATACAAAAATTGGAAAATTATGTCCTACAAAATTAGGGCTTATGCTTGATCATGTCTATCATAGAAAAATATCATGTCATCCTAAAAAGTATGTCTGTGGGCCCTGACCTCGATAAACATCACAGAATAACACTATGGTAGTAGTCACACGAAGAAATAGTTGCACCCAATCACGTGGTACACCAACTTAGCATATCTGAATAGCCTCAGGGAGGTCTTCTACTGCATCCATAGGGAACTGGTGGGTTAGACCCTCCAAGTTCCTTTGTATGGCATCGAGGACTCTCCCAGGGTCTTCTGCGACATTCTCTCTTCTCTTCCATATTTCCTGTGCCTCAGTAGAACCTCAGGTCTAACTGGTCCAACATCTGTAACATGATCAATAATTTTGTAAGTACTTTGTCCCATCAAAAAGATTTTTTCATTTTCATATTTTTATCGAAAATCCAAAAAATCAAATAATAAAAAAATCATTTAAATGTGATCTTACCAATCGATTCCCATGCAGCTCCGAGTGGTAAGGGCAGATCTAGATCTCCCATAAAGTCCATACTTGCATAGGGGTAATCCTATACGGCGATCACCTGTTCTCCCCACCACAAGAAGAATTTATCATCCTAGGTAGTCCTAGGGACCTCGTCGCCCCTAGTTTTTGGAAATATTTTCATTGATGGCAAAGAGGCAGCAAAGGAAACATAGAAGCAACAAACACATCAGAGAAGTAGCAAAGGCATTCATCAAGCGTAATAATCCCAAATCAGAGTGAATGAAGAATACATAACAAGCTCAGGAGGAGTAGCGTGGAGGAACCGATGTTGCAGAGCGGCGAAAATGTAAAGCTCAGGGGAGAATCACGTTGAAGAATACATAACAAGCTTAGGAGGAGTAGCGTGGAGGAACTAGTGTTGCAGAGCGGCAACACAATAAACAAACAAAAAACGACTAAGGCAGAGAACACTTAGAAAATTTCCAAAGGAGGTGAATGGACGGTCTGGATTAGATCGCAAAAGTGAAGGCGAGAGATGGAAGGCGGAGATCGAATTGCATCAGGGGAGATTTCGCAAATCACACCTTTTAAGAGTTTAGCATTAAGACATCGCATGGTAAGTTAAGTTGGTTGCGATGTGAAGTAGAGAAGCCACATGTCAGCGTTACGCACGAGTGCACATCGCAGATCTTAGAGGTTACCGATTAAGAGTTCGCTCGAAATGGTAAGTTGTATGCGATGTGATGAGGGAAGAGCCACGTGTCAGCATTGCGCACGAGCGCACATCACAGATCTTAGAGGTTACCGTTAAGAGTTCGCTTCGTATGGTAAGTTGTATGCGGTGCGATGAAGAAAGATCCACGTGTCAGCATTGCGCACCAACGCAAATATCGTAGATCGCAAGAAATAAGGTTTAGCCGCTAAGTTAAATCATAAAGGTTGCGAAGTGCGATCGCCTATGATTGGTGGAAAGTGTTGTGGGACCCTCCAATAAAGAAGTTCCACATGTATGTAATTGCTTTGGGATTTATGTATAATCAAGCTTAAAGTAACAATTTGTGATTCTGCACGTATTCTGATCTCTGTGTAAAATGTTAAAAGTTGCGGGCAAGCAATGTGCGACGTATTGTGATTGGTTAAGTAGTGTGGGACCTGATAACCCCGCTTTTGTGTCTGTTATGTGCACTTTGTTAATAAGGTATGCATTGTTTGATCGCTAACATATGTACGTGGAATAAACTCTGATATTGTACTCCGTTGCGTTAAAAGGGTGTCTATGTGGGTTGAGAGAAAACACTGAACGTGTAAGAAAAGACTCAGGTAACAAAAGGAAAATGGTGAACACAAAAATTAAAGGCTCAGGTAATTAAGAGGACCTGACCTCGTGCAGAACAATGCAAAAACATGGGTCAAGTTGGGCAAAAAGGGTAGTTATGCAGCACAGTTGAAATATCACTGCAGAAATAAAAAAGACAAAGGAACAACAAGCAGAAGAGGAGAAACACACAACAAAGCTAAGAAGCTGAAAGTGCTGAATTGGAATATTATTGTAACTGTAAATGTATTAATTATTTTATATTGTTTGTGTTGCAAAGGAAAGTTTTCATAGGCAAAGAAAAACTCCAATTTAATACTGAAATGAGTGTATTTAGTGTTGTAACATCCTGAATATGCTGAGTGAGGAAATGAATGGGTGGAAGGCAATAATCATGCCTGTTCACTTCATATTTCCATATAGAATACAAACATCCATGAAGTAATCTCTATAAATGATATTATTGTAATGTGTATAAATATGTTAGAGAGTGGAAGAATAAGAAAGAGCGGATAGAGAAGCTGTGAAGATCCAGAGCTAATATAAAGCAGATTTTAAGGTTGGAAGGACAACATCGAAGGAGGAGTAAAACAGAGCTGTTATCCAGGTAAATTAACATATGATTTTATTGTAGTGTGAGGAAGTTGGTGCTTCCATATCAAGTTGTATATTGATAGATGTCCAGTTGTAGCTGGTTGAGGTAGGAGCCTCCTATGGGTTGTAGCCTTCATAAAATAGATTGGAGTTGGAGCTTCCTTGTAAGTAGTAGCTTGCAGAATTTGAGGTAGTAGTCTTCTGTAGGTTGGAGCCTACAAAAAATTAGTGGTGAGAGAGAGTTGGAGCTTTCCTTTGCATCACAACAATAATAAGATGTGGTTTTCTCCCTTATGGATTTCCACTTATATCTGTTGTATATATGCATGATGATTATGTGTTGATGTTTTGTATTTAATCTACTTAATACTTGCTGCTCACATATTAAGATTTCTGTTTCATTACACATTAAGTTGATCATGAAATGAAGGTGTAAATAATTTTAAAAGAAAGTTTTAAAAGTCCATAAATGTATTAAATTGATTCACCCCCCCTCTCAGTTTAACTAAGAGTTCAACTTTCTTTTAAAACTTATTTAACAACTAGAAGGAGATCAGAGCCAGTTCCTTCTGTATCAGTTTAACAACTAGAAGGAGATCCTAGGTCCCCAAGATGGCTAGCCTAGAAGGATGATCAACAAATAAATCCCCTTTTTTTATTGGCACGAACTATGCCTTCTGGAAAATAAGAATGATGACGTACATAATGTCTCTAGGAATAGAAGTTTGGGCTGCTGTGGAAGAAGGATATGCTCCAAAGGATACTGACACAAAGAAAGAAGCGAAACAAGGTTTTATAGCTAATGAAAAAGCAATGAATGCACTCTTGAGTGGTTTGTGTGAGTCATAATTTATCAAAGTAATGCACAGTAAGATTGCGAAAGAAATATGGGATACATTAGAAAATATCCATGAAGGAGATACAAAGGTGAAGATGACCAAACTGCAAACCTATAGAGCTTAGTTTGAAAATGTAAAAATGAATGAAGATGAAGATATAGCTAGTTTATTCTTAAAGGTTGCAGAAGTTGTAAATAACATGAAAGCTCTACGAGAAACCATTAATGAATGTGTAGTTGTAAAAAAGATATTGAGATCTTTACCATCAAGGTTTAACTCTAAGGTTTCTGCCATAGAAGAAACAACAAACTGAGAAACATTGACCTTGAACCAATTGCTTAAAATCTTGACGGCCTATGAGATGAGACTTCCAAAAGGGAAGTCAAATGTGCGGGAGGCAACCTTTAAGGCTGATAAGTGTAGAGAAGAGAGGGTAGGTACATGCTCCTGCTTTGCTGAAGAAGAGGCCAAATTTGTCAGAAGATTGGAGAAAGGCACAGGTAAATATAAAGGTAAGCTTCCATTTAAGTGCTTTAATTGTGGAAGAGTGGGGCACTATGCATCTAAATGTCCTCATAAGAAAATGGAGAATCATTCAAGAGGGAAATAGAAAACCAATTTCAACAATAGGCCGAAAGGAAACAGATTTAATCGAATATAATTCTATGCTCAACAAGACAAGAATGCATCTGAGAGCTCAGATGAATCCCCTAATGAAGAAGGAACATCATAATTCATTTTTATGGCCAAGGAAGAGCTTGAAGAAGATCTCCTGGAATTTGAAGACGAAGGTGAGGTAGATCTTGAGGGAGAGCCAATTAGTGCCCCGGAGGAAATAAACAGACTTAAACTTAAGAGTAAGAAACATAAAGAGATTCTTCTAAAATATGTAAAGACACAACCAAATTCAAAATATCTTATTAAATTGAATATTGAACTAGAATAATCAAGGAAAATAGAGGATATTCTGAAAAGATAAATAAAGGAGAAAAATCAGGAGCGAGAAAAGATGGAAGAGGAAGTGGTAAGCATGAGGAAGAAATTAGAAAAGGTCCAAATTGAATTAACTATGAATATTTCTCAAATGAAAAGCTCTGGTCATTTGGAAAAGATTCTTAATGCTCAAGGATCTCCTCATATAAAGGTTGGGATATGATATGAAGGAGAAACTAGCAAATCCAAGGTAGAAGATAACAAGAATATCATTTTTGTAAACGCTGTAAAGGATAATGAAGCAGAAAAAAGGGAATCCACAGAATTAGAAACCAACAAGACCATGATATATAACGAAATAATCAAAAACAAGTAGCAACCTCAAGTGACAAAGAAAGAAATGAAGAAACAATCAACTGCAAAAGACTCATGCACTCCTAAGGATAAATTTAACAAATTTGGAAGATGTCAAATGAGGTTCCTTCCTCCTATGAGAAATATCACTTGCTTCGCCTGCCACAAACCTGGACATATTTCAACATACTATAAGATAAAGCAAATCCAATCTAACCAACAAAAGATGCAACAAACGAAAAGATTACCTCAAACAACTCTCTTTGCCAGAGACAAATACTACTTCCATGGGTATTGTTTTTATTGTAAAGGGTTCGATCATAAAGCCATGGAGTGTAGAACACATATACAGAGATTAGTGTATGGAAACTCAAGGGGAATTAAGAACAATGGTGGATTCAATCGTATACATATCCATTCAGAAATGCAATCAAATTTTTTCGCTGCCATAAAATTGGGCACAAGTCTCACGAACGTCCTCTCAAATACTATGGTCCATCTCCTCGGGAAATTTACCAAACAAACAGCTACATGCAATGGAAAAAGAAGCTAAATAAGTGTGATATGGTTCTAATAGCTCAAGATCAGAAAATCCAATGGTATGTGGACAATGGGTGCTCAAAACATATGACTGGAGACCGAATCAAGTTTAAAACTTTTGATGAAAAGAAATATGGAAATGTAACATTCGAAAATGATAGAGCAGGGAAAATCAAGGGAAAAGGCTCAGCTAGCCTGAATAATGGAAGATGAGAGGCTCATGATGTATTATTTGTGGATGGTCTGAAAGCCAATTTGCTAAGTGTCAGTCAAATGTGTGATAAAGGCTGCGAGGTCCTTTTCAAAGCTCAAAATTGTGAAGTAAGGTCTATCACCACAGGAAAGGCCCTGATCAAAGTTGTTTGAACATAGAGTAATGTCTATATAGTAGAAAAAGAGAATGAAGCATGCCACATGAGAAAACTTGACGAATCTTGGCTATGGCATAGAAGATTGAGACATCTAAACTTTGACCACATCACCAAACAGAGTAAGAAGAAAGCCGCTAGAGATTTTCCTGCAATAAATAAGCCTCCAAATACCATATGTAAGTCTTGCCAACTGGGCAAACAAACTCGCACATCATTCAAAGCTAAAGACCAAATATCTACAAGTAAGTCTCTTCATCTTGTACACATGGACCTGTGCGGACCTTCAAGAACTAATGCACCAGGTGGAGAATCGTATTTCTTGCTGATAATAGATGATTTTTCCAGATTGATGTGGGTGACATTTCTCAAATATAAATCTGAAGTGTTTGAGAAATTCAAGATATTCAAGGCACCGACAGAAAATCAAACTGGATGTAAGCTAAAATGCATCAGATCAGACAGAGGAGGTGAATTCACTGACTATGATTTTGCAGACTTGTGTAATGAATGTAGGATAAAGCAACAATTTACAATTGTAGGTACACCTCAAAAAAATGGAGTGGCAGAGAGGAAAAACATGTCAGTAAAACAGATTTCCATAGCCATGATGCAAGAAAGTAACATTCCCCAAACCTACTGGGAAAAAGCAGTACACACAACTGTTCATATTCTTAACAAAGCTACTCTTAGACCAAATTGTGACAAGACTCCATATGAATTATGGCATGGGAAACCGACATTATTCAAGCACTTTAGAGTCTTTGGCACCAAATGTTTCATAAAGAATAATGATGAAAAATTGGGGAAGTATGATGCAAGAGCTGATGAGTAGTAAAAAACGAGGAGCCGAGCGCACGCCTCCTCGCGCGTTCGACCTAGCGGCTCGATCGTCGGGCTATGTCACAGGCTCCTCCGCCGTCTTCCATGGCCTCTCTGAATGCCGCCACAAGGAATATTTTTGGGATATGCATCCAAGAGTAAGGGATACAGGTGCTACAACAAAATACTGCATAAAATTGTGGAAAGCATTAATGAGAGATTCAACGAAGATCTGCCAAACAGAACCAGAAGCACAAACTGCGTCAATCCTCCAGATGATCATGAAGATGATAATCAAGAAAATGAAGAACAGAGTAAGACAACAGAAGGTACTGAATTAAAATCAAAAGGACCCTTGAGACACACTTAGAAGAACCATCCAGAAGATCAAATCATTGGAGACAAGAGGGCAAGAGTCCAAACTAGAAGACAACTAAGTGAATAGACCGATGAAGTGTACCTAGCCATGCTGTCAGAGATAGAATCAAATAATTTTGATGAAGCCAACAAAGACAAAAATTGGGTAAATGCTATGAATGAAGAACTAGACCAATTTGAGAATAACAAGACTTGGGAGTTAATGCCAAGACCCATTGGGAAAAATGTCATTGGCACAAGGTGGATATTCAAGAATAAGATGAACGAACAAGGTTAGGTAATCAGAAATAAAGCCAGACTTGTATGCAAGGGATACTCTCAAATCGAAGGACTTGATTTTGATGAAACTTTTTCCCCTGTAGCAAGAATGGAAGCAATCAGAATGTTTTTGGCTTTTGCATGCTATCATGATTTCAAGGTATAGCAAATGGATGTGAAGTCTGCCTTCTTGAATGGAGATCTAGAGGAAGAAGCATACATGGAACAACCTGAAGGATTTTCCTTAACAGATAAACAAGACTATGTGTGCAGATTAAAGAAAGAGTTATATGGTCTCAAACAAGCTCCACGTGCATGGTATTCTAGGCTGGACAAATACTTACAAAACAAGGTTTCAAGAAAGGAGTAGACAACAATTTGTACATAAATGCTGATGAAAATGAACTCTTAATTATAGTAGTATATGTAGATGACATCATGTTTGGTAGCAACAAAGATGAGTTAGAAAAATGATTTGAAGAAGAGATCAAGTCAGAATTTCCAAAGGAGGTGAACGGACGGTTAGGATTAGATCACAAAAGTGAAGGCGAGAGATGGACGATGGAGATCGAATCGCATCAGGAGCAATTTCACAAATCACAACTTTTAAGGTTTAGCATTAAGGTGTCGCATGGTAATTTAAGTTGGTTGCGATGTGAAGTAGTGGAGCCACATGTCAACACTGCGCACGAGCGCACATCCCAGATCTTAGAGGTTATCGATTAAGAGTTTGCTCGGTATGGTAAATTGTATGCGATGCAATGAGGGAAGAGCCACGTGTCAACATTGCGCACGAGCGCACATCGCAGATCTTATAGGTTACCATCAAGATTTCGCTCGGTATGGTAAGTTGTATGCGATGCGATGAGGAAAGAGCTATGTGTCAGCACTGCACACCAGCACAAATATCGCAGATCGCAAGAAATAAGGTTTGACCGCTAAGTTAAATCATAAAGGTTACGAAGTGTGATCGCTTGTGATTGGTGGAAAGTGTTGTGGAACCCTCCAGTAAAGAAGTTTCGCCTGTATCTAATTTCTTTGGGATTTATGTGTAATCGGGCTTAAAGTAATAATTTGTGATTCTGCATGTATTCTGATATTTGTGTAAAATGTTAAAAGCTGCGGGCAAACAATGTGCGATGTATTGTGATTGGTCAAGTAGTGTGGGACCCGATAACTCCTGTTTTGTGTTTGTTATGTGCACTCTGTTAATAAGGCATGCACTGTTTGATCACTAACATATGTATGTGGAATAAACTCTGGTATTGTACTCCGTTGCGTTAAAAAGGAGTCTATGTGGGTTGAGGGAAAATGCTAAATGCAAAAGAAAAAACTATTGGGTGTGGAGCCTGATTATCTTCTCTATTTTGTATCACAGTGTTGGACCCCTGTACCTTAATGGGGCGGCAACGCCGCCCGTAATTAAATGCTGCCTGGGGGGTCCAGGGGGGGTGGCGCGACTTTATGGAGCCCCCCCTTGGCGGGGGGTCCAGGGGGCAGTGCCCCCGAAGCTAAAAACAGATGTAAAATTGCTTTGTAAAAGTATAGTAATTTCTAGTCAATATGGGCCGTTCATTAGGCGGATGATCTCACTATAGAAGTTATGTTTAGTTTAGGGGTTTTTTTCCCTAGAAGGCAACCCCTCGCTATGTGTGAGGGGATTGTATTGCGGCTGTGTATTGTATGTGTATTCTCGGAGCAAGAAACAAATAGAGACACTGTGAGAGAGAACATAAGATATTACAACGGATCTGCTGTAGGTCGTGTCTCTTCATTTTGCTGGATAATAGAAAGGAAGGACTGGTTGTTCGGAGTGGACGTTGCCCAAACTGGGTGAACCACGTATATCTGTGTCTCTTTGATTTTTATGTGCTTTGTGTGCTTGTGTTTTCCGCAACATTTTTATGTGTTTCATTGCTCTGTAATATTTAATTTTCTAACAAAGACTCAAGTAACAAAAGTAAAAGGGTGAACACAACAATTAAAGGCTCGAGTAAGTAAGAGGACCCGACCTTGTTCAGAACAATGCAACATCATGGGTCAAGTCGGGCAAAAAGGGTAGTTATGCAGCATAGTTGAAATATAACTGTAGAAACAGAAAAGACAAAGGAACACCAAGAAGAAGAGGAAAAACACACAACAAAGCTAAGAAGGTGAAAGCGCTGAATTGGAATATTATTGTAACTGCAAATGTATTAATTATTTTATATTGTTTGTGATGCAAAGGTAAGTCTCCGTAGGCAAAGAAAAACTCCAATTTAATACTGAAATGAGTGTATTTAGTGTTGTAACATCCTGAATATGTTGAGTGAGGAAATGAATGGGTGGAAGGCAAGAATCATGCCTGTTCACTTCATATTCCCATATAGAATACTAACAGCCATGAAGTAATCTCTAAAAATGATGTTATTGTAATGTGCATAAAGACATTAGAGAGTGGAAGAATAAGAAAGAGTAGATAGAGAAGCTGTGAAGATTCATAGGTAATATAAAGCAAATTTGAAGGCTGTAAGGACAACAGTGAAGGAGTAAAACATAGATGATATCTAGGTAAGTCAGCATATGATTTTATTGTAGTGTGAGGAAGTTGGTGCTTTCATATTAAGTTGTAGCTTGAGAGATGTCCATTTGTAGCTGGTTGAGGTAGGAGCCTCATGTGGGTTGTAGCCTGCATAAAATAGATGGGAGTTGGAGCTTCCTTGTAAGTAGTAGCTTGTAGAATTTGAGGTATTAGCCTCCTGTAGGTTGGAGCCTATAGAAAATCAGTGGTGAGAGGGAGTTGGAGCTTTCCTTTACATCACAACAATAATATGATGTGGTTTTCTCCCTTATGGGTTTCCACTTATATCTATTGTCTATATGCACGATGATTCTGTGTTGATGTTCTGTATTTAATCTGCTTGATACTTGCTGCTCACATATTAATATTGTTGTTTCATTATACATTAAGTTGATCATGAAATGAAGGTGTAAATAAGTTTAAATGAAAGTTTTAAAAGTCCATAAATGTATTAAACTGATTCACCCCCCCTTTCAGTTTAACTAAGGGTTCAACACTAGTATCTTCATAAGGTCAGCCCATCGTGCTATACGTGGATCCTGTGGGCTACTGATGATCGATATCACTTTGGGTCGAAGCCAAGGTATTCTCTCGAAGAAGAATGTACACAAGATAGTCCCATATCCGAAACGCTTAGTTTTATTCTTCCGGATAGAAGTCAATTGTTTCTTCAAATTGGTCAACAATGCAATGCACCAATCATATAGAGTAGTTAGGCAATCAACTGCCAAACTCATGTTTGCACGTGAGGCCTAGTGTAATGAAGCTGACCCAACTACTCAGATTATGGTGAAAAGAAGGATTTTAATATGCAATCCTTGTACATCTCTGATTGGGATATGGGTCCCAACCTTCTGAGTATCCTCTAAGAAATATAGCCAGATGTAGTCATATACATTCAACTCTCCTGGTACCTCACCCTGCAAATTCACTGGCTCTCCTCTTCGAGAAAGCCCAGTAATGAAATATATGTCTTCAATTTCAATTCTCAAAGGCATTTGATCGATCATGAAGGCATCTTCCTCCGGGTCCCAATAATTAACAAGCATCTCCAACAATTTGGAATTTGTTTTCATATTGGGCATTTTGAAAAATTTGAGCAATCCACATCCTCAAAGCACTTCCAAGGAAAATTCATCCTCCATTATGTCATTATCAATTTCACTATGCTCCCTCTCTCTCCAATTGATTGTCATTTTGAGTTAATTAAAACAATTCATCCATTAGATTTTTATTTTGAAAAATTACTCTGTTCATATGCGGGTTTCATTTTCACACAGTCGCATCTATACGTAGCTTGGATATTTTCAATCCGCGTATACGCAGGGGGTTAATATAAAAAACTAATTCTTATGATGAAGTTGACTTAAAAATACTTGAATGGATAAATAAAATGAGTACTAAGATATTTGAGAGGATTACCGAGAAAATTTGAGTTGATTCGACTGAGAATTGGTCCGGATTGAAGTTGGGGATTTTTTACTCCAGAGATTTTTCTCAAATTCACCAATGCACAAATGACCAAATGTGAGTTCAAAGGGTCTATTTATGCCCAAAATTCAAATTTTTTTCAAAACCCACTTATATAAAGTTTTGTTTTTACTTTTTGAATTTGTCGAAGATTTTATGACCTTTTGGCTTGTAAGTGTTGGGACAGGTTGTTTTCAGGACCATTTGATGATTTCGAGATAATTTTTGCCACTTTGATTCCATGACCGTTGACCTATCATGGCAGGTATTGTGTTTAGAACTGGCATATAGGTTAGGGAAATTCACTTCCCGTTGCACTTATGTATTTTAGCCTCCATACTAAAATCTTGCCATAGGGTCGACCCCATCATGTTATGATTATTAAACCATTTTCACTCGCCGACTTATAAAATCATGATATGATGATAGAGCCATCCTTTACATGGGCTTCCTAGTTAGATCCTCGCTAGCATATGTCGGCCATGTTGCAAATTGGGTAGGATTGGGAGTCCTCTTTAGTCCTTCCATGAATTGTGCGACGAAGCTTCATTCTTCTTCTTATTGGCTATATTTCTGGATTTATACCCTAGAGGATCCTTTTTTGTTGAGTTGTTCTACTGCATTGCATATTGACCATTTTTATATCTTGGCCTTAAGTCGGCTTCACTTGAAATAAAGGACAACATGGAATATTGGCAAAGAAGAAGTAACAAGGTCTTGGAAGCATTCATAGGTCAAGGCTCTAAGTCTGGGTGATGGTACTTGTCATTTGAAGTTCTATAAGAAGAATTTCTCGTGGGTTTTCCTCTCCAAGAGGGAGAGGTTTTTCCCTGGCTCTAGGAGCCTAATTCTTGTGTCTTATGTCTTTTGATAGTTGACTTGATGAAATATTTAATAAGCTAAAGAAGGAAATATATAAGTAACTCAAGTAACCTTATAGGTAATTAGCAAGAAGATAATTTTGAATTAATAACTAGCCCTCCAAATTATCAACAGTTCCTTGGTATTGACTTGAAGCCTTGATGATTTGGATCTTGGATTGAAAATTCATGAGTATGGGTATGTGGTTCAAAAATTGTGTTGTCCCATTTTTAGCAATTTTTTTCATGCTATTTGTTATTATCATTTTACTGGGTCCCCCCTAGATACCTCTAAGGTCAATTTAATTTATTTTTGAGAAAAATATTATGAAAATATCTTGGAAATTAAGAGCCAATGTTCCCAATTTTTGTAACCATTCCCCCCTAATACAACATCCACACCACCCATTTATATTCCAATCATGGGACTAACCAATAAATACTCCCCCATATTTAGCTTAATCTTATTGCACTTCTCTACACAATTTATCTTACCTCTGCCTGTAATCATCACTTGAAATTTTGGTGTTGGATATTCAAAGCAATTAAGAAGTTTTCCCAATTTATAATTGATGAATTTATGGGTACTACTTGAATCAATCAATATTGTTATGCTTTTCCTTTTGATATATCTTTTATCTTGAGGGTTTGTGGAGTACCGATGCTCGCCAATACAAGAAAAGAGATTGTTGGAGTAGTTTCTTCTAACTCTAGATCTTGTGAAGTTTCCACTTCTTGATATTCTTTATCTTCAAAGTCTATGTAGAACAATTTCCTCCCACTATATGTATGCTCTTTAATATACTTGCTGCTGTCATATTTGAAACATAGTCCCTTTTCTCTTCTTCATCCATTTGTTGAGAAGTCAAACTTTTCGGTTTAGGAGTGGGAGATTGATTTTCTCTATAGTTATTAGTGACCAATTTTTTAGTGGCCATTATTTTATTTTCAACTTATATTTCCACACTGAAATCATGCTCTTGAGATTTAGGTTCAAAGATATGTACCTCATGTTGGATTCTTTCCTTTAAAGTACCCATAAATAGGTCTAATAATTTATCCTTCGAAACGTTCTTCACTCTGAGACTTAACTTTTGGAATTGTTAAATATCCTCTGTAACAAGACCTTTTTGTTGAAGATTTACCAATTGAATAATGAATGTGTTTCTATTAATATCCCCATAATGTGCTATCAATTCCTCTATAAAAATGGACCAAGATATAACATACTCCTTTTTTCTTTCACAAATCCATTGACACCATACATGTTGGTCTTGTTCTAAAAACATGGATGCAATATCTAACTTTTGTAAGGATACCACCTGGTGTAGATCCATGTTACAAGATCATTACCATCAAATTTCCTCATCAATATTCAGAATGTAGTAGTTCGTTGGTGTTGACTTGAAGCCATGATGATGTAGATATTGGGTTTAAAATTGATGAATATGGTTATGTGATTCAACATTTGTGTTTTCCAATTGTGATAACATACTCCCCATATGAGACTGATTCTCAACAAAATGATTCTCCTTATTTTTAAGATTTCCTTGGATCTCCACACCCCTATTAGGAAGCCTTTCCAAGATATCAATCATGGAGTTTTATATTCCTTCTTTATTTTCATTCATATTCATTTCTATTCATTCCTTATTTTCATTCATATTCTTTTCCATTTATCTTTTGAGATTTTCTTGGGAACCTGAGAAATCCACCATTTTCAACATACTACAATCCATTTAATTAACTTTCTCTAATTGAGATAACTTAAATTCTAGGTCTTCAATTTCTTCATGGATCAAGGATGGGACTTTGTAGATTTAATTGGTGTAGTAGATTTCTTTTGAGATATGTTGGAAAAAAATAATAGCCCTCTTCTTTATTACAACAAAAAAAATGGGATTTTCTAATGAATAATTAGGTCACTAGTAAGTTACATGAATTTTTGGCCTCTTCACAAGAGAAAAATTGTATAGCATGCCATGTGTCCAATTCTTGAAATATAATTATAAATCTATACTTGAGGTACTTACATATGTTTCCTAAAATCCTTAAGTGTTTCATAATGCAGAAATATCATGACAAAGAATATATAGAAAAAATACTAAGATGACCTATTTAAAATTTATTTCTTGACTGTTCACAAATCCTAAATTCCATGGAGTATAAATCCCAAAGTATAACAAACCAAATTTTGAAAATGGAATAAGATATTCCCAAATATGTCTCAATATTTTCCATGTTTCACTTTATGAATCCTTACAATTTTTTTTATTTTTATTTTCATAAAACAAATCCGAAATTGACATGTTTGAGACTGAATTATGGAGCATATAGAAACCATAATTTCCTTGTATCATATCTCCAAAACTATAACGAAAAAGGACCTATATATTGGACCATTTGTTCACCAATATATTTTCTCAATGCATTTTTTGTTTCACAATTTGAATCCTCATAGAAAAAAAAATTATAGGAAAAATTCTGAACATACGTGTACGAGACAAAATCTAGGAGCCTTAAAAAACCCTAACTTCCTCAGACCATATCTACAAATATATAGTGAACCAAGATATTAAACTTGAACTAGAGATTCATTGGGAAGTCTTCTCAATTTTCTCCAAGTTTCACAATCTGGATCTGTGCAAAAAAAAATGTTATAAATAAATTTCCATGATGACTTGTTTGAAGAAACAAAATCCTAGGATAAAGAGTTATGGTAGCAAATTTTGTAATCCTTGCGCCTTAAAAATGATAAGAAACAAATAATAGAGTCCAATTTGAGGGAGAAAACTCCTTTTACAAACAAAACAATGAAAAAACAATATTTTATGATCCCAAGCTAGGTCTCCTTAGTGTGTGTGTGTGATATGTATATGATAGCTTGAGGATTATGTCAAATTTTGCAAGGGATTAAATTAAGGTTTTTTTGCCTCTTATGTCAAATTCATAAACACACAAACATGTATTAAAAGTTCATTTTTTGCAAAAAATAGAAGACAACATCACCATAACAGTAGACACAAAACAACAAGTGATGAAAGAGTTCACCCCTCCTGGGCTACATCTCCTAGTCCAACTTCCAATGGTTGAGCCTCTTTCATTATGCTCAAAAAATGGTGTTTACATGAAGTTACAGTGCTCAAATGACTTCAATAATGGCTCCAATGGCTCCCAATCTGTTAAGAACCCATGTCTAGCCTCTTTCTGCTCCCAAAAATGCAAAAAATTGAATGATTTATGCTCTCCCCATGTTTTTCCACTATCTGTCCTACAAATCACACCTTCTCCAAATTATCCTACAAATTCATGCTTTGTTGACCACATGGGGCGAAAAATATGCCCCGCGCTGGGTTAAATTTGTCATCTGGTTAATCAGGCCGGTGAGCCCACTATCCAACTAACTTCTCGCCAAGTGGCGCGCTCTTCGCCATTTATTTCGGGCATATTGGGTGTTCACGCCGGTTTGAAACTTGGGTTGTTGAGGCAACGACCTATGGTTGTCGTTGGGTTGGGTTAGCGGAACCCTTCCTCTGGAAGGTTCCATCATCCTTCGATGGCTTCGACGTCGGGCGGTAACATATAGTGCCACCCCATGTGAACACTCTGCAACTGCCAACCAAATTGTTTCTATATCTGCCAGAGTTAACACACCGTAGCATCTAACGATAGTCTCCTCCAATGTGATCACCGTTCCCCGAACACCACGAAACCGTCGGTTTAACAGTCCGCCATATACTTTGGAATTTGGTTTAATAGTACAACTTTGGTTATTAAAAATTATATATATATATATATGCACCAAGACTTTGGCTTATGTGGGTTTCTACGCCAATTAATGTCGCAACATGAAACTTTGGTTAATGATATATGGTAGGTTTGTGACATATAACATGTCGGGTCGGGGTTATCCCCTAACCTTGGCATGTGGACCAGGGTTGGGGGTTAACCCTGGTCCCTACCCCCAATGCCAATTAACATAAAGTATAAATATGATTTTGAGACAATAGGATTACGAACTCATGTAGCTTAGACGACATAAGGCTTGGCTGTGTGGAGGTTGGTCTTGTGTTTGAATCCCCGAGGGTGCTGTTCGACATAACCAAAATTTTAGTGGCCACTAGGAGGCCACATGGAAGCATTTGGTTGGGCCATGTGTTCCTCTCTGGTTGGTCCACCATACCACACCAATTAACCAATAAAATTACACTCAAAACGAACAAACAATAACCTACCACTTGTCACACAGAGATTGGTTGAAGGAGCACAAGTTAGCTGCCATGTCAGGTTACAATCAATAGTACTGACCGTTGAATGTGCGGCCCTGCAAACCCCAACACAAAAAAATTGTTGTTTCCCAAAACGATCATAACTTGATTAAGGGGGAATACGGTGTCAGTTTTGAGCAAAACGATTTGCGCCAAATTCAGAACAACAAGATCTATGCATTCGTTCTAGTTTTGAGCCATTCCAACAACTTTGAATTTTGACATTAAAATTGATCCACTGGATCATTCCTACACACTGGAAAATTTTGAACCTCCAAAAGCTATTTATACATCAATAAATAGATGAGGTTACAACTCCCTCACCCTTCGTCTCAATCCACTGAAAATTGCTTGAATGTGACATTTTGAGCTTTTCATGAAAATGATCATTTTCCCTGATTTTTGAGACCTTGTCTTTTTGTCGTACATACCATCTTGCTACAATCTCCTAGAATATGAAGGAAAAAAAATTGCCCTTGAAGGAACAAACACATTCCCTCCTTGGTCATCAATCAAAGGAAACTTAGACAACTTTAAATTATTCTCACCTTGAACACTGTTGACATGACGATACATAGCATGTTTAGCCTTGCGCTTGCCTTGAATCTTGACCAAATCTGATCGCCATCGCCATGCACCATTCCATTTCAAAGAAAACACATTCTGAAACCCACAAGAAGAAATTTTGGACCCAATTCCCTCTTTGTCAATTTGTTTTTGCACTTTCCCTTTGACCTTTTCACTCTCTAGCACTGGCATTTTGTTCACATCACTACTCAACAATGATGTATGTTGCGGCAAATTTACCTCATCTTGTTTAGCTCTTTTAGGATGCAACATGTTAAAATCATGAAAAATATTATCACACCCATTATCAACCTCAATTAAATCATACTTTTCATTTTATGCATCTCCTTAAAAGGAATCATTCACAACATCTTTATGCTTGATCATTAACAAAGAAAAAATATGACTAGCATTAACAATTCTCTTAATTTTTTCAGCATTCATAAGAGACAAACTCATCTTCTTACTATGCGCTCTAACAATGTACTCAATCCCATTCTTGAACAAGTGATACTTATTCTCATAGCGATGAAATATTTCTCTCCTATCATAAAGATATGGGCTACCCAAAACTATACCACAAATATCAAGTGGAATTACATCAAGTTCAACTTCATCAAGAAATTTTGCAGTAATTGCAAATCTAAGAATGCACCTCCTTGTAACCTGCAATTTTAAATTCTCACATACCCAACCTAAAGGATAGTGTCTAGGATGTGGAATGGTCTCTAAATTTAAATTCTTGACAATGTACTCTGAAATGAGATTTTCTTGTGACCCACTATCAAATAGTGTGTCTATCTTGGCATGTTTTGAAACAAATCTAATATGGAAAAGCTCAATTCTTGTTTCTTCATCTTGAGTATCATTACGAAAACTTGAAGAACTAGTACTTGCTATGTTCTTACCTTTCAAACCCATCATTGTGATCCTTGTTTCATCTCAGGAATAATAACCTAAATCATGTTGTATTGTTGCAACTGTCTTCTTGTTCTCCTTGTTTTTCAACTTCTTGGGTCTAATTTCTAGATGAAGTTTCCAGAAACGATCTTCATCATGTCCATCTTTGGAATAATATTTTCATGTGATTTTATCATTCTCCAAATTTATGGATGCATTCTTCTTTCCTTTACCCTTGAAATTACCCTTTCCTTTCTCTCCAGACTCAATGATATACTCACTTGTCTCATTTGTAACATGTTTCCCTCTTGCCTCTAGATGTGTTTCCTGTGCACAAAATTCATCTAAACTTGCAGGGTTAAACATGAAGATTGTATGTCTTAGGTAACTATGAAAACCTCCAATGTATTTAAATTTTTTTTCTTGAGATGTCAAATCTACACCCAATATTAGTGCTCTTCTCCTAAACTCTTGAGTATAGATTTTCACACTTTGTCCCTTTCCTTGCCTAAAGTTTTGCCAATCCATTATAAATTTGTGCATGTATTCTAATGGATAAAATTGTCTTCTTAGTGCAACATAAAATAATTCCAAGAGGTTAAGACCTTAGCATGTTTCTTCATGTCCTCTCGATTTTTGGCTTCCCACCAAATAAGTGTTGCACCTTTGAACCTTAATGAAGCAAGTTGAATCTTGGTGTCATAATCCTTGATCATTTGTATCCTACAATACACTTCAAGGTGAAAAACCCAATTATCTATTCTCTTGGCATTTACCTCGCCATTATACAAAGGCAATTCAAATTTTATTGGAACTTTCAGCAGTGGAGTTTTACCATTTCCCTTTGGAGAATGTCGAGGTGTTTGTGAAGGGCTTGTTGTGGAAGAAGATGATGGTGAAGATGGTGGTGAGGATGGAGGTGAAGAGAATGGTGGTGTCAAAGGTGGTTTTTCACCATTCCTTCCATTACCTTTTGGATTATTGTCTCCATCTCCTCCATCTCCTTTTGAAGACTTATCTCCCTTTGGAGGATTGGAGCTCTCACCTTGTGTTTCTCTCTTCGTAAAAAAATTTCACCATTTGTGTCATATTAGATAATTATTTTCTGAAATCATTTTAATCTTCTAACACATTGTTAGGCCCTCCTTCATGTGACATGCTTGTTGAAGCTTCAACTACAATTTGAGGTGAAATTTATGCTGGAGATTGTGGCAAATTTTCTCTCCTTGTCCTTGACCTAACTTGAGGACTTGCAACCACAAGCTTTCCTTCTCCTCTCTTGAGCTTCAACCTTGTAAGCATAAGAAACACTTGCAAGCAAATTAAAACCTCACAACAACAAATAACTCTATCTCTAATACCAAACTGATCTGTATATGATAGCTTGAGGAATATGTCAAATTTTGCAAGTGATTAAATTAGATTTTTTTAGCCTCTTATATTAAATTCATAAACACATAAACATGCATTAAAAGTTCAGTTTTTGCAAAAAATAGAAGACAACATCACCATAACAGTAAACAAAAAACAAAAAATGATGAAGGATTTCATCCCTCCTGGGATACATTTCCTGCTCCAGCTTCCAATGGTTGGGTCTCTTTTATTATGCTAAAAAAATGGTGTTTGCATCAAGTTACAATGCTCAAATGGCTCCAAAACTGTAAAAAACCCCTTCCTAACCTCTTTATGCTCCCAAAAAGGCCAAAAACTAAATGAGTTATGCTCTCCCCAAGTTTTTCCACTATATGTCCTACAAATCACACCTTCTAAAAATTATTCTACAAATTCATGCTTCATCGGCCACGTGGGGCGACAAATCTGCCTCGCACCAACGGGATTCCCACCGCGTCGGGTGCAATTTGTCGCTTGGTTAATCGGGCCAGTGAGCCCACTATCTGACTAACTTCTCACTAAGTGGCGTGCTCTCCGCCATTGATCTCGGGCATGTTCGACATACCCGCTGATTTGAAATTTGGGTTGCTGAGGCGATGACTCATGGTTGTCATTGGGTTAGGTTTGCGGAACTTTCCCCTGGCAGGTTCTGCTACCCTCTGATGGTTCCAGTGTTGGGACACTAATATATAGTGACACCCCATGTGAACACTACGTAACTTCCAACCAAACTGCTGCTATATCCGCCAGATTTAACACACTGTAGCATCTAACGGTATCCTCCTACGATGTGATCACCATTCCCAAACCACCATTTTAATGGACTGCCATAAAATTTGGACTTTCATTTAACAGTGAAAATTTGGTTATATAAAACTCTTCCTATATATATATGCCAAGACTTTGGATTATGTGTGTTTCTCTGCCAAATAATGTTGCAACATGAAAATTTGGTTAATGATATATGGTAGGTTTGTAACATATAACATGTTGGGTCGGCGTTAACCCCTAACCCTGGTCTGTGGACCGGGTTCGGGGGTTAACCCAGGTCCCCACCCCCAATGAATATTAACATAAAGTTTAAATACATTTTTGAGACAATAGGGTTAAGAAACTCATGTAGCGCATACGGTAGGAGGCTTGGCTGTGTGGAGGTTGGTCTTGTGTTCGAATCCCCGTGGCTACTATTCAGCCTAAACAAAACTTTAGTGGCCACCAAGAGGCCACGTGGTAGCCTCTAGTTGGGCCACATGGTCCTCTCTAGTTGGTCCACCACAACACACCAATTAACCAATCAAATTACACCCAAAACGAACCAACAGTAACCTGCCACGTGTCACACAAATATTGGTAGAAGGAGCAGAAGTCAGTTGTAATGTCAGGGTCTAGTCAGCAATACAAACTACTGATAGTGCAACCCTGCAAATCCCAAACAAAAATTTTGGTTGTTTCCAAAAATTAACAGAAGTTGATTACAGGAGCATAAAGTGTCGATTTTGAGAGAAATGAGTTGCATCGGATTTGGAACAACAAGCTCTACATGGTCGTTCTAGTTTCGATCCATTTCGACAAATTTGAATTTTGAGAATAAAATTGATCCACCGGATTTGTGTGTGTATGTGTGTGTGTAGAGAGAGAGAGAGAGAGTTATAATAAAATCGGACCATGAGGGGTTCTAGCCTACATAACAATAATAGAAATGTAATCAATCAATATGCAGGGATTAATATGGGGTTTTTGGGTTAACATGGGGCTTATATAGGGCTTAATATCTAGGTAGGTTTGGAGTCATATACTTCGAATTTTTGGAGAAGTGTGCCATGTTTGAAATATTTCAAATATTTGATATGTGGGAGGGGAGATAGGAAGGAAGATGGGATGAGGTGGAGAAAAATACAAGGATAAAAATTACGAACAAGGAAGGGAAGGAATCCTAAATGTAATAAAATAAAGGCTTGTGCAATGTGATGTATCAAATGAAGAAAATCTGTGTGATCATCACATAAACAAAAAAATTTCAGGTTCTTACAGAGAGGAGGAAGGAACATGTCCCCTAAAAAAAATAAACTACAAAGGTGTGATACACTGCACCTGAACTTTCTTTTGAGAATTTACCATAAAATTTCATGTGTGGTGCTACATAGGTATGATGACCTAGGATAGAGGAGGTGCCTAAGAAACTTTCGGAGGATATAACTTCTTCTTATAACTAAAAATAAATCAAGAAGATAAACATTGAAAAGCTATTAACTGTTGAAATTTGGTTACTGGAGGACAGGTGGTTCCCTAAGGCTTTGACCTTTTGGCCTAGGGAAAAGTGTTCAAAAGAATTTAATTTTTCTCCTAAAGTGACTTTATAAAGTTATAAAGTCAAATATAATTTAAAATTTGTTGAGATTCAACAAGATGACGGGCTTAGTGAAAAGAGTCGCCTTCACTAAGTGGGCCCATAGGCTATTTTTGGCGCAAGTCTATTTTTAGACTATGTCTATTTTTAGACATGATGATCATATTTTAGAAGTTGCAGGATGCTATTTGTGGATGGTTGGTCAAGTTGGAAAAATATATGAAATTCTATTTTTAGAATATTGGGAGAAGTATATTTATATATTGTTGATCTAAAAATAGATGCATGTCGATTATTATTAGCTATTAATAATAATCAGACACTAAAAAACAACTTATTCTCTTGGAGCACTTCAGTTCAATGCACAAATGTGGAACATCAGTGGACCGAGGGAATTATGCAATTCCCAAGGGTTTACTGGAGCTAATGCAGGAGGACTCAGTTAGAACTCAAGTGGCAGAGTTATGACACAGTTGGAAGAGTAGTTGATGGAGTTGTATTTAGTTTAACTCACTAGACTCAATGAGTTAGTTGTAAATTCA
Organism: Pinus albicaulis; assembly: GCA_034641835.2. Taxonomy (NCBI): domain Eukaryota; kingdom Viridiplantae; phylum Streptophyta; class Pinopsida; order Pinales; family Pinaceae; genus Pinus; species Pinus albicaulis. The sequence continues at coordinate 1,642,382,781 of CM076582.1, forward strand.
GTTCAATCAATGATACACTAGTGAGAGTGGAGTGAATTAATTATTTAATTAATTCATAATGATAACACCATTAATCAAATCGAAGAATACATCGCTTAACCACACAGTATGACAAGTCAAAGGAGACTAGTGGAGAGATAGGTGAAAGGGCAAGATAGACTATTTGTTGTGACTATAGTGATGCATTGATTGCATCACACACTCAGTGGAGATGCCAATGAGGATTGCGCAGTCAAGGATGGAGTAATTCAAATTCATTCAGAGCTATTCTTCAGCAGATATTGTGCAGTGGAGGCAGGCTAGCAGGTGGCAAAGATCAGTGCATGGATTTGCAAGATTAGGCCTTATTAGTGTATGACGATTGTACTGTACTGAGGGCTTGTGATAAGTTTTGTATGCTTGTATGAGATTGTCATATGATCTCCATGTTACATAATATATAGTTGGGGTTTTCAGCTTCAGGATTTCCCGGTTAAAAACTGTGTTATGTGCGATTTAATATTTTTGTTTATGCTTTACATGTGTGTGCAATTAATTTTTCCGCAAAAGATTAACAAGTGGAATAGATTCAGTATCTTGCATAAAGTAAATAGTGTGAGATCCGATGGATCTTGAACATATGCATGCTTAGTGCATATAATTTATACATGGTATCGGAGCATTGTTGATTGAAGATTGAAATTGTGAAGTGAGTTTGTGCTGGTGGAAAATTCGAATTTTCTATAGAAGATTCTTGGTGAAGAAATCGAGTATACATTGAAATGCATTTCAATGGGTTGAGATTGGAGTATGCCCTTGATGGGAGCTTGAATTACATAGCCTAGAAGGACATGATGGAGATGGTGCTGGAGGATAATGGGTTGAAGGAGTTCATCGATAGCGATGTTCCTAAGCCGATATCTAGCGATGCTGCAGTACTTGATGCATGGCAAAAGAAGACAAAAAATACGAGAAGGATTCTGTTGGAAGGTGTGAAGGACTATATTGTGTCTAGCCTTCATGGGAAAGCCACTCCATTCTTAATGTGGAAGGCTTTGACATAATTTTTCCAAAGCAGAAGTGACTAGAGGAAGTTGGCGCTTAAAGACAAGCTCAGAAAAATAAAAATGGAGAAAGGCAATAGTATTCCAAAATACCTCACGAAGTTTTTCCACAGCAAGGATGAACTGGGAAGTGTGGGGGTTACTGTTGATGAAGAAGACTTTGTGAGCTTGGCTCTCCTTGCCCTTCCTAAGAGTTGGCATAGCTACGAAGACTCTGTCAATGGACGAGAGAAACTATTAGGATGGGAGTGACTTTGGTCGGATCTTGTGCAGGAGGAGATAAGGCGGGGTACCAGGGATGGATCTTCATTGAAGAATGAAGATGAAGAGAATTGTGCTTTGGTTTCCAAAGCAAGGAAAGGAAAGGGGAAGAAAAATCCTTCAAAATCTGGTGCTAAAGGAAAGAAGCAGGATTTGTCCAAAGTGAAGTGTTTTCACTGTCACGAGCATGGACATTTCGCCACTAACTGTCCATAGAAGAAGAAGAATAAGTAGGCCACTGGATCTATAGCTAGAGAGGCCTGAGCCTCGCAATTTGAGATGGATTTTTCCTTGATCGCATGCTTGGTTTCAAGCTACATGGGATTGGTGTGGTATCTTGACAGTGGTGCGTCTTTCCATATGACGGGAGACAAAGAGTTGTTTAGTGACTTGGAGGAGAAGGACCTCTAGACGCATATAGAGATGGACGATGATGGTCGGTACAATGTGACTGGAATTGGGACCATTACCTTTGAGAGGGAGTCCGGTACTCCGTTCTTGTTGAAGAATGTCATGCATGTTCCAGGTCTGAAGAAGAACTTGGTCTCAGTCGCAATGCTGGAAGACAAGGGTTATGATGTTGTTTTCAGTGAGGGAAAAGCCTTCCTTTGACATAAAACAATGGATCAAACCAAGAAGATAGGAGTTAGAATTAAGAATATCTACAAGCTGGAGGTAGATGGACGTGCTACAATGGTGGGCAAAGCAGAAGGAGTGGTGAGCCGCGATGAGGGCGAATTATGGCACAGGAGATTGGGCCATCTTCACCATGGCGCTTTGAAGATTTTGTAGCAAATTTCTACTAGACTTCCCAAGGGTACTCTTGCGCAGTCAGATCAGTGCAAAGGATGTACAATGGGTAAGTTTGTGAAGACCACCTTTCATGAGAAGGAGAACCATGCCTCGGTGATCCTGGAGAGAATTCACACAGAAGTGTGTGGACCATTCTCGGTTGCTTCAACAACAAAACATAGGTATTATGTGATATTTGTTGATGAATTTTCTTGTAGATGCTGGATCTTCTTCATGCAGAAGAAGAGTGAAATATTCTCAAAGTTCTGTGAGTTCAAGGCATTGGTGGAGAAGGAGTCGAGGAAGTAGGTGAAAGCTCTACGGAGCGATAATGGTGGTGAATACATCTCGAGCGAATTCAAAGACTTATGTAGCAAAGAAGGAATTTGAAGAGAACTCATAGTGCCTCATAACCCACTGTAGAATGGGGTTGCGGAGAGAAAGAACAAAACGATCGTGGGTGCTGTACGAGCGATGCTGCATGAACAAGGTCTACCGATGCACTTGTGGGCGGAAGCATGCAACACTGCAGTTTATGTGCAAAACCGTTGTCCTCATAGAGTACTTGGCATGAGTACACGTGAAGAAGCATTTTCTGGTAAGAAGCCTGATATTTCTCATTTGAAGATTTTTGGCTCACCTGTTTACATTCATGTGACGAAGGACGCCATGGAGAAGCTGGAGCTGACTGCAAAAGTTGGGATAGTTGTGGGGTACACAAAAACACCCCATAACTATCGTGTGTATTTTCCAGACAGTCGGATGATTGTTGTGCGACGGGATATAAAATTCAATGAGGTGAAAGCCATGAAGTTGTCGCTTGAGAGGGAGCTACACTTGCATGCGGAAGATGAAATTCTTGTTCCCAAACATGAGTCTCTGGATGTGGATCAGCCACAGGAGGAGATTCATGGAGTGGAGGAGTCCACTCATGCAGAACCAAACATCAAAGAAGGCAGAAAGCGTACCACAGAAGCTGAGAGACTGAAGCTTGATGCAACACAGAATGTAGGAGTCCCTACATCACAGCACAGACAGAGACAATCACCTGACTGATATACTGGATACATGGCTCTTATGAGAAAGTGTATTGTGATAGAGCCATCTTCTTTTGAAGAAGCAGCGCAGGAGCCCACATGGGTAGATGCCATGGTGGGGGAGTATAAATCCATTGTCAGAAACAGTGCTTGGGAGATTGTTCCAAGGTTGGTGGGAAAATCAGTTGTAGGATCAAGATGGATCTACAAGGTAAAGCAAGCTGCTGATGGGAGTGTCGAGGAGTATAAGGAAATATTTGTTGCCCGGGGCTTCTCACAGATTGAGGGGATTGACTATGAAGAAACCTTTGCACCTGTCGCACGATATTCTTCCATACGGACCATCCTTGCTCTCTCAGCGCAGATGGGTTGGCACATTCATCAGATGGATGTGAAGACTGTGTTCCTTAATGGGATCATTGAGGAAGATGTGTACATTGAGCAACCTGAAGGATTTGAGATCTTCAGCAGTGAGTCGCATGTGTGCAGGCTCAAAAGAGCGTTGTATGGGCTGAAACAAGCACCTCGTGCTTGGTACACTTGAATCGACAGCTATTTCACTGGACTTGGCTTCACCAAGAGTGAGGCGGATGAAAACCTGTACCTGATTGTGGTTGAGGGTAAGATTTTAATCATTGTACTTTATGTTGATTATTTAACACTAACAGGTGATGAGAAGTTGATACACTCATGCAAGGCAAATCCTGCAAAGGATTTTGAGATGAAGGATTTGGGCCTCCTTCATTATTTCCTTGGATTGGAAATATGGCAGCGGGAAGGTGAACTGTTTGTGTCTCAAGGCAAGTATGCTCGGGAGATACTCGAGAAGTTTCACATGCAAGGCTGCAAGCCTATCGACACTCCTCTTCCAGGAAATTGGAAGAAAGAGGATGCTACATTGGCAGAGGTAGTGGATGCCACTGTTTATTGACAGTTGGTGGGTTCGCTCATGTATTTAGTCAATACAAGACCGGACATATGCTATGCGGTGAACCAACTTTCAAAAGCGATGGTTAAGCCTACCAAACTCTTTTGGAAGGCAGGCAAGAATGTATTGAGATATCTCAGGGGCACATCTGAGTATGGTTTATGGTACAGACAGACGGATAAGGTGAAGTTGCATGGCTTCACGGATGCAGATTGGGCAGGAAGCCCAACAGGCAGAAAAATCACATCAGGAGGGATTTTCAGTATCGGATCTATGGCAGTTTATTGGTACAACAGGAAACAAAGATCCATGGCACTCAGTTCAGCAGAAGCGGAATACATGGCAGCAATTTTAGCTGCATGTGAGGCTATCTGGATGAGGAAGATCTTGGTTGGTTTGTTCGGTTCACATTTAGATCCCACGGTGATTCATTGTGATAATCAGAGTTGCATTAAACTCTTGGTTAATCCTATGTTTCATGATAGATCTAAACATATTGATATTCGGTATCATCATATCAGGGATTGTGTGCAACGGGAGATCATGTTTCTTCAGTACATTCCTATGGAGGATCAGAATGCAGGTATTCTGACGAGGGCGCTCACCAGGACAAAATTCGAATACCATAGAGGCAGGATCGGGGTGAAGGATAATCCCTATCTTGTTGAGAGGGAGTGTTGAGATTCAACAAGATGATGAGCTTAGTGAAAAGAGTCACCTTCACTAAGTGGGCCCACAGGCTATTTTTGGCGCAAGTCTATTTTTAGACATGATGATCATATTTCAGAAGTTGCAAGATGCTATTTGTGGATGATTGGTCAAGTTGGAAAAATAGATGAAATTATATTTTTAGAATATTGGGTGAAGTCTATTTATAGATCGCTGATCTAAAAATAGATGCATGTCAATTATTATTAGCTCTTAATAATAATCATACACTAAACAACAAGTTATTCTCGAGCATTTCAAATAAAGGTACGTATGTGGCACACGAATGATGCATGAATGCTTATTCCCGAGGGTTTGGCTTGAGCTAATGCATGGAGGACTCAGCTTAGAACTCAAGTGGCGTAGTTATGACAATAGCTAATAATAGTTATGAGTATACTTAGTTTAACTCGGGTTAGACTCATTGAGCTAGTTGTATTCAGTCTTAACTGAATGATACACTAGTGAGAGTGGAGTGAATTAATTAGTTAATTAATTCATAAATAATAACTCATTAATCAACTGAAGGATACATCAGTTAACTACAGTGCATGGCAGTTTCAGTGGAGACCAGTGGAGAGATAGGTGAAAGGGAAAGATAGACTATATGTTGTGACTATAGTGATGCATTGATTGCATCACACACTCAGTGGAGATTCCAATGAGGATTGCGCAGTCAAGGATGGAGTAATTCGAATTCATTCAGATCTATTCTTTAGCAGAGATTGTGCAGTGGAGGTAGGCTAATAGGTGGTAAAGATCAGTGCATGGATTTGCAAGATTAGACCTAATTAGTGTATGACGATTGTACTGTAGTAAGGGCTTGTGATAAGCTTTGTATGCTTGTATGATATTATTATATGATCTCCATGTTACATAATATATAGTTGGGGTTTTCAACTTCAGGCTTTCCCAGTTAAAAACTGTGTTATGTGCGATTGAATATTTTTGTTTATGCTTCACATGTGTGTGCAATTAATTTTTCCGCAAAAGATTAACAAGTGGAATAGATTCAGTATCTTGCATAAAGTTAGATAGTGTGAGATTAGGTGGATCTTGGACATATGCATGCTTAGTGCATATAATTTCTACAAAAGTGACTTTAAGTGATAAAGTTACAAAGTCTAATTTTAAAGTGACTTTAATAAAGTCAATGTGAAATTAGAAAGGGAAAAGTGACTTTGGAAATAAATGACTAAGTGGGTCTTTATTAAAGTGGGGTGAATTCAAAAATAGAAAGTGAGATTTAAATGAGCTTTTAATCTCAGCCCTAGATCTAAAGCTATCTCAGCCATTAGAATTAGGGATTCTCCAAAAGTCACTTAGGGTTAGGTTAAAGGAGGGAAAGAAGGAAAAATGTCATTCATTATTTCATGAGCAGATTGAGAGAGGAGGAGATAAAGCAAAGGAGAAATTTCTAAGGAGTGAGGAGAAGGAGGGCAACAGCTAGAGACTTCAACAAATCCGTACAACAACAAAGAGGCACGGTTCCCAAGGCAGAAATTCATATAATAGGAGGTTGGCACAATTTTCGAGGAAATCTGTACAACAGGACAACATTGTTTTCGAGGCAGTTTTTAGGCATGGGAATCGAGGAGGAATTACAACTGTACTTTCCGTACAGTCTGTACAACCGTACGACCATACTACTGAAATTCGGGCATGCATTTCGAGGTTGGAAGTTCAACATTTAATGCTGTAATAAATGCTGTAAAAATTTCTGTTTTGAATGTAAATTCTGTCTCACTGTAAAATCATATTCAGAAATAAAGAGATCTTTCAAACTGGTTTTCCCCAAGAGTCGTAGGGGGTTTTTCCAGGGTCACGTTGACCAAAAATCAGTGTGTCAAAATTTTGTGTGTGGCTGATTTATTTTTCTGAGTTTTTATTTCTGCATTTCAGCACTATGAAATTTCCAGAATTTGTGCTTTCAGAAAATATTTATTTTTCAGCTTGTTGAATGTATGGCTATGGGAATGGGCATTTAACTTTATGGGAGAAATAAGGAGAAACTAAAAACCGGGGTTGGGTTATCAAATTTCTACATTAACAAGTAGAATGCCTTTGTGAACTTAGAATTGACCTTAGGACTATGTATAAGAGGAAAAATTATGCCCCGCCTATTAATGCTACTTATGGAGTTGGGTATGTTACATAAGTGGTATCTAATTGAATTATTGTTCCTTCACACTTTTAATGGAAACCTCATACATCTTCATCATCTTCCATAATCAAGGCCTTCTAGTTTTTCCAATCACTTTTCTTTAATACAAACTACAAACCTTAAATTTTTATTGTAGATCCATTATGGATCACACCTCCCCATTATTAGGTTTTTGATCAAAAAATATTCAAAGGAAATATAAGAATTTTGTTTTTATAATAGGGTCCTCTAATACTATTTTTCCTTACAGATTGTTCTTTGAGGCCAATATACCATATCTTTTATTTTTTCTCTACAAGTTACCCACTTTTTTATTCGAAGAATTTAATCCTATTCTAATTCTTCTAGTTTGTATCATTCAAATTATTTTTAAATGGGAAGAATTTGAAGGTCTTATTCTACATATAGAATGGAATGATTGAATGACCTTAGATACTCCATGCCTCAACCCTTGGTTTTGTTGAGTTCACATGACTGCGACGAAAGGTTTGGGAGGGGCGAGCGCGTGGCACCATGCTTATGCCCAACCCCCATTCTCATTAACAGTTGCATGACCAAGATCGGGTCCACATAGGGCACGTGACCTATGGCTCGTGACCCACGGTCATATACATGCCATATGACAGGCCAGAGGGCAGAAGAATAGGGGAGCGACCTGTTTTGTCTGCCTAAACGTTATACATTTTGCACGCAACACATCGAGATTTGTGGGTCAAACTTGCCACCTATACTTGTTGTTATCACAAAATTACACTTGATTGGATGCTAATCAGACAACTTCATGTAACTGTTTCAAACAAACTTGTAACTAAATCTTAGCCTCTTCAATCTGAGAGGGCTCTCTCAAAGGTTTTAATGATATTTGATAATGATGAAACTAGATGTCTAACTCTAATTGGAAAATAACTTGCTTGTGATGTGTGTAGGTTGAAAAGAGTACAAGTCTGCAACCATTGGGCTTGTGGAGTCAAAAAATCATTATTTTATTGGTAAGGTCTCTTTACATGGAAGCTAAGGCAAGTAAGAGTTTTTAGCAAAGGTAAATCACACATGGAACATGAAATAACACAACCATTTCATCAATAAAGGAAGTCATAGCATACACCTATGAATTCTGAGTATTAAAGATGAAAACCACTGAAAATGGTACATATAGAAAATATAGATCAGGTAAGCACTAAAAACTCCATGAGAATCTCAGGTTGGTCAAGAAAAAGTCCTCTGTATTACTGATATCAGTCAAATTACATAAAGTTGCAGTATTGCAAAAAATCTCCAACCCCTGGAAATTTCGTATACCTGCCCTTTAATAGACCTTTTTACATGAGAGATGATCTTCCTCTTGGCTAGATTCATTGAAAATTTCCTAATGACACCTTACATAACAAGAAAACACGTGCTTTAATGAGAAAATGACGACTATTTTATAAAACAATCATTTTCCTAATAGGACTCAAACTGCTAATTATTACATCAACTACCTTATCTCTTGAAATGATTACACATCTGAAAACTAATGATTCACATGTTCGAATGAGCTATTACAGAACTCATCACTACTTAACATCTTAATTTTTCTCCTCAAGCTATGGAACAAACGCTATTTTTTAGGAAAACAGGTCCTTATCTTCAACAAATGGTTTAGCTGATGAGTTGCCTTCATTTCATGGTCTTCAAGTTTTGTATTATTTTTGGAAAAGTCCCTTGGCCTTTTGAAATATCCACCTGTCCAAAAATGCTCATAAACCTGCTCAGAAACCCTCAAAACAACTCGCTACGAAAGTATGGCAGTTTTGCAGCGTACTTTCATAGCATACAAAAAATGACCGTTGCAATCAAATTTTATGCTTCTTTCCTCTTGAATTGTGTTAATCATGCCCTGACACATATTACCTATCATTTCCTCTCCTTGGAAGCTACCAAAAATGGTTTTATAATAAAAAAGACAGCTACAGGTGGTTTTGTAGTGTTTTCCTGGCTTCAAGCCTAGGAAACGCTACGAAACTGTGGAAAACTGTGTAAATTCCAAATTTTTGCCTTGTTTCAAAAATGTACCTTCCAGCTGTATAAATTTGGTTTTCAACATGCCATTGACCTTTCAAAATATAAACCATCTCAAACTAAGATTCTTGAGGTGTTTGTTCTTCATTGATGATGAGTTGAGCTATTGGCTCCTCAACTATTGTCATTTTAAGACCCTTCTTCTCCAGCTCCTCATGGATCAATTCTAGTTGTTCTTGGAGGTCTTTAACTTGATCCTTCAACTTTATGTTGGTATATTTCAAGTGCAGGTTCATTATTCTGACATGTTTCACCTCTTTCCTCAATGGCATTCCTCAATGGCATAGTCCATTTGATTAATTGCTGTGTGTTACCTAGGGTCTTTGATACACTGTCAACCTGCTCTTCTCAAACCTCTTTCGTCTTCTCAAACTGAATCTTCTGAACATTATGTTTCCTTACCTCCTTTTTCATAACTGTTATTTCATGATTAGCTAACCTCAATTGTTCTTCAAGGAGTTCAAACTCTGTTTTTTCAATGAATTTCTCCTTTCCTTTCTTTTGCTTGTTGACTGGATCTTCTTCTGCAAGAAATGGAAGGTCAATAATGTTTTGAGGTGGCTAGACAATGTTAGTGGCTGGATGAACATCTTTACTACTTTCCAAAATTTTTCTAGCATGTCTTGTCATGGGCTTCCTAGCCTGAAACATAAAACCTGCATCCTCACCTTCAAACTCTAACTTCTTTACTGATTTAGCTTTCTTGATCTTCTTTCCACCTTCATCTATATCCTCAGCCTGGACTATAGGAGTCTCTTCAATATCAATGGCATGTACTATGTCTTCTAAATTTCCTTTAGCCACTGTTTGGCTCCTTGTTATCCTTTTGTTGCCTTGTTTACTCACAGTTGGCTCTTGTTTTGCAGGTGGAACAATGGGTGTATCAAATCTCTGCAATTGCTTTGTTTCCATCATTACTGGTTCACTTTGCTCTGCCCCTACTGGTTCACTTTTTTCTGCCACTAAAGGTGATGGTATACCTCTAGGTTTAGGAGTTATTTTAGGGGTAATAATATCCATTTCAAAAACACTAAGAAACATAAAAGAAGACTAGTCTCTACCTAGTCTTTGTAACTCATCTAAAACCAGCAATTTTATAAAGCCATGACGAAAAAGTGAGGTTTCACTTCCCTCAGATTTAGCTTGAAATTTATCTGCCATTTTTTCTAAGCTTCTGTGTAAATAGAAAGGTAGATCAAGAGATATCTTACCAACAAAGTGTAGGAGAAGCTTGAAGTGGTAAGAATAGAATTTATGATATCTCCCTTCACAAGTGAAATATTTCTGGATGATAAGCAGTAGCTTTGAGAAATTATCCTTCATGAAGCTCCTTGGAATGGCATTTTTAAGGTCAAATTCACTATTTTCTGGCTTGATAAACTCTTTACATTCCCCCATGTTCAATTTTACACCTTTGAACCATTTTTCTTGTCCTCTTGGAATTCCTGTTGCTGCTGCAATGATCTTTGGTGTTATAGTGAGATTCAACATTCCCACTTTGGTAGCTGTTCCATTGAATTTTAGAGAAAATTCTTTAGGAACTTGTACATGGCATCCTTGTAATCTTTCACAAAACTTCAAACACCCTGTTCTTTTGAAGACTTTTATAGTTGTTGGGTATTCATTTATCAGGTTCATGTCTAATGGCTCATATATAATATAGTGGCCACCTCTGTTGGTCTTTATTTTTTTAGCCATGGTGCTTTAATGTCTTCTCTGTTTCGCTTGATCAGTGATACTTGCAAACCTTTGAAAATACCAGCCATAGCTTGGAATCAATAGAATAACTCTCCAGATCTCAATAACATGCAAATAAGGAATGGAGAATGACAAATGAATCAATTCAGAAAGATTTTGAAGTTCGATGACCACTCATAACATAATGATGACTCATACATGATTAAAATGGTGATGATGACTTCAGCCCTGACTGCGTACCTTGATCTTTACCCTAACTGACTCGAATGGCATCTAACATATCCTTTCCAAATCATTTTCTGACACCTAACAGCTAATTTGACATGACAGACAAGAAACCTTACTTTTGTAGCGTATCTAATGTATTTCTGGGCATTTTCGCTACGAAATTATTAGCAATTTTGTAGTAAAAAGTGCATTTTCTCTGTGTATTTCGCGATGAAAGTGTGGTTTCTTGGGTAAAATGACTCTTTCGGTGCTATAACCTTGGGAAATGAAAAATGTCAGAAAATCATGATTGATGTGACATGAGGGGATTTGAATGAGGGTGGGTTTAGACCTTAGGATAAGCTAAATAAGAAAAATTAAAGGTTTTCCTTGACCAAGTAATGAAAAATGAATCCTATAACCCTACCTTTGACACATGAACCTCTAGGACTTTTTCAAATGATGCTTCATTTTTTCTGAGTGATAACACCTGCTAAAATTTTTCCTTACATATCCGCCAAAGGGAAGTTTCGTTGCCAATTTTGTAGACAAGTCAAATTTGCAGAACAGTTATCAAAGAAATGGAGAAGGAGGCCTAACTTGGCCATTAAGTCGGCCTTTTTGAGCCCAATAAGATCCCGCACAGGGTTTTTTGGGTGTTCTGGACACAATGACAATGTTACTTTTTCAATTTGAGCATTTTATGTTGATGTAATTTCATATTTGAGCATATAATTTAAAGAGTGACCATTGGAAGCTGGACCCGAAGATGTAGCCCAGGTAGTGTGAACTCCATCATCAAAATGTTGTGTTGTGTTCTACATATAATCTATTTTTAACAATTAAAATCTTAAAAATTTAAATTAGTTTGTGTTTTTTGAAATATCGATCCATTGCCCATAAGAGATAAACTAGCTTGTAAAACTTTACATGAGACCTTCAATTTCAATTTCAGACCAATTTGGTATCAGAGTATGGTTTGTGTGAAGGTTTGAAAGTTTTTGCAAGTGTTTTCTTGAATGATTAAAATGTATAAATTGAAAATAGGAGAAGGAGTGCTTGAAGAACCAAACCCTCAAATTGGTTCAAGGAGGCAACAAACTCCACTAGTGATATGAAATTAAAAACTTGAAGGTTTCTTAAAAAAATGCAAGCAAATTTATGGATCAAGTTGAAAAATTACATAAAATTAGTGTTTTTAAACTCAATTTGCAGAAATAAAATAGAGAAAAATGAACCATGAACAACAACACAAAACAATAATTTAATAACGGAGTTCACCCCTCCTTGGCTACATCTCTGGATCCATGTTCCAATGTTGAGCCTTTTCAATTATATGCTCAAATATGAAATCACATAAATTTACATTGCTCAAATTGCAAAAATAATGCTGCCAATGGACTCAGAATGATCAAAAACCCCTATCTAGGATCTTCTTGAGCTCAAAAAGGTTTCAAAATGAGAAAGATATGTCTCCTGGAACAAAGTTTTGCTAATTGTTATGCAAATTTGCAATTCAGGCTAATAATCCTACGGATTCCACCTTTCTACTAGTTGTAGAGTGACAAATTCATCCAGGACCGGTCGGATTCCCACCGTAAACGGTGCAATTTTTTGCCTCATTAAATCCGCCAATAACCCCTAAGCACTGGTTTAGGGTCATATTGAGTGTCACGTGGTCAGGGCTAAACTCCTACCCCTGTTGGGTTAGCCCTTCGCTCCGGTGGGTACTGGTCATGTATTTTTCATATGTCTTAGGCTAGGTGCCATGTGCCAGCCCGTTCACCATAAACCCTGGGTGATGGTCACATTTTTTGCCAAGAACCGAGGGTCAGGGCCTATCTTCCTTCCCACTTTGTTGGCTTCTCACGTGGTTGCGTGGGCGCTGACAAGAATGGGGGTTGAGGCCAAGTGCCCCGTGCCCCGCCCCTCCCGCCAACGCGCCAACCACTATAGTTAAAATATAACTGGACTTCACCATAGGTTAATAAATAATGGTGTGGTATGGCGACAATCTGTGGTGTTGTTCTACATCAGGTTTAGGGGTCAAACCCCACCGAGGCCCTTCGACCCTATTGCAAATTTTTGCTTCTCCCAAAGTGACACGTGGTGCCCTGGGATTCGGCGACACATCACTCTATGATTGGCCCTTCATAAAACCTCTAACAAATATAAATGTGCCCCCTAGTCCTGTACATATTGCCACATGGTGGCATGGGAATGATCTGTACCACTCACTATGCATGCCTAGTTAGATGTTGATGTTAGCGTATGGTATTCCTAGTCAATAGCCCAGTCAACCCTATTGCTTGACTTTTTAGTTGTTTGACCAAAACTTTAGAACATGATAACTTGAGAATACGATGTTGGTTTGAGGTGATTCAAGCGACATTGGATTCAGGATGACAAGCACTACGATTTGGTGCAGGTTTCAAGTGATTTCAATCACTTTCCATTTTGAGCATTTTCTTTATCCCCTAGATTATTCCTCCCCAATGGAAGCTTTTGGACCACCAAAAGGTTGTTTTCAATCAGCAAGTAGGTGAGGGTACAACTCCCTCACCCTTTTGATCTCAATCCACCTTGCCTTACTTGGATTAGTTCCCTTGAGCCCCACACGAAGGTACTCCACATTGCCTCTACGTGAAGTCCTTATCCTCCTGTCAAGAATAGTATCTTGCTGCAATTATTCTAAGTATTTAGGATAGAAATATTCTATTGTTGGAATATGAACATTATCTCCTTGATCTCCAACCATAGGAGGCTCATATAATCTCAAGTTTTCCACATTTACAACAACATAAATTTTCATATATGGTGGTAAATCTAATAGGAAGGCGTTATTACCAATCTCCTCCAAGATTTTAAAAGGACCATATCTAATTGGTTTGAGTTTTTACCTTCATCTTGGGGCATTTCCTTGTTGATATCAAGCAAAAATCGATCTCGCACTTGGAAGTTGTGGTAAACATGATTCATATCATGTATCACCTTATACTTGGCTTGAATCTTATCCAATTGTTCTTGTACCATCTGATGCACCATCTGAATTTGTTCAATGAAGCAATTGGCCTTATATATATTACATTTTCCATCCATCGCAACAATTTTCCCAAAGATAAAATCTAAGGGAGATTTTGGTAAATATCCCAAATATGCTTCGAATGGAGATGTCTCAGTTGAAGAATGCTTGGCTCTGTAGTAGTCATGTTGGATGTAATGTAGGTGTTCATCCCAAAGCTTAGTATGCTTGCTGCAGTATCCACGAAGGAGATCTAATATTGTTTTATTTACCACTTTTGTCTGCCAATTGGTCTGTGGATGAAATGTTGTGCTCTTCTTTAACTTGGTGTGCATGATTTCCCATAAACTTGACCAAAATTTCCTGAAAAATCAAGATTCTTGATAAAAAATGGAAGAAGTGGGTAACCCAAAGTGCAACCATAAATTTTCGAAGAAAATGTATGCAGTTTGTTTAGTTGTAACCTGCTTGTTACAAGGCATTAAAATACACATTTTGCTGAAACGATCCACAACAAAATAAATATAATCATGACCTTTCCTAGACATAGGTAGTCCTCCTCCAAAATCCATAGAAATACTTTACCAATGACGAGAAGGATTATAAAGTGGAGTATACAAACCCAAATTTTTATTGCTAGGATTGCTAGTAGCACACATGGTACATTCTCTTACGTATATTGAAACACTTTCATTCATGCGAGGCCAATAATAATACCCCTAGAATTGTGCAATTGTTTTACCTACACCAAAGTGGCCAGCAATAACATAAGTATGAGCTTCCCTTATGTTGTTGACTCTTTCACCTTGTGGAGCACATAACTTACCAAGATGATACAACAATCTATCATGAACATAATAATCCAAGTCTTCAACATGATTGCCTTGACACAAAGTTGCTTAAACATCTTTGAAATCTTCACCTTTAGCATATTGTTCAACATATCTCTCATTCATGATTGAATTATTCTTAAGAATGACAGATGCACTAAAGTTAGGCCTTGATAACATATCAAAAAATTTATTGTATATACCTTTCTTATATCGGATTACCAAATGAAACTATTGTAGAAATCCCATCCACCTGAAATGTCTAGCTTGTTGTAGCTTGGTTTGTGATTGTAAATATTGCAAAGTTGATGGTAAGTATGAATAATTGTTTCCTTATCCATCAAATAATGCTTCCATTTCTTCACGCTTTGTACCAAAGCATACAACTCTTTATCATAAGTTGGATAGTTAATTATTGCATTGGTAAAAGTTTCATAATGATAACAAATAGACTTACCATGTTGCATCAAAACTACTCCCATGGCATAATCACTTGCATCAGTTTGAATCTAAAATGGTTTCTTAATATTTGGAAGTGCAAGTACTCGTGTTGTACCGATTTTATCTTTTAATGTATCAAAGAATTTTTGTTGCTTGCCTCCCCATTGAAAGACTTGTTTCAAACTTGTCAAATCATGTAGTGGAGCTGTAATAGATGAGAAGTTAGCAATATAATTTCTCTAGTATTGGGATGCTCCCAAAAAGATCCTAACCTATGTTACATTATTGGGCTTATGCCAATTAACACTGACTTCAACCTTTGAGGGATCAATCTTCAATTCACCCTGTTTGTATGTACCAGTTGTCCGGGAACACTTAAATGGCAGTACCAGTTGGGGATGTCACTCTTATCACAATCTCTCTATTTAAACTGTCTCCTTGCAAGTTAAGGGAGGTAGACCCTATTATGAATGAGGATGACAAATCCAGGAGACACAGCTAAAACATCAAATACTTGATAGAATGAACGAGATTCCACAGATCTGAATTAGATTTCACGTTTAAGACCAGTGCCTTATGGAGTCAGACAAAATCCCGCTATGCAATTATAAACGAGTAAATGACGATTAACTGTTGCTCATTAAAACATGATTGATTACGATGATATTTAATGAAAGACACCACAATCATGCATTAAAATATCTTAACCCCACAGCAATATTATCACAAGATGAAAATGCCCGAGATTTGTAATATTTCCAGATTTATGATGCTTCACTTAAATTCGATCCAAAAAATGTTTCTATAGTCAAATCTTTAGATAAAAATTTCAAATGCACATTTGACTATGGAAAATTTTGAAAATTTTTTATATTTTTGTATATTATAGATTTTTAGGATTTTTTTTTTTAAATTTTGAAATTTTTTTATTATTTTATTATTTTTATCTAAAACAAGAAATCTAAATCTATACTAAAGCTTTAATCTAAATCTAAATCTAAATCTAAAAAATCCTAACAAAACTAAAGCTAAAATTAAATAAAACAAATTTAAAAAATCTAAACTTAAACTAAAAATTAAAATCCACATGCTACCAAAATCGAAATCAACTAAAAACAAAAGCGAACATATCTAAGTCTAAAACTAAAACTACAACAAATCTAAATTTAAATCTAAAAATAAAAATAAAAACTAATCTAAAATAAAACTAAAACTAAACGTAAAAAAAACTAAACTAAATGAAACAAAATAAAATGAAACCCATCTAATTAAAACTTACGCTAACTTGAACAAATCGAATGAAACAGAACTATTGAATTCTACAAACTAACATTAATCATTACAAAAATCTAAAAAAAATTAAAACGAAAATCTAAAACGTGAACTATATACAAAATAAAAAAAATGAAACCACGATGAAACAAATCGCAAGGGACTTTGAAGTTTTTATGCGTGCGTTGTTGTTTTGCAGGTTAATGAGAACCCATTAAGCGATGAAGGCAGCGGCTAAGGTTGCAAATACGAGGCCTTGGCGATGAGAATGAAGAACGCAGCACGTGTAGAAGGAGCTCGAGATGAGTTTTAAGTAGAAGAATGAAGCAGACGGGAGAGTGAGAAAAAGAAAGCGGCTAGGAGAATCGATTGCCGGAGAACGTTGGACGTGAGGGGCAATGGGAGCCGATTAGTGCGGGTGAATAGGGAAAACGATGGCAAAGGCGGGACGGTCGATGGCATGGCTCGGAGAGGCGAGAGAGAAATGTTGAATCTTTGATTAAACTGAGAGGGGGGGGTGAATCAGTTTAATACATGCATTAGCCTTTTAAATTTTCACCAGAGTTATTTACAGCTTTAATATATGAACAATCTTATTTGCAGCCAATATTAATTTATTGTGACACCATACTTAAGTTGAAAGCAGCAAGAAATTAAGCAGATTGAAATAATCACATCAACACATAAGAAGCACACATAGAGACAACAGATGTATGTGGAAACCCATAAAGGGAGAAAACCACATCTTATTATTGTTGTGATGCAAAGGCAAGCTCCAACTCCCTCTCACCACTGTTTTCTGTAGGCACCAACCTACAGGAGGCTCTATCCTCAATTCTGCAAGCTACAACTTGCAAGGAAGCACCAACTCCCTTCAATTTTTTGCAGGCACCAACCTACAGGAGGCTCCAACCTCAGTCAGCTACAACTGACAGCTATCAAGCTTCAACTTGATAGGGAAGCTCCAACTTCCTCAATTTAACAAACTGAATGTTTGCTGATTTACCTCTGATATCAGCTATGTTCTGTAGCTTCTCTTTCTGCTCTTCTTTTCTTGATCTTCTCTGCTTCACTCTTCTGTATTCTGCCTTCTCTTTATTTACTCTCTCCTCTGCTCCAAAAAAAACTCTCTCTGCATATCAAGATGATATTATTTATATATTTCCTCACATGACTGTTTGTATTCTGCTTCGAATTCGAAATGGAAAGTCATGTCTCTTTGCCTTCTGCCTTCTCACTCCTTTTATCAGCTGACTCAGAAATTATAACTGTAGGTGTCAATTTTAACATTACAGTGGGAGTTTGTTTTCTCTCGGAGACTTGCCAATGCATCACAACAATATAAATTTAAATAAAACATTTACATTCAAATTTAAATGAGAACTCCAGCTCAACTCATTTAGTCTTTTGAATTGGTACGCATTTGTCTTTTATTTTGCTGTCTTTGCCTTTTCTGTGACTGTGTTTTATCTTCTTTCGGATCTGTTTGCTCTTCTGTCCTCTGCTGTGGTGTAACTGCTGCATATGTGTAAATGTGCCTTTTATATCCACTGACTGTAAATCTAGATTTTGTCTTTCTCTACTGCTGTCGAGTGACTATTATATATCTTGGTTCATCTCTGTATTTATTTATCTGTTCACTGGACTTGTGTGCATTACCATTTCTGTTCTCGGGCGACCTGTCAACATTGTCTATTCATACATGATTTTACGCATAATTGTTTGAAGTTCACATTATAATTTCAGTTCAATTTTTCTTTTGTTCCATATTTCTGCTGCTGTCTCTAGTTCTTTTGTTCCCGCATGCTCTTGTAATAAACCCAATCTTCAGGCTTTTGTAATAAACCCAATATTATTACATATATGTTTCGATTTTCTTTATGCGTACTGTAACATATCAATGTATATAAAAAAAAAATCTTGAACTATATCCAAACCTTTGGATATATTAACCATTCCTTTCAAATTCCACGGGACTAACTCTTGAACCGATATACGAAGCCTCCGGAATTACAGACTCATGTGCCTTATCATATATATATATATATATATATATATACCAATCATATCATAGCGCTCGTATTATAAATTGAACCATTCCTTAATTCCGCGGGGGTAGCAAACTCAAGCAGATAAGGGAAGGAGACCCCCTCGGAATGCATTACACATATCTCCAACTTATATATTATCTTAGCGTTAACAGAGTTCTGCGGGGGTAGAAGACTCGGGCCGATAGCGAAGGGGGACCCCCTCAGAATAAATGACGTCATCCTCAGGACGTGGTTATAACTCTTTTAATATATTCCGTCGAACCTTATATTCAGACTTTAATACATCGAAAAACATAAACCAATTCATTTTGTATTACTCCGTCCCAGACCCACAGTTCAATAAAAAGCGTGCCACGTGCTGTTTGATCAATGGAATCGCTGCTCATCCCAGCAATACCGCCTGCGTACCAAAAGTGGTGCGTAATGGGGAAAACTGCTCTTGGAAATCCACTGGTGGTTTCGCTACAGTGTTAAACTATGGTTTACGCCGGCTGTACAATATCCTCGCCCATTAACTCGGGTTCGCTACCTCCGGTTCCGTTATTTATTTAGTCTGACACACGGTTCTAGCCTATATTCCAAGTTCTGGTCCGCATTTTTTATTTATCAAAATGTTCACTTTTCAATGTATTTTTATTATTCGACTCCGCTCCATTCAATTATATATATATATAATGTACAATTCTACCATCTCAATCGAATGTCAATTGAATACAAGTGCTCTTGTTGAATTCAGATGCTTGGAATGTTATGTGTAACACCCGACTGTATAAAAGATTCTGCCTCTGCCGCTTCTGTCACTGCATCTGTTCCTGTCTCTATTCTTGGAATAACAGCTTCTGTCACTCTGCCTCTGCCTCTGCTTTTGCGGCTGTTACTGTGATAACGGCACTGCCAGATAGGTGCCTCTGTTATATTCGTTTCCTCTGCCAGATAGGTGCCTCTGTTATATTCGTTTCCGCTGCCTTTACTTGCTTCTTTGCTACCTCTATTATATTTGCTGCTTCAACGCTGCCTCCTTTGCCATCAATGTTGCCATCAATGACAACCTTTCCAACAGTCTCCCCCTTTGGCATTGATGGCAATACATTTTCTTTGTTTGCCTGCTCTTTCTCCTGTTCTTCCTCCCCCTTTGACATCAATGGCAAAGGGCGACGCCTCATTTCTCCGTATGGACTCTGTCGTTGCATTTCTCTGCTGACTTTGTACCATGCTGCTCCAGAGTGATGTATAAAACTTGTTGAGAGAACACTTTGAGGATTATCGAACTTGATTATGCGTTTTGTCTCTGTTTGATATAGTGAGTCAATATATATATGTTCATCTCTCATTGAAAGCACCACTGTGTTTCATATGTAGTGCCTGTAATCTGTGCTAGATTCCAGACAGGCGATGATGCATTTAATCCTGTGTTAACAATATAATCTGTGTTGAGGCTGCTGCTGCTATATATATCTCTGCTATAATCTGTGCTAGATTGCCGATATATGTTTAATTTTTTTTTTTTCATGCTGAATGCTGATAATACTGAGAATGCTGATCCTGTGGACCTGTTTTATGCTTCCCTTGCTTGCTGATTTCCTTTAGGAAAGATATTTTCATTTATGCTCTCCCCCTGAGACTATGCTTTCTCTTTATATTAGAGAGTAGTATCTACAGATACTACCCCTAGTCTGTCTCTCAAGTATTCGAATGGTTCTCTGGCAAGTGGTTTAGTAAATATATCTGCTATCTATTCTTTTGTTGGTACATAGTCTAGTTTAACTATTTTCTGAGCCACTTGTTCTTAGAGAAAATGATATTTTATTGGTATATGTTTAGTTTTTGAATGAAGCACGGGATTTTTAGATATACTTATGGCACTTGTATTATCACATTTTATTGAGATAGGTTCATTAATGCTCACCTTCATATCTTGAAGAGTCTGCTTCATCCACATGACTTGTGTACAGTAGGCTGCTGCTGCTATATATTCTGCTTCAGCTGTTGACAGAGAGATGGATGTTTGTTTCTTGCTTAACCATGCTACCAGACTTTCTCCTAGATAGAAAGCACCTCCACTTGTGCTTTTCCTGTCATCTACACAGCTGGCCCAATCTGCATCTGTGTATGCTTTTAAAGTGAATCTTTTTCTTTTAGGATACCAAAGCCCATACTGTGTTGTTCCTTGTAGATATCTGAATATTCGTTTTACTACAAGAAGATGATTTTGTTTGGGTGCTGCTTGATATCTAGCCACTAGTCCAACTGCTAGCATGATGTCTGGTCTTGATGCTGTCAAATATAACAGACTTCCTATCATGGATATGTAGAGTTTTTGATCTACATCTGCAGACCCATCATCAGCACACAGCTTGCAACCTGTGGTCATGGGAGTTGACACAGGTTTGCAATCCTCCATTTTGAATTTTTCTAGCAATTCTTTTATGTATTTTTCTTGTGAAATAAATGTACCTGTGTTCTTTTGCTGAATTTGTAGTCCCAAGTAGAAACTGAGCTCTCCGATCATAGACATTTCAAACTCTGTTTTCATTTCATCAGCAAACCCTTTTTCTAGATCATCTTTGTTGCTTCCAAACATAATGTCATCAACATACACTACAACAATCAAAAGTTCATTTTCATGGGCTTTTATGTATAGGTTGCTGTCTACTCCACCTCTCTTAAAACCCTGTTTTTGCAAATATTTATCCAGTCTTGAGTACCAAGCACGAGGAGCCTATTTCAGTCCATATAGGGCCTTTTTCAGTTTACATACATAGTCTTCTTTATCTGTCAATGAGAAACCTTCTGGTTGTTCCATGTACACTTCTTCTTCTAGATCACCATTAAGAAAAGCAGACTTTACATCCATTTGTTATACCTTGAAGTCTTGGTAGCATGCAAATGCCAGGAACATTCTGATAGCCTCCATTCTGGCTATAGGGGCAAATGTTTCATCATAGTCAAGTCCTTCAATTTGTGAGTATCCTTTGCAGACCAGCCTGGCTTTATTCCTGATTACTTGTCCTTGCTCATTCATTTTGTTTTGAATACCCATTTTGAACCAATGATATTTTTCTCAATAGGTCTAGGAACTAGTTCCCAGGTATTGTTCTTCTCAATTTGGTCCAATTCTTCATTCATTTCTTTTATCCAATACTTGTCCTTGTTGGCTTCTTCAAATTTCTTTGGCTCTATTTGTGATAACATGGCTATGTATACTTCTTATGTTTGTTCTGTTAGCTGCCTTCTTGTCTGGACTCCTGCTTTCTTGTCTCCTATGATCTGATCTTCAGGATGATTCTTCTGAGTGTATCTTGAGGGGGTTTTCGAGCTCAGCTCTGCATCATCTGTTGTCTTGCTTGTTTCATCATCATTCTTGTCTTCCTCTTCATGGTTGTCTGATGGACTGCAACAGTCTGTATTTCTTGTATTGTTTGGAAGTTCTTCATCAAATCTCACATCAATACATTCAACTATTTTCCGAAGAGTCTTGTTGTAGCACCTGTACCCTTTACTTTTGGATGCATATTCTAAGAATATTCCTTCATCTGCTCTTGCATCAAATTTCCCAAGGTTTTCATCATTATTCTTTATGTAACACTTGCTACCAAAGACTTTGAAATGTTTTATTGAAGCTGGCTTTCCATGCCATAGTTCATATGGAGTCTTGTCACTGCTTGGCCTTAAGTGAGCTTTATTAAGGATATGTACTGCTGTGTGTACTGCTTCTGCCCAGAAAGTTTGAGCAATATCATTCTCTTGCATCATGGCTCTGGCAATTTGTTGAACAGATCTGTTTTGCCTTTCTGCTACTCCATTCTGCTGAGGTGTTCCTGCAATAGTGAATTTTTGTTTTATGCCATGTTCATTGCATAGGTCAGCAAAGTCGTAATCTGTAAATTCTCCTCCTCTGTCTGATCTGATACATTTTAGTTTGCATCCTGTTTGATTTTCAGCTAATGCCTTGAATATCTTAAATTTTTCCAGTGCTTCTGATTTATTCTTGAGAAACGCAACCCATGTCATTCTGGAGAAATCATCTATTATTAGCATAAAGTAGGACTCTCCACTTGGTGTTTTAGTTCTTGCAGGTCCACACAGATCCATGTGCACAAGTTGCAGTGGTCTTCTTGTTGATAACTCTTCTTTAGATTTAAAGGATGTGCGAGTTTGTTTCCCAAATTGACAAGATTTTCATATAGTACTTGAAGGCCTTTTTATTTCTGGCGTATCCCTGACAGCTTTCTTCTTGCTTAGTCTGATGATATGGTCAAAGCTGAGATGTACCAATCTCCTATGCCACAACCATGACTCCTCAAGTTTGCTAAGATGGCAGGCTTCATCTTCCTCTTTCACTATGTATACATTGTTCTCTGTTCGAACACCTTTGAGTAGAGTCTTTCCTGTTGTGCTTGACCTGACTACACAATCTTGTGCTCTAAAAAGAACTTCACAGCCTTTGTCACACATCTGACTGACACTCAGTAAATTTTCTTTCAGTCCATCCACAAATAGTACCTCTTGGGCTTTTCCTCTGCCATTGTCTATATTGACTGAGCCTTTTCCTTTGATCTTTCTTGATTTATCATTACCAAAAATAACATTGCCAGATTTCTTTTCATCAAGAGTTATAAACTTGCTTCTGTCTCCAGTCATGTGTTTGGAGCAGCCACTATCCAAGTACCACTGGCTTTTCAGATCTTGAGCAGTTAGAGCCAGGTCACATTTATTCAATTTCTTTATCCACTGGAGGCCCCCTTTTGTATAGTGTCTTTGGTGAGGTGATGAATTATATCCCTTTAGAGAACACTTGGAAGATATATGCCCAATTTGATTGCATATACAACATTTGATTATAGTTTTTGCAGAATTGTGAGCATGAACAAAATTGCTTTGACTCATAAACCTCCTTGAGGTATTGAACATCAGTCTTTGTCCATACTTTCTAAATTCAATAATTTTATGGCCAAATTCCTTACAATAAAAACAATAACCATAGAAATTATTTGCATACCTGATGTAAGATTGTTTTCTCCATTTGTTTGTTTGAGATAGCCTCTTCACTGTTTGCATCTTTTGTAGGTCTGAATTACTCTTCCTTGCATAACAATATGCAGCAATGTGTCCTGGCTTGTGGCAGACATAGCAGGTGGCATTCTTCATAGGAGGGAAGAATTTCCTCTGATGACTTCCAAATTTGATATACTTAGGGGCATATGATTCTTTTTCTACCATCTTAGTATTCATTATATTCCTTGTTACTAGAGATTTCTTCTGATCTTTGTCATTCTTATTACATGTTTCTTCTTTTATAGGAATGGTCTGGGCTTCTTCATCAATTTTCATTGCTTTTACAAAAATTATATTTTTGTCTTCCTTTTCTTTGCCTTTACTCGATTCTCCTTCATAGCCTATTCCTGTTTTTATCATTGGGGATCTTTGAGCAACCAGGATATCATTCAACTTGCTAGAGCTTGTTGTTTGAGAAGAGTTTATAACCACTATCCTTTGAGCATTTTCTACTTTCTTCCTGAGACATGCCACTTCTTCCTCCAACTTCTCTTGTTCTTGGGTTTTATCCTTGATTTGCTGAAGTAATATATCTTCTATCTTCTTGGCTTCTTCAAGCTTTACCTTCAGCTGCATGAGGACTTCTGAATTTTGTTCTTCTTTCACACATTTGAGGAGAATCTCTTTTTGTTTTCTGCATTTTAGTTTGAGTTTGTCAATCTCCTCCAGAGCACTTCTTAGCTCCCCCTCAAGGTCTACTTCCCCTTCTTCTTCTTCATCTTCTAGTAGGAGTCCCTCAAGATCTTCTATGGCCATCAATAAAAATTCCGAGGTTCCTTCTTCACTTGAGGGTTCATCTGAGTCTTCAGATGCACTGCTGTCTTGCTGAGCATAGAAGGATTTTCTGCTGAATTTCTTTCCTTTCTGCCAGAACTTTGATGTGTCTTTCTCTGATTCTTGAGCTTGATTTCTTACTTTCTTGTGAGGACATTTAGCGGCATAATGTCCAACTCTTCCATAGTTAAAGCATTTGAAGGGAAGTTTACCTTTGTATCTACCTGAGCCTCTATCCAATTTCTTGACAAATTTAGCCTCTTCTTCATCAGAGCAAGAGCATATTTCTTCCTTTTCTTCTTTCCTTTTTTCTGTTTTGAATGTTGCTTCCCTTGTACTTGGCTTCTTCTGTGGGAGCCTCATTTCATAGGCTGTTAGATTTCCAAGTATCCGGTTCATGGTCAGAGTCTCCCAATCCGTTGTCTCTTCTATTGCAGATACCTTGGGATTAAATCTGGATGGGAGTGATCTTAGAATCTTTTGCACAACTATACTTTCTGGTATGGTTTCTCCAAGAACTTTCATATTGTTAACAATTTCTGCAACTTTTAAGAAGAAGCTGCCAACATCTTCATCATCATTCATTTTTAAGTTTTCAAACTGGGCTCTATATACTTGAAGTTTGGCAGTTTTTACTTTCTGGTCTCCCTCATGTATGCCTTCAAGAGTATCCCATATTTTCTTGGCAGTGTCTTTGTGCATTACTTTAATAAACTCTTCTTCACATAATCCATTCAGGATGGCATTCATGGCTTTTGCATTGGCTACAAAGCTTTCTTTAGCTTCTTTCTCTGTATCAGTTGACTTCGGGGCATATCCTAATTGCACAGCAGCCCAGACTTCTACTCCTAGAGACATTATGTATGTCTTCATTCTGATTTTCCAGAAAGCATAATTTTCACCAGTGAAGAAAGGGGCTTTATTGGTTGAGCATCCTTCTTTACTAGCCATCTTGGGAACCTAGGATCTCATTTCAGTTGTTAGACTTGTACAAAGGAACCCGCTCTGATACCAATTGTTGAATCTTTGATTAAACTGAGAGGGGGGGGTGAATCAGTTTAATACATGCATTAGCCTTTTAAATTTTCACCAGAGTTATTTACAGCTTAATATGTGAACAATCTTATTTGCAGCCAATATTAATTTATTGTGACACCATACTTAAGTTGAAAGCAGCAAGCAATTAAGAAGATTGAAATAATCACATCAACACATAAGAAGCACACATAGAGACAACAGATGTAAGTGGAAACCCATAAAGGGAGAAAACCACATCTTATTATTGTTGTGATGCAAAGGCAAGCTCCAACTCCCTCTCACCATTGTTTTCTGTAGGCACCAACCTACAAGAGGCTCTATCCTCAATTCTGCAAGCTACAACTTGCAAGGAAGCACCAACTCCCTTCAATTTTCTGCAGGCACCAACCTACAGGAGGCTCCAACCTCAGTCAGCTACAACTAACAGCTATCAAGCTGCAACTTGATAGGGAAGCTTCAACTTCCTCAATTTATCAAACTGAATGTTTGTTGATTTACCTCTGATATCAGCTCTGTTCTGTAGCTTCTCTTTCTGCTCTTCTTTTCTTGATCTTCTTTGCTTCACTCTTCTGTATTCTGCCTTCTCTTTATTTACTCTCTCCTCTGCTCTCAAAAAAAAAAACTCTCTCTACATATCAAGATGATATTATTTATAGATTTCCTCACATGACTGTTTGTATTCTGCTTGGAATTCGAAATGGAAAGTCGTGTCTCTTTGCCTTCTGCCTTCTCACTCCTTTTATCAGCTTACTCAGAAATTATAACTGTAGGTGTCAATTTTAACATTACAGTGGGAGTTTGTTTTCTCTCGGAGACTTTCCAATGCATCACAAACAATAAAAATTTAAATAAAACATTTACATTCAAATTTAAATGAGAACTCCAGCTCAACTCATTTAGTCTTTTGAATTGGTATGCATTTGTCTTTTCTTTGGCTGTCTTTGTCTTTTCTGTGACTGTGTTTTATCTTCTTTCGGATCTGTTTTCTCTTCTGTCCTCTGCTGTGGTGTAACTGCTGCATATGTGTAAATGTGCCTTTTATATCCGTTGACTGTAAATCTGGATTTTGTCTTTTTCTACTGCTGTCGAGTGGCTGTTATATATCTTGGTTCATCTCTGTATTTATTTATCTGTTCACTGGACTTGTGTGCATTACCATTTCTGTTCTCGGGCGACCTGTCAACATTCTCTGTTCATACATGAGTTTAAGCATAATTGTTTGAAGTTCACATTATAATTTCAGTTCAATTTTTCTTTTGTTCCATATTTTTGCTGCTGTCTCTAGTTCTTTTGTTCCCGCATGCTCTTGTAATAAACCCAATCTTCAGGCTTTTGTAATAAACCAAATATTATTACATATATGTTTCGATTTTCTTTATGCGTACTGTAACATATCAATGTATATAAAACAGTCTTGAACTATATGAGAACCATGGAATTATCCTTGTGGACCTTTCAAATTCAGGACTAACTCTTGAGCCAGAGTATCTGAAAGCCTCAGGATTACGAGAATCATGCGCCTTATCATAATATATATATATATATATATATATATATATATATATATATATATATATATATATATATATACCAATCATATCCTACCTCGTATTATAAATTGAACCATTCCTTAATTCCTTGAAGTGTTGGAGAAGCGGATAAAGGGAAGGAGACCCCCTCGGAATGAATTACACATATCTCCAGTTTATATATTATCACGGCGTTAACGAGTTCGCGGGGGTAGAAGAATCGGCAGATAAGGGGAGGAGACCCCCTCGGAATACATGACGTCATCCTCGGGACGTGGTTATAACTCTTTTAATATATTCGAATTTGAACCTTATATTCGGACTTTAATACATGAAACATAAACCAATTCATTTTGTAGCCTCATCGGACCATTGATTCAATGGCGTGCCACGTGTTGTTTGATCAATGGAATCGCTGCTCGTCCCAGCAATACCGCCTGCGTACCAAAAGCGGTGCGGAATGGGGAAGTCTTATTTTGTAAAACCGCTGTGGGTTTAGTTTCCGGTCAGGTTTCCGTCTCCCCGCTCATGGTTCCAGTTTCCTCCAGGTTCCATTTTCCTCCAGGTTTCTGCGTTCGAGTTCCGTCCTCCATGATTCAATTATACATATATATATAACGTTTCATCGTATTTCAATTATATATATATATATATTCTCTTCCGATGCGAAGTTTCGCTATCTGCAATTTCAGTTATATATATATATATATATTTCAACTCTGGTTCGACTATATGTATATATATAAAACACTCGAAATATTCTCATGTGTAACGCTTGGTTCTGTCTCCTTTATATTCTCTGCAATAACAACTTCTGTCACTCTGCCTCTGCCTCTGCCTCTGCGGCTGTTACTGTGATAACGACACTGCCAGATAGGTGCCTCTATTATATTTGTTTCCGCTGCCTCTGTTATACTCGTTTCCTCTGCCTTTACTTGCTTCTTTGTTGCCTCTATTATATTTGCTGCTTCAACGCTGCCTCCTTTTCCATCAATGTTGCCATCAAAGACAACCTTTCAGCAAGAAATGGAGCGTTTTGTGCTTGTGCGGGGGCGGAGGTCGAAGCGCAAATGGAGTGAAGGTGGACGAGGAGTCGATGCGAAAGGAGCAGAGGATCGATGGAGAAATTTAAAATGGAGATCGCACGTGAGGGGGACGGCTGCGAGGTTTGGCGGTCAGGAAGCAAGCATTCAACGCTTAATGCAAGAATCGAATGGCAAGGCGAAGCTATGGAAAAATGATATTTCTAACGGATAGATATTTGAGATTATGAGAGAAAAATAATTCTGAGCCAATAATTAACCCCAAAACTCCTTCGATTTATGCTCAAATTTATGCTCTTCTAATTCAATGATCCAGATCTTGCCCACAGTGACAGTTCTGAGGCCAGATCTGGCCTTTACAAGCCAGATCTGCCTTAGGTCTTTAAAAAAAAATTCGATTTGAACCTGTAACCTGCAACAACACGTCAGCTCCGAAAATACACACCCAGAAACTGTTATACCCTTACAATCCTAAAAGAAAATTTATAAATTTACACTAATTTACAATTTGAAACCCTCATGGTCAAATGTGAAATCCATTTTAGCTCAATTTTCAGAGATTAAGATTTTAATGAGAGGCACAAGCCTTCGAAAACCCTGCAAAACCACAAATATCGTAAGATAGACCCGGAATTTAACAAATAAAGAGCTTATCAAATTTATGCTTATTGAGAGTCGGCTGGTCCAACCGAAGACTTCCCCAGACGCCCAATTTTTTAAAAAAAAATTCCCTGCACACTTAGATCCAGACCTTAGATTGATAGAGATTTAAGAAAACAACATGAGACCCTTAGAAAAATCAGAATGTTATTTTATAAACCCAGAAAACTGCATAAGATGCACGTATGCAGTTAATCCATGAAGGCCATCAACCATAAAATACAAGAAACAAAGTAGCGAGAGTTTAGAGACAATTTACATAGATGCGAGGAAAGGAACATCCAGTTAGTAACCCCAAAGTCTTTATGCTTTATTCCTCAAAAAGTTTACAAGAGCCAGAGCAGTGCTACGATTATGAGATCGGATGACTCAAGATAGCGAGAGACTTATAAATTTATAGAGACAAGATCTCCAACGGCTAGTTTAGGTGATCCATTCAAAATAATCTCAGCGAGTCCAAAGATTTAATTATCTTTTAATGGAAGCATTGAAATTAAAATTTTGGGAAAAAAAGATTTATCACTTAATTCAATTTTAATTAACTCAAAAATATTATTTTTGAGTTAATTACTAAAATTACAGCTTTATTTCTTTCCCTGAGGCCTAAAGGGTCAGTATTTATTAAAGAACTCAACAACCATTGATGGGGCTGTCAAAATCATTTTCCAAGGACCAACAAATTTTGCCTTTAAAGATTTAATCCTAATTTAGGACCTTAAATTAATTAAATTTCTGGTTTATGATTTTATTAATTAATTGACCAGAAAATTTAATTAATTGACTAAGAGGGGATTATAATTATTTTTCCAACCCTCTTTTACATGAGATAATACATTTACATACATGAAGGGGGAATACCCATTCGTATAGACCCTCAAATAGATACCCAGTTCTGCGACTCAAAACATGATCTAGTAGACCAAGTAGCTCAAACTACTTTTACAAGGACTCGATAGAAACACTAGGACTCACTTAGTATGCTGATGACAAAATCCACCCTAGCTTTGGGGTGAGGCTGGAGGGAAAAACTCTACCGATCACTTTCGTGAATCGGTGAGACAAAAAACCTCCTAGGATAGAGATCATCAACAACATACTAGGCTTACCTAGGTTGTTACATACATTGACGGTCTTACTTAGATCATTTACATCATTACATGCAGAATGGGTTTACATCATTTATAAAAATTGTCGACTGATGATGGAATCTGAATGGCGCAACCACGTCGAACATGAAGAATCCCATTTGAAAAAATGGGGGTGTACTGCTATGGGGTCGTTGACAAAGTGTGGTCAACACACCCCCTCCAACAATATGACCCAAATAAACTAAATAGGTTTTCTCAAATTCACACTTAGACATCTTAAAATACAATTTCTCTTTCTTTAAGACATTTAAAAATTGCTTAACATGCTTGAAATGCTCTTCACGAGTCTTACTGAAAATTAGAATATCATCTAAGTAGGCTGAGAAAAATCAACAACGAATGGTCTCAAAATATCATTCATAACTCTCATGAATGTTGCAGGTACATTACAAAGCCTAAATGCCATAACTAACCATTCAAACAAACCTTTTTTTTTCTTGAAAGCAGTCTTCCAAATATCACCTTCAACAATCCTGATTTGATGGTAACCACTCCTCAATTCAAACTTCTTGTAATAAACAACATCCTTCAATTGATCTAGAAAATCATCAATACGAGGAAGAGGATAATGATTCTTTAGCGTGATTTTTCTAAAAGCTCTAAAATGCATACATGTGCACCATGTACCATCCTTCTTTGGAACCAAGACAATAGGACACCCAAAAGGGGGTGTACTTGGTTTAATGACCCCTTGTAAAGCAGTTCTTGAATTTGTGTCTTGATTTCTGCATTCTCCAAAACTGACATTTTGTATGTGCCAATTTTTGGAAGAGGTGCTTCTTGCTGCAATTGAATCTCATGTTGGATTCCTCTTTTAGGAGGTAACCCTTTAGGTCCCTGAAACATCTTATCATGTGTTAACAAATTCAACCAAATCATGTGTGAGTTTTGCATCACATCCTTGGAAAGCTTCAAAGTATCTTTAGGTTTGATCATCAACAATAGATAATTATTACTAGAATTTACAAGCCTTTTCATTTGACCATCACTTACAAGAGACAAGTTCATATTATTTCGATGTGCTCTAACAATATACCCAAATTTCATCTTTAAAAAGATGATATATTTTCTCATGAATATAGAATATGGCTTTTCAGTAATACAAGTATGGACTCCCTAAAACAAGTCCACGTATGTACGATGGTACAACATCAAAATTTACCTCATTAATAAAGTTTGGAGTGATGGAGAATTTAAGTTTACATTTTCTTGTCACTTGAAATTTGGAATTGTCACATACCCAACCGAAAGGGTTAGGATGAAGTGTAGTTTCTAAGTTTATTTTCTTGAAAATAACTTCAAAAATAGGGTTAAATTGGGATCCACTATCAAACAACGTATCAACTTTGGCATGTTTTGTAATGAACCTAATATGGAAAAGCTCAATTCTGTCTTTATCATTTTGAGTCTCAATAGTCTTACTAGAAGAACAATTACTTGCAATAGAAGATTTACCTTTCATCCACATGGCTATGATTTTGGTCACATCACCTAAATTAGATCCTAGATCTTGTTAAATTGTTGCAACAATCTTTTATTTCCCCTTGTTGTTAAACTTCTTTGGTCTCATTTCTGGATGTAGTTTCCAACAATGGTATTCTTTTGAACAATGTTTGCATGTGAGTTTCTCTCCCTCTTTCTTCACTATAACTTTCTTTTTTCCTTTGAATTTAAACTCCCCCTTTCCTTTGTCTCCAGATTTGAATGGATTCTTGCTAGTATCTTGAGGAACATTCTTCCCTCTTGCTTGTAGATGATTTTCCTAAATGCATACTTCATCTAGGTTGGTGGGATTAAACATAAGAATTGTATGTCTCAAATAATTATGTAATCCACCTATGTATTTAAGGAGAGTGTCTTGTGAAGACAAATCTATACCTAAGATTAAAGCTCTTCTTCTAAATTATTTTATGTAACTTTGAACACTTTGACCTTTAGCTTGTCTAAAATTTTCCAATCCATAATTTCCTTTTGCATGTAAGCTAATGGAAAAAATTTCCTTCTTAATGAAACTACAAAATCATTCTAAGAAGAGATAATTTTACCACTTTTCTTCAAGTATTATTGAGTTTTGGCCTCCCACCAGATGAGAGTTGCACTTTCCAAATGAAGAGAATAAAATTGGATCTTGGTCACATCATCCTTATTCCTTTGAATCCTACAATAGAATTCAATCCGATGAACCCAATTATCCAACTTTTCAACATTTACTTCTCCATCGTACATAGGAAATTAAAACTTTAAATCAAGATTTAATAATGGAGACTTAGCATGTCCTTTTGGAGAACTTGGAGGAGTATGTGAAGGAGATGAAGAATACGAAGATGGAGGTGAAGATGGAGGTGAAGGAGGAGGTGGAGGTGGAGGTGGAGGCTTGCTCCCATCACCACCATTACCTTTTGGTTGATTTGAACTCTCTCCATGCAACCTTGTTGTCCTCTCTTCATATATAACTTTCACCATTTCAGACATGCCATAGAAAGCCTTTTCGAAATATCTCTTATCCTCAGACATCATCCATGTCCTTCATCATGTACCATGACTAGTGGAGTTTTAGGAGTTTGTGACCTCCTTGAACCAATTTGAGGATTTGGTTCTTCCAAAAGTCCTTCTCCTCTTTTCAACTTTAACCTTGTAAGCATTAGAAAACACTTGAAAACACAATCAAACCTTAAAAACAACCATGTTGTGATACCACATTGATCTGAAATTAAAAAATTGAAATTTTCTTAAATATTTTCAAGAAATTTTATGTTTTGTGGGAAATGGATCAAATTGCAAAATTACATAATCTTAGTGTTTCTAAACTCAGTTTGTAGAAATAAAACATAGAAAAATGAACCATGAACAACAACACAAAACAAAAATTTGATAACAAAGTTCACCCCTTGTGGGCTACATCACTAGGTCCAAATTCCAATGTCTTGCCTCTTCAATTGTATGCTCAAATATGAAATTACATAAATTCATAGTGCTCAAATTACAAAAATAATTCTTCCAATGGATTCAAAATTCTCAATAATCCCTATCTAGGCTCTTCTTGAGCTCAAAAAGGTTGAAAAATGAGCAAGATATGTCTCCTAGAACAAAGTTCTGCTAAATATTCTAAAAATATGGAATTCTAGCTAATCATCCTACGAATTCCACCTTTTCGTTGGTCGTCGAGCGACAAATTCACCTGGGACCGATAGGATTCCCCTGTCAGCTTATCCCTCCACTCTGGTGGGTACTAGTCATGTTGTTTCGATATGTCCTGGACTAGGCACCATGCACCAACCCCTCCGTCGTAAACCCTAGGTGATGGTCACATATGCTGCCGAGAACCAGGGACCAGGGCCTATTATCCCACCCCCTCCGATGGCTCCTTTGGGTGGTTATGTGGGTGCTGACAAGACCAAGGGTTGGGGCCAAGTTCCTTGCCCCTCTCGCCAATGTGCCAACCACTATAATTTAAATATAATCTAACTTCACCATAGGTTAAGAAAAAATCAAGTGGCGTGGTGGTAGGTTGTGGTGTTGCTTTGTATGAGGTTTAGGGGTCGAACCCCGCCGAGGCCCTTCACCTTTGTTACAAAATTTTTGCCTCTCTCGGAGTGCCATGTAGCACCCTGGGTTTGGGCCATATGTCACTCTATGATTGCCCCTTCATAAAACCTTCAACCAATAAAAACACGCCACCCAATCCTATATGGTACTGTCATGTGGTGTCATAAGATTTTCTATACCACTCATTATGCATGCCTAGTTAGATGTTGATGTCAACGTATAGTTTGCCCAGTCAACAACCCAGTCAACCTTTTCGCTTGAATTTTTAGTTGTTTGGCCAAAATTTCATAAGGTGATAACTCGAGAAAACAATGTTGGTTTTTAGGTGATTCAAGTAGCATTGGAATCAATACAACAAGCACTACGATCTGGAGCTGGTTTCGAGCGATTTTGAGCACTTTCCATTTTGAGCATTTTCTTAATCCCCTGGATTATTCCTCCCCACTGGAAGCTTTTGGACCACCAAACTTTTGTTTTCAGTTAGCAAGTAGGTGAGAGTAAAACTCCCTCACCCTTTCGATCTCAATCCACTTGGAAGTTTGGTCAACACGATTCTTATCATGTCTCGCCTTATACTTGGCTTGAATCTTCTCCAACTGTTGTTGTACCATCTAATGCACCATCTGAATCTGCTCAATGAAGCGCATGGCCTTATCTATATCACATTGTCCATCCACCGAAACATATTTCCCAAAGATAAAATCTAAGGGAGATTTTAGTAAATATCCCAAATATGCTTCGTGGAGATGTATGAGTCGAAGAATGCTTGGATCTGTTGTAGGCATGCTGGATGTAATGTAAGTGCTCATCCCAAAGCTTAGGATGCTTGCTTCAGTATCCACGAAGGAGATGTACTACTTTTCTATTCACCACTTATGTCTGGCCATTGGGATATGGATGAAATGTTGCTCTCTTCTTTAACTTGGTGTCCATGAGTTCCCATAAACTTGACCAAAATTTCCTGAAAAATCAAGAACCTTGATCAGAAATAATAGAAATGGGTAACCCAAAGTGCACCCATACATTTTGGAAGAACATCTATGCAATTTGTTCAACTGTAACCTACTTCTTACAAGGCATTAAAATACACATTTTGCTGAAACGATCCACAAAAATATAATGATAAACATGACCTTTCCTAGACATAGGTAGTCCTCCTGCAAAATCCATAGAACTACTTTTCCATTGATGAGAAGGAATAGAAAGTGGAGTATACAAACCCAACTTTCTATTGCTAGGATTTATAGTAGCACACATGGTACATCCTCCTACATATCTTGAAACACTTTCATTCGTGCGAGGCCAATAAAAATACCTTTGTAATTGTGCAACTTTTTTTCCTACACCAAAGTGGCCAGCAATAAGAGAAGTATGAGTTTCCGTTATGTTGTTGAATCTTTCACCCTGTGGAACACATAGGTTGCCAGGATGATACAACAATCTATCATGAACATGATAATCCAAGTCTTCAACATGATTTCCTTGACACAAAGTTGCATAAAAATCTTTGAAATCTTTACCTTTAGCATATTTTTCAACATAGCTCTCCTGCATGATTGAATTATTCTTAAGAATGATAGATGCATTAACAATAGGCCTTGATAACATATCAACAAATTGTTGTATATACCTTTCTTATACTTCATTACAAAATGAAACTATTGTAGAAATCCCATCCACCTGGAATGTCTAGCTTGTTGTAGCTTGGTTTGCGATTGTAAATGTTGCAAAGGTTGATGGTTAGTATGAATAATTCTTTCCTTACCCATCAAATAATGCTCCTATTTCTTCACGCTTCGTACCAAATAATACAACTCTTTATCGTAAGTTGGATAGTTAATTATTGCATTGGTAAAGGTTTCAGAATGATAACAAATAGGCTTACCATGTTGCATCAAAACTAATGCCATGGCATAATCACCTGCATCGGTTTGGATATAAAATTGCTACTTAAGATATGGATGTGAAAGGACTGGTGTAGTACTGATTTTCTCTTTCAATGTATCAAGGATTAATTTTGCTTGTCTCCCCATTGAAATACCCATTTCAAACTTGTCAAAGCATGAAGTGGAGTTGTAATAGATGATAAGTCAGCAATAAAATTTCTCCAATATTGGGATGCTCCCAAAAAAATCCTAACCTTTGTTACATTACTGGGCTTAGGCCAATTAACAATGACTTCGACCTTTCAGGGATCAATCTTCAATTCACCCCCTCCAACAATATGACCCAAATAAACTAAAGAGGTAGTCCCAAATTCACACTTAGACATCTTAAAATACAATTTATCTTTATTTATGACATATAAAACTTGCTTAACATGCTTGACATGCTCTTCACAAGTCTTACTAAAAATCAGAATATCATCTAAGTAAACTATAAAAAAATTATCAAGGAATGGTCTCAACATATCATTCACAACTCTCATGAATGTTGTAGGTACATTACAAAGCCCAAATGGCATAACTAACCATTCAAACAAATCTTCTTTTGTCTTGAAAGCATATTCCAAATATCACCTTTAACAATGATCATGATCTAACGGTAACCACCTCTCAAGTCCAACTTAGTGAAATAAACAACATCCTTCAATTGATCTAGCAAATCACCAATACAAGGAAGAGGATAACAATTATTTACCGTGATTTTTTTTCAAATCTCTAAAATCCACACAAGTCACCCCGTGTACCATCCTTATTTAGAACCAAGAAAATAGGAGACCCACAAGTAGATGTTCTTGGTCTAATTACCACTTTTTCAAACAATTCTTGAATTTTCTTCTTGATTTCTGCATTCTCAAAAACTAGTATTTTGTACATGCTAATGTTCGGATGAGGCACATCCTGCTGCAATTGAATCTCATGTTGGATTCCTCTTTTATGAGGTAGCCCATTAGGTTCCTGAAACATATTATCACGTGTTCACAACTTCAACCAAATCATGCTTGAGTTTTGCATCACATCCTTGGAAAGCTTCAAATTCAATAGTATCTTTAGGTTTGATCATCAACAATACAAAGTTTTTACTAGCATTTACAAGCCTTTTCATTTGACCGGCACTTACAAGAGACAAGTTCATCTTCTTGTGATGTGCTTTAACAATATACTCAATTCCATCTTTACAAAGATGATATTTATTCTCACGATGATAGAATATGGATTTTTAGTCATACAAGTATGGAATCCCTAAAACAATTCCACATATGTGATGTGGTACAACATTGAACTTTACCTCATCAATAAAGCTTGCAGTGATGGAAAATTTAAGTTTACATTTTATTGTCACTTGCAATTTGACATTGTCACATACCCAACCCAAAGGGTAAGGTTTAAGATGAAGTGTAGTTTCTTGACAATAGCTTAAAAAATGAGGTTAACTTGGGATCCACTATCAAACAAGGTATCAACTTTTTTATGTTTTATAATGACCCTAATATGAAAAATTTCAATTCTTTCTTTATCATTTTGAGGTTCAATAGGCTTACACGAAAAACTAGTACTTGCAATAGAATATTTATTTTAATTTTAGGTAGAATCAGATGTGCTCTAGGTCTCAAATTTTGCAGGGAGGCTTAGACACATGTATTCGAAAATACCTAGAAAGCGTTTTTGGAAATTCCACCCGGATGGGGTTTTATTAAAAATATTAATCATTTTAATGGGAGCCTAAGTCTAAACTTAGGGAATTAAAATGATTAAAGTATATTTATTGAATTGGTTGTGAATATTCTAGAAAAGATGAAGATCAAGTCAATTTAATATTATCCCTTGATTATGTTTTAATCCGGGTCGTTGATTTATCAAAGAGAAGGTTATAAGAGAAGGCTTGATCGGCATTTGGAAATCACATCGAAGAGAGTCTATAGATCGATTTCTCAAGTGAACAACGCAGAGTAGCCAGAGATATCATCGAGTTGGTTCTACACAGTGAGGGGCAAAGATAGTTTTGGTTGGATATTTTTCCTAAGCCAAGAATACATCGCAGAGAAGAGGATGCATAAGAGGCAGCGTAGGGGCTATGCTGGGCAACACAGAGTCACGTAGAGGCAACGCTGAGCCTCTGAGGAGATCCATTATTTTACTGAGGATCAGTTAGATCCAGTGCTGGAGAGTTGGGGTGTGAGACCGAACGAGTAGAAGATAAGCATCCAACCTGCAAAAAGACCAACTAAATGGAGCGATGCAGTCCCCAGCCAGAGTGACACAAAGGAAGCGTGGGGCTTGTCAATTCAGGGTTGGGTCAGTGCTAGATCTCTAGTGTTAGTGTGAGGTCATTTTCTCACTAACTCTTTGTTATTTATTTTCTCTGTAAGGATGGATAGTAAGGCATCCTAGAATGTATTTAGAACTACTACTTAATAATACAAACCCTTGGTTGCTACACTGATTTTCCCGCATTGGGTTTTTCCTGGGACATTGTCCAAAAATAACGGTGTCGTGTGTGTGTTATTTATTTCCTGCGTTGTATTTTATTTCTACATCATTTTTATATTTGTGAAGACTGCAATGTGTTAGTTTCGTTATTTACCAAAGCAAACAATAAATACTTTTGTTCAGTTATATAACAAGATAGAAGAAACTTAGAAAGTTGTTGTAGAAGGATTCCAATTGAGGAATGTTCATATGGTATCAGAGCAGTGTAGGTGAAGCAAGAGAGAAGACCGCAATAACTCATCGTTGAAGAGAAAGATAGAGATCAAATAGCTGCATAGGCAGCGAATCCCCAAGGGATTGCACAGTATAGCCCAGAAAATGAGATATTTGCGAGGCAATATCTCTCTCCAAGTGAGTCGACAGAGAGGTAGGAATTTCCAGTTCATGATTTTTCAGTAGTAGAGGGAGAAATGAAATAACATATTCACCGCAGAGCAGTTTTTTGTGGGGGACAATTTTTTTGCAGCATTTTTTGGGGCAGAAAAGCGTTGGAGGCAGGAAGAGGACACTTTTATTGGGAATTTCTTCCCCAGTGAATTTCAAGCCAAGGAATTCTATTTCTCAGTTGCAGAGCAACTATAGTGAGGATAAAATCTACATACTCTAGCAGGGAGTGTGCAGGCCAGTGTAGCAGCTACGCAGAGGAGAGAGGGAGAAATTCAACTTTTTTGTTTTGTTGGCAAATATGGTAGCTGATGGGATGAGAGACCAATATTGGTTGGAGGGTGCCTCCAACTATGTGAAATGGGAGGAAGGGATCACTTGTATGTTAGATGAGCATGATCTCAAGACCTTTATCGAGAATGTGGTAGTTTTCCCCATAGGTACAAATCTGTTGAAAGCCTACAAGAAGAATATGGCGAAGGCTAAATGGTTGATCCTCAATGGAGTGAGGGATCATGTAGTATGTCACATAGCTGGCAAAGGGACTATCAAGGAGATGTGGGATGTCTTAGCGACGTTGCATCAAGGACCTTCCGAGCAACATAAGATGTATTTGCAGGAGAATATGTGATCTATGAGGATGTAGAAGGGAGAACGTATTGATCCATTCCTTGCAAAGCTTAAGGAAACTCGAGATCAGTTGGAAGCTTTCAGATCAACGCCTTAGGCCAAAAAGTTGGTTAGATTATCCCTAAACTCAATCTTAGAAGAATGGAAAGTCTTTGTCTAGAGCATCCTGGGTAGAAAAAGGTTGCCTGATTTGGAATTGATGTGGGCCTCTCTTCAACAGGAAGAGATGAGGCGATATATGATCAAGTGAAAACTTGATGGCAGTAGCAGCAGTTGGTCGAAGAACAAGGAGGAGGAAGAGAATGCAACCCTTGCATCTAAGGGGCAACAGGAGCAGCGGAGGCGGAAAAATGATGTCTCAAAGGTCAAGTGTTTCTAGTGTGGTGAGATGGGTCACTACGCTACATAGTGTCCTCTCAAGAAGAAGGATAAGGATGAGAAACACGATCTGTAGGCTGCAACAACAAGGATCGAGGAGGAGGAATTATCCATGATTTCCCACATACCTCCAAGGGAAAGGTGAGGTGATTTAGTGTTGTAGTTTGACAGAGCTGCAGTTGGTCAGGATCCTTGAGGATTCCACTTCCTTGATCAATACCTTTCTATGGGAGCCCATAGAAAAAGTAGAAGGATGGGCCAGTGTTAGTTGGTGCAGAGGAGTGTCGGAGTGACAATGCAGTGGCTAAAGAACGCTATAGTCTGAGCAACACAGATAAGATTTGGCAGCAGTGAAGTAAGGCACAACACAGATTCATTAGTAGCACAAAAAATTCAGAGGGTCAACGCATATACTAGCAACAATCAGATATTTAGTATCATACGCATCACGGTGAACACTTAGTTCAGTATTTTGGATGTTTTTTGTTGCAACAACAGAAGAATTGCAGTGTAGATGCAATTGGCAATAGTATGCAGGGTCAACAACAACATAGATGCAACATCATAATAGTTGGTGGACAACAGAGTCGGGCATCAACAACGCAGAGGAAGATGTTACAAAATTAGTGTAATGCTTCAGCATGATGCATTACTAGAGCACATTCCTTGCTAAGAGGGAGTGTTGATTTTTGGTAGCATCGGATGTGCTCTGAGTCTCAAATTTTATAGGGAGGCTTAAACACATGTATTCCAAAATACCCAGAAATAATTTTGGGAAATTCCACCAGGATGGGGTTTTATAAAAATAATTAATTATTTCTAATGGGAGCCTAAGACTAAACTTAGGGAATTAAAATAATTAAAGTATATTAATAGAACTGGGTGTGAATCTTCTAGAAAAATATGAATATAAATTCAAGTTAAAATTAGCCCTTGATTATGTTTTAATATGGGCGGTTGATTTCTCAACGAGAAGGTTATAAGAGAAGGCTTGATGGGCATTTGGAAATCACATCGAAGAGAGTCTAGAGATCAATTTATGAAGTGAGCAACTGGAGAGATCATTGATTTGGTTCTATACATTGAGGGGAAGAGATAGTTCCAGTTGGAGAATTTTCCTGAGCCAGGAATACATCGCAGAGAATGAAAAGAAGAGGACGTATAATAGGCAACGTAGGGGCTACGCTGAGCAGTGCAGATCCATGTAGAGGAAATGTTGAACCTATGAAGAGATACACTATTTTGTTGAGGATCAGTCAGATCTAGTGACAGAGAACCGGGTTGTGAGACCGGAGGGGAAAAATATTAACATCCAGCCAATAGAAAGACCAATCGAAGGGAGTGACGCAGTCCCCAGCCAGAGCGATGTATATTTGCGCAGAGGCAGCGTGGGGCTTCTCATTTCAGGGTTGGGTTAGTGTCGGATCTCCAATGTTAGTGTGATGTCATTTTCTCACTAACTCTCTGTGAGGATGACCAGTAAGGCATCCTAGATTATATTTAGAACTACTGCTTAATAATAAAAACCCTCAGTTGTTCCACTAGTTTTCCCGCATTTGGTTTTTCTGGGGACATTGTCCAAAAATAACAGTGTCGTGTGTGTGTTATTTCTTTCCTGCACTGTATTTTGTTTCTGAAACAATTTTATATTTGTTAAGACTACACTGTGTTAGTTTCATTATTTACCGTAGAAAACAACACACACACACACACACACATATATATATATATATTTCCAGTTATATAACAAGATAGAATAAACTTAACCAGTTGTTGTAGATGGATTCCAATCGAAGAATTTCCACACTTTACCTTTCATTCCCATGGTTGTGATTTTGGTCTCATCACCTAAAAAAAATCCTAGATCTTGTTGAGTTGTTGCAGAAGTCTTTTATTTCCCCTTGTTGTTAAACTTCTCTGGTCTCATTTCTGGATGTAGTTTCCAACAACGGTCTTCATCATGGCCTTCTTTTGAACAATGTTTTCATGATAGTTTCTCTCCCTTTCTTGACTGTAACTTTATTTTTTCCTTTGAGTTTAAACTTGCCCTTTCCATTGTCTCTATATTTGAATGGCTTCTTTCTAGTCTCTTGAGGAACATTCTTCCCTCTTGCTTCTAAATGAATTTCCTTAACACATACTTCATCTATATTGGTGGGATTAAACATAAAAATTGTTATGTTTCAAATAATTATGTAATTCACCTATGTCTTTAAGGATAGTGTCCTGTGAAGAAAAATATACACCCAAGATTAAAGCTCTTCTTCTAAATCCTTGTCTGTAAATTTGAACACTCTGACCTTTATTTTGTCTACAAATTTTCCAATCCATAATTTCCTTTTGCATGTAAGCTAATGGATAAAATTTCCTTCTTAATGCAGCTACAAAATCATTCTAAGAAGAGATAATTTTACCACTTTTATTCAAGTCTTATTGAGTTCTGGCCTCCCACCAGATGAGAGTTGCGCTTTCTGTAATATTCCTAATTAGCCACTGCTAGTTGGAATATTATTCTTGCTCCATTTTTGCAGTAGAAGAGTAGAAAGGCAATAAAACAAATCCCAGTGTGAAAATGGATCAAGTTAGGAGGTCAAATAAAGCCACTTTGGTGTGAAAGAGGACAATCCCGGTGAACTAGATCTAGTTGACCAAGTCAACAGTGCTGCTACAAGAGAAAAACCAACAAGGACCGCGCGGTTTTGAAAGGGGAATCTTCTCTAGGAAGTCGCCTCATCAATGAGTGGGGCTCGGCGTGACGAAGCTCACTAAGGATAAGAAGGAGGAGATAGCAGCAAGGAAGGCATTCAATATTCATCTATGTTTGGTCTTCTTGACTACTTGCAAGCTTCAGCTATTCAGCTGTAGTTGCAACACTGTTTAGTGCAAAGGATTCTCATGCGGGGATTATACCTTCATCTTTGGTTCAGCTTGTTTAAGAGATCAAAATAGGAGGTCTTGAGCTCATTTTCCATCATATAACTTGAGGCTATTCAGCCATCAACACCTACAGTGCAGTAACTTCCAGTAACTGCGTATTTTCTGCAGTTGCAGCAGTAGCAAGGGTCAAACCCCTTGATTTTATGCTTGTATCCGAGGAGGTGCTTATTTCCCTCTGGGAAGTCTATTGAGGAGGGCCTTAGAAAATTTTATGTATTGTGCATCTAATTTACATCATCTTCAGTTCTATATAATACAGAGTTGCAGTGGACTGCGTTATTTTTCTGCAGTACTGCATTTTATTGTGATATTTTTTCGGAAACCCCTGCCGGGGTGTTCTAATGTCCATGTAAAGGAGGTAAAACCTCCCATTTCCAATTCTATGTTTATGAAAGCTCCAGATATATATTGTAATATTTTTTTTCTTCTGTAGAAACCATAATGAAAATCACGTTGTTGCAGTCTTCAGAAATTCCTTTGTGTGTAGTCATGGGATTGACATGCTTTGGAGAATATTTGAGCTGGGGAGATATGTTTAGTGTATCTAGAATGATTTTTTTATGATTTCATTTCATATTTAAGCTACATACAACATATATAAGGGGATCCAAGTCCTGTTTTTCATTTCTGTTGCATGGTTTTCCTTATACTGCGTCCTCATTGAGAATATTGCAGAAATTCCTGAAAAGGAATATTACAGTGGTATCAGAGCTCTTCTCTCTGCTCATCTTGTGGGGATAATCTATCTTCAACATGGAGGAGGAATATATTTCAAATCTTATACTTCATACCCTGCAGAACATTGCAAGGGACCTCAAGGAGATGAGACATGAAGGGGATTCTATAGGGTTTTGCCATGAGGCAAGCACCAACACTTCAAATGGCATGGGGCATTCAGCTGCACCAAAACACTCTACCATGCCTTCATTTCTAACTAGAGGAGATAAGGAGGGAACCCTGGGAGGGTATTTTGAATAATATGAACCCCAATCTCAGAGCTTCAAGGAGCACTTGAGCTTTCGGGAGTTTTTCCAGATCAAGGATGTAAGGAGGATTAATCCTCATCAAAAGGAGGAGAACTTGATGCAGGGATCAGCCCTACAACGTAATATGGTAGGTTTCTTATTGCCCACATTTGATGGGACACCTAAGTGTACAAGCAAGGCTTGGGTGGAGAAGCTGGACACATACTTCTAGCTCAACAAGGTTTCTGAAATAGAAGCCATCAAGATAGCTGCACTGCATCTAGAAGGGGAAGCTCAGGAATGGTGGTTTCATGGAATAACCACAATTGGGCATCATCACATCACTTCATACTCAGCTTTCACCAAGATGCTAGTGGAGAGATTTGATCCAAGAGATTCGAAAGCCCATTTTGTCAAGTTAACCAAGCTCAAATAGGAGGGAGATCTTGAGGATTATATTGCTAAGTATTTGGAGCTTTCAGTGATGGTATCCAACCTCACTATGAGTAGGAAGGTATGCATGATTATTAATGGGGTGG
Source organism: Pinus albicaulis (assembly GCA_034641835.2). Classification (NCBI taxonomy): domain Eukaryota; kingdom Viridiplantae; phylum Streptophyta; class Pinopsida; order Pinales; family Pinaceae; genus Pinus; species Pinus albicaulis. The sequence goes on from CM076582.1 coordinate 1,642,426,355, forward strand.
CTGAACCATTGCAGGGGTTGGTCAAATCCACTAAACCAACCACACTCCTTGAAGCTGTGGAGAAGGCTAGAGACCTACAACACATCTTGCCCAGGACAAGGATATTATTGCAGCAGGAGGCCTACTTAGGACCAAAGAAGACAATCCATGTTTGTGATTTGGAAGGAGAATGTGTTGCAGGGAGGACACATCATGTCAAGACCTTCTCCAAGAAGGATGCCAGTACTGTACTATCCATAGAAGACTTTGCTCCAAGAGGGGGAGCTATTGTAGCGTTAAGAGGGGTCCCAAAATATCTGACTTTGAGGGTGAGAGGTACTATAATGGGGCAAAGAGTCTCTGTGTTGATAGATAGTGGGGCCACTCATAATTTTATTGATGCACAACTAGTAAAAAGGAGAGGGATCCACATGGAGGAGTTTGAGGGATTCTCAGTTTTGGTCCCAGGAGCTATGACCCTACAGTGTGACAAGTATGTTCCGGCACTAACCATTACCATGGGGACCTACACCTTGACAGACCACTTCTTTTTGGTAGACACTCCAGACACCAATGTCATGTTAGGAGTCTAGTGGTTGATCACTCTTGGGAGAGTTACCACTAATTGGAGAACTTTGGAGATGGAATGGACAGAAGGGAAGGATGGTCAGTATCAGAAGATCAAGGGTATAAATACATACCCCCCTCAGGTTGTTTCAGCACACAGAATGGAGGCAGATCTACGTAGAGGTAATGTTGAATGGGCAGTGGAGCTGCATATATCAGAAGTAAGGGGCAAGGATTCACTAGTGCATCCATATGTTCAGTCTCTTTTGGACCGGTATTCTACAGTATTTGGAGATATCCCACCCAGTAGACCTCCTAACTAAGGGTTTGAACACACTATTGAGTTGGAACAAGGGATCCAAGCAGTAATCACCACTCCTTATAGGCACCCCAAGGCTTATCGGGATGAAATTGAGAGGGCCATCTAAGAGCTGCTAGCTCTAGGACACATCTAGCCTAGTACTAGTCATTTTTCTTCTTCAGTGGTCTTGGTAAAGAAGAAGGATGGCACATTGAGGATGTGCATTGATTATAGAACCTTGAACAAGAAGACCATGACGAACAAGTACCCTATACCCAGGATCGATGAACTCATGGATGAGTTGAGGGGTTCTATACTTCTCCAAGATTGATTTGAGATCCAGGTATCATCAAATAAAGGTGAGGGAGAAAGATATCCCCAAGACAATGTTCAAATGTCACTATGGGCACTTTGAGTTTCTGGTGATGCCCTTTGGATTGACCAATGCCCCAGCAACTTTCAAATATTGCATGAACCACATTTTCCATGGTCATTTGAGAAAGTTTGTGTTGGTCTTCTTTGATGATATTCTTATCTACATCTTCACTTGGGAGGAGCACTTGCAGCATATTGAGACAATTTTACATATCCTCAAGGAGCATAAATTCTATGCCAAGATATCCAAATTTGAAATTGGCCTCACAGAGATGTTGTATTTAGGGCACATCATAGGAGTGGATGGAGTGAGGGTACATGAGGAGAAGATCCAGGCTATCAGAGATTGGCCTGAGCCCAAGAATGTCACAAAACTCGGGGTTTTTGGGCATATGCACTTATTACCGGAAGTTTGTGAAAGGGTTTTCACAGCTAGCAACACCACTCACAGACTTGACAAAGAAGGGAGCTTTCCATTGGACACCTACAATGCAGAGGGATTTTGATAAGCTCAAAGTGGTAATGAGTAGTTGTCCTGTTTTGGTTTTGCCTGACTTTTCTCAACCTTTTGTTCTAGAATGTGATGCATCAGGTGAAGGTATTTGAGAAGTCTTGATGAAAGGTGGGCATCCTATAGCCTTTGAGAGCAGGAAGTTGCTTCCTCATGAGACGTTATACCCCATATATGATAAATAGATGTTGGCTATCATGCATGCATTAGCCAAATTCCAGCAATACTTGGTGGGGAATAAGTTCAAGGTGAAGACTGACCATAAAAGTATTATATTCTTCCTTGAACAAAAACTACTCTAGGAGAGACAATAGAAGTGGGTGAGAAAAATCCAAGCTTATGATTTTTACATAGAGTATGTCAAGGGGAAGGGAAATGTAGTAGTTGATGCACTATCTAGGAGGCCTACAACGCTGTCTTTGAGGGGCATGGACGTAGATTGGAAAGCTCAACTTTTAGTTGAGTATTCCAAAGATGACTTTGCATGTGAGATACTTGATGGGGTGGTATCGGATGAGAGGTTTAGAGTAATGGATTAGGTCATCTATTACCGAGACCAGATCTTCTTGGCTAAGAATTCCAAGCTCAAGGAGAAGATCTTATTGGCATCACATGATTCCCCACTTGCCGGGCATCAAGGTTTCATAAAGACTTACAGGGCCATAAGAGAGAGATTCTCATGGAAGGGTCTCAAGGAGGATGTGCTCCAACATATCAAAGAGTGCACCATTTATCAGCAGAATAAGGGAGAACACACCCACCCTGCTGGGTTATTGCAGCCATTACCTATTCCGGATGGGAAGTGGGAAAGTATCTCTATGGACTTCATCACCAACCTACCGACAGTACAGGGTAAGGATTGTATATTTGTAGTTGGTGATAGATTGTTGAATATTGCAACAAGAAACAATGAAGGAGGCATCCTGAAACATCTTTCCTAATCCTAGTTGAAAAGTGATCACCAAAACTAGGTGGGGGCCACATAGGTGATTTTTTTGTCGCAAAGTCTATTTTTAGATATATGGATCATGGTCTATGAGTTGCGGGATACTATTTTTGGATGGTTGGTCAAGTTGGTAAAAATAGATGGACCTCTATTTTTAGACATACTGGGTAGAATCTATTTTTAGATTGCCAGTCTAAAAATAGATATGTCGAATATTATTAGCTCTTAATAATATTTGGACTCTAAACATTATCTTATTCTCTTGGAGCACTTCAGTTAAGTGCACAGATGTGGCACAGGAGCTGACAGAAGGAATTACGCTATTCCTGTGGGTTATGTGGAGCTATTGCATGAAGACTTCAGTTAGAACTCATGTGACAGAGTTTGGTGGAGATGATGAGACGCTTTGATGGAGTTGTGTCTCGCTTTTAACTTAGTTGAACTCATATAGATTAGTCTAATCCGATAAATAATCTAGTGATGAGTGGTGTCAATTAATTATTAATTAATTCACTAATTATTAACTCATAAATCAACTAAAGAATACATCAGTTAACTGCAGTGCATGGACAGTTCAGTGGAGACCAGTGTTAGAGGTGGGTGAAAGGGTGAGTCTACTATCAATTGTGACTATAGCTGTGCATGAGATTTGCACACACATTGATTAAAATTTCCAATGAGGATTGCGTAGTGCAAGCCAAGGGGATTTGAACTTGGATCTATTCATTCTTCATATTGGATTGTGCAGTAGAGGCAGGCAGATAGGTGGAGCAGATTGGAGCATGTGATATGTATGATCTGAGCTTGTTTTGTGTGTAGCATGTGAGATAGTGCTGAGAGCTTGTGAGGAGTTTGTGCTATGTATTGTTACATGTTCTCTATCATTATAATATACAGATAGTTGGGGGTTTTCAGCTGTAAGCTTTCCCCATTACATACTGTGCTTATATGTGTGCTTGATTATGTTTTAATGTGCGCATGCGACTGCCTCTAATTCCGCAAATTGATGATCAATTGTAGAAGAGGTTATGTATTATGCATGAAGCTTAAATAGTGTGTAATCAGGATAATCTCAGTGAATAATTTAGCTATTATTCAAATTTATACATAGACTAACAAAGTACTCTCATTTCTTTGCCATTTTTTCACATTATACTGCTTCATAGATAGCTAAGCTCTTCTTCAGAGATGTATTTAGACTCCATGGTATCCCAAGGACCATAGTGAGTGATCGAGACAGCCGCTTCATGGGTGGCTTTTGGCAAGAACTTTTCCGTTTAGTGGGGATTGATTTGACTCCAAGCACTAGCTATCACCCCCAAACCGATGGACATACCGAGATAGTGAACAAGTGGCTGGAAGGCTACTTGAGGAACTATGTAGCAGGGCAATAGGAAGCTTGGTTGTGTTGGCTCCACTTGGGAGGGTATTGTTACAACACTACTCACCATATTTCTAATTGCATGACTCCATTTCGGGCCTTATATGGGTATGAGGCACTCTCATTTACTGATGTTATGTTTGGGGCAAGTAAGGCTCCAAGGGAAAAGGAATGGATTCAGGAGAACCAGGACATACTCCGGGCACTCAAGGACAACATTGCTACTGCACAGAACCAGCAGAAGATGTATGCAGACCGTGGTCGGATAAAGAGACAGTTTGAGGTGGGAGATCTTGTCTATCTGCGTCTTCAGCCTTACAAACAGTCCACACTCAAGGAGAAGGGAGCTGAAAAGCTCAGACCACGTTTCTATGGACCATATAGGGTGATCAAGTGTATCGATAAGGTAGCATATGAGCTGGAGCTTCCTAAGGGGAGAAAGATCCACAATATCTTCCATGTCTCTTGCCTCAAGAAGGCCATTGGGAGGAATGTAGTTTCCAACATGGATCTACCCCCTATTGATTATGAGAGCCACCTAGTTTTGCAGCCAAAAGAAATCTTAGACACAAGGGAGAGGCAGCTAAGGAACAGAGTCATCAAGGAATATATGATTCGATGGAGGAATATACCAGATGAGGATGCCACTTGGGAGGGAGAGAAGATCTTGCAACATCCTTCTTTACTATTGCTTGTGGGCAAGAAAATTTTGAGCAGGGAGGACTGTAATATTCCCAATTAGCCACTGCTAGTTGGAATATTATACTTGCTCCATTTTTGCAATAGAAGAGTAGAAAGACAATAAAACAAATCCCAGTGTGAAAATGGATCAAGTTAGGAGGTCAAATAAAGCCACTTTGGTGTGAAATAGGACAATGCCGGTGAACTAGATCCAGTTGACCAAGTGAACAGTGATGCTACAAGAGGGAAACCAACAAGGACAACGCAGTTTTGAAAGGGGAATCTTCTCTAGGAAGTCACCTCATCAATGAGTGGGGCCCGGGGTGAGGAAGCCCACCAAGGATAAGAAGGAGGAGATAGCAGCAAGTAAGGCATTCAGTATTCATCTATGTTTGGTCTTCTTGACTAATTGCAAGCTTCAGCTGTTCAGCTGTAGTTGCAGCACTGTTTAGTGCAAAGGATTCTCATGCAGGGATTCTACCTTCATCTTTGGTTCAACTTGTTTAAGAGATCAAAAGAGGAGGTCTAAAGCTCATTTTCCATCATCTAACTTGAGGTTATTCATCCATCAACACCTACAGTGCAGTCACTTCCAGTAATTGCATCTTTTCTGTAGTTGCAGCAGTAGCAGGGGTCAAACCCCTTGATTTTATGCTTGTATCCGAGGAGGAGGTGCTTATTTCCCTCCGGGAAGTCTATTGAGGAGGGACTTGGTCCATTTTATATATTGTGCATCTAATTTACATCATATTCAGTTCTATATAATATAGAGTTGCAGTGGACTGTGTTATTTTCTGTAGTACTGCATTTTATTGTGATATTTTGCCGGAAACCCCCGTCGGGGTGTAGGAGGTCAAACCTCCCATTTCTGATTCTATGTTTAATGAAAGCTCCAGATCTATATTGTAACATCTTTTTTTGTAGAAACCCTAATGAAAATCACGTTGTTGCAATCTTCAGAAATTCCTTTGTGTGTAGTCATGGGATTGGCATGCTTTTGAGCATATTTGAGCTGGGGAGATCTTTTTAGTGTAGCTAGAATGATTTGTTTCTGATTCAATTTCACATTTAAGCTACATACAACATATATAAGGGGATCCAAGTCCTATTTTTCGTTTCTGTTGCATGTTTTTCCTTATACAACGTCCTCATTGAGAATATTGCATAAATTCCTGAAAAGGAATATTATACTTTCCAAATGAAGAGAAGAAAGATGGATCTTGGTCACATCATGCTTATTCCTTTGAATCCTGCGATGACTTCAATTTGACAAACCCAATTATTGAACTTTTCATCATTTACTTCTCCATTGTACATCGGTAATTCAAACTTGACATCAAGCTTCAAAAAAGGAGACTCAGCATGTCCTTTTGGAGACCTTGGAGGAGCATGTGAAGGAGATGAAGAAGATGAAGATGAAGGTGAAGATGGAGGTAAAGGATTAAGTGGAGGTGAAGACTTTATCCAATCACCACCACTACCTTTTGGTTTATTTGAACTCTCTCCATGCAACCTTGTTTTCATCTCTTCATATATAACTTTCACTGTTTCAGACATGTCATAGAAATAATTTTCGAAGGCTCTCTCATCCTCAGACATCATCTCATGTCCTCCTTCATTTTCCATGACTGGTGGAGTTTGAGGAGTTTGTGACCTCCTTGAACCAATTTGAGGATTTGGTTCTTCAAGCACTCCTCCTCTTTTCAACTTTAACCTTGTAAGCATTAGAAAACACTTGCAAACACAATCAAACCTTCAAAACAACCATGTTTTGATACCAAATTGATCTGAAATTAAAAACTTGAAGGTTTCTTAAGTATTTGCAAGCAAGTTTATGTTCTGTGGGAAATGGATCAAATTGAAAAAGTACAAAATCTTACTGTTTTTAAACTCAGTTTGTAGAAATAAAACAAAGAAAATAAACCATGAACAACAAGCAAAACAACAATTTTATAATGGAGTTCACCCCTCGTGGGAAACGTCTCTGGGTCCAGATTCCAATGTTGGGCATTTTAATTTATATGCTCAAATATAAAATTACATCAGTTTATAATGCTCAAATTGTCAAAATAATGCTTCCAATGGATTCAAAATGCTCAAAAATCCCTATCTAGGCTCTTCTTGATCTTAAAAAGTATGAAAAACAAGCAAGATATGTATCCTAGAACAAATTTCTGCCAATTGTTCTACAAATATGCAATTTTTGCTAATCATCCTACGAATTCCACTTTTCCACTGGTCATCGAGCAACAAATTCGCCTTGGACCGACAGTGACTAGGCGCTTAAAATTATGCTAAAAAATAAAAGTTTTCAGAATGGTTTGGACTTGAACGACCACATAGATCTCGTTGTTTTGAATCCGGTGCAACTTGTTTCGCAGAAAACCAACACCGTATGCTCCCAAAGATGCGTTATGTCAGCTTTTCCAAACAGATAAATTTTTGAAAAAAAAACGCAAGACAACCCAGTCAATAGTCCATACAGCTCACTAGGCATGCCCAATTGGCAGGTTGACTGGTCAAAGTTTTTCTCCAGAAAATCAGATGGTTCCAAGTGGCACGATTTCAGTGGTTAGTTGTGGCGTGATGTGATTGGTTGGGAATGTGGCCAACCACACGCTGCCACTTGGCCCAACTGGAGGTTGCCACGTGGTAGCATGAGAGGCCAAAATATTTGGTTAAGGGTCAAACCGCCATCCATCGGGGTCGAACACCCGACTTCACCACAACAACAAACATAGCTTACCTCCATACCACCATTGCTCCTTATTAATACTATGGCAAGATTTTATTGTTAAATTTTATGGTTGGTAGAGTTGGGGGTGGAGGGGGCCAACCCCCACATTATGTATTGCATACAACCTCACGACGTAGACCGAGGGCATGACGAAGGTTTAAACCACCAATCAAACCCTCATGGTAACCACGACAATGTGACTGCTACAACACTGACGGCACGAAGACCATAACCTCTACCATCACCGTAAATCGGGGGCTTATGTGACCTCATTTTCCCTAACCACCGACGGTTAGAGTTAACCACCAGCGTAATATTATATATACAAAAATATTTTTAGCGCCAATGAATATTAATTCAAAATTCAAATTCATGGCGTTTGTGGACAAATTTACTATCCAAAATTTTTTCCTGGAATTCCAGGAAATTATCACCCAGTTAGCCAAATTAAGGGCGAAATTGTAGGACCAATCCAGATTTTGGGGAAATTGTGGAGCAGTTAGCAGGAAAACTAGGGAGGTTCATAACTTCTCTAGGTTTTGACCAATTTTGAATCAGAAAGAGGCAAGATATGAATTTTTGGGCATTCTGGAGCCATTAGAGCAGGTTTCAAAGTTGTTTGAGCATTGAAAATGTAGGTAATCACACTTTTGATTATAATAGAAGAGGGTCAGGCCATTGGAAGCTGGACCAAGGAGATATAGCCCAGGCAGGGTGAACTCCTTCATCATGTGTTGTTGTGTTACTATTTATGGTGATGTTTATGTATGTTATATGCTAATGTTCAATGATTTGTTCATGTTAGTTTGCTCAAGAGATTTACATAAAAACACATAAAAACTTAGTTTTAACTTGCAATTTACCTTATAATCCTCAAGCACTTTGTTTAGATTATGAAGAGGAATTTAGCACAACAAAAATAATTTTCCCATTTAGATCAGATAGGATTCCCACCGCAAACGGTATAATTTGTCACCTTATTAAATTCGCCAATAACCCCTAAGTGTCAGGTCAGGGTCATATTGAGTGCCATGTGGTCGGGGGTCGGGGCTAACCGCCCGCCCCTGCCGGCTTATCCCTCCACTCCGGTGGGTACTGGTCATGTGGTTTCCATATTTCCTAGGCTAGGCACCACGCACTAGCCCCTCCGCCGTAAACCATGGGTGAAGGTCACATATGCCACCGAGAACCGGGGGCCAGGGCATATCCGCCCAACCCCTCTGTTGGCTCCTCTATGTGGTTGTGTGGGTGCTAACAAGACCGATGGTTGGGGCCAAATGCCCCGCCCCTCCTATCAACGCGTCAAACACTATAATTTAAATATAACCAAAATTAACCATAGGTTGAAAAACAATGGAGTGGCGTGGCAGTAGGTCGCGATGTTTCTTTGTATTAGGTTTAAGGGTCAAACCCTGTCGAATCCCTTTGGCCCTGTTGCAAAATTTTTCCCTCTCTCGGAGTGCCATTTAGCACCCTAGGATTGGACCACATGTCACTCTTGTTGAAAGGTGTAACTAGGTCGATTTTCATATTGACTAAGTAACTATGTATTCTATGTAAAGAAGAAGACAAACATATAAAATGTATTATGTACTTGCTTCATGGGTTTCATGAGCAAGATGTTATTATTAGAGGTTAAATAGAATTATTCTTGATATCTATCTAGGGTTTATCTTCTTGATATAAATTTAATGAGTGTCATATATGAAGGATCTAGTAATGATCCAAGACCAAGTCCAGAAACCATGGAAGAGTAATACTCATTAGCCCTCACTCAAATGCTGGAAGAAATTCTATATTGATGTATCAAGTCGGCCAACCTACAACATGACAAGTCGACCTACTAGTAAGAGGTATGGTTGGCATAAATTAAGTGAACGTTCTGCTATATGTACACAGAAGCTACGAATAATTTGTGTCAGCTCTGAAAAGTGCGGATATTCTAAGGAAAATTGCAGAGATAACGGTGAGGGCTAAAGTCAAGAACTGTGCAGATGATTTGAAGGGATAAAAGTGAAACATTTTCTAGACAACATTGTGGAATTCAATAAGAAACAAAAAGGCAGATTTTAGACATCTCTGAGTTTTTGCAGACCATTGATAGGGTATATCACAGACTTCAGACTGAAGAAGAACCCAATTCACTTGATGATACTGTAATATAATAAAGTGTTTCCATCCATCAAGAATTGAAGTGTGGATTGTATATGAATGTTCATAAAATTTGTGCGGATAAATCTTGAAGCACTTACAAAAGTATAGGGTCTGGTTCATGCAATGTTTAAAGGCAACATTTAAGTATTGAAGTGTGGAATTGTTTGAGAAAAGTATGCGGACTATCTTGAAGCAAGATTGTAGTTTAAAAGTTGACATTGGTGTTCATCCCCAACTCTTACAAAGTTGGATGAATGGACTAGAAGATTCTTGTAAATATTTCACAAATAAAGAGAAGTAAGAATGTGATAAAAATTAGGAATGTAAGTCTGAGAATTACTTTCCTAACTACAGTCTATATATAATAGTGCAACATGGTGAAGAGAAGAAGAGCTAGAAATGAAGGACATAAAAGCAGTAAGGACAAGGTCTTGGATGCATAAATAGATCAAGGGTTTGATTCTAGGTCATGGTACTTGTCATCTAAAATTTATAAGAATAATTTCCTGTGGGTTTTCCTCTCCAAGAGGGAGAGGTTTTTCCCTGGCTCTAGGAGCCTAATTCTTGTGTCTTGTGTCTTTTGATAATTTACTTGATGAAATATTTAATAAGCTAACAAGGGAAATACGTAACTAACTCAAGTAACTTCACAAGTAATTATCAAGAAGAGAATTTTGTGTTAATCACCGACCATCCAAATTCTCAGCATGATTTTAGAGCTAAGGTGCTTATCCCAAGGGATTCTTGACAAAGGAGACACTCCAAGAAGCGAAGATCAAAGTTTGGGTCGAAAAATAAAATCAGTTTGCAAAGGAAGACTCTCTAGCCACTTCAAGAAAGATCTCATATCTCATCTAAAGGATCAACTCAATCAAGAAAGTAATCTTTGCCATTCAAGACTTTGTTAGAAGGAGGACCTCAAATTTTGAAGATATCCTTCATCAAGGATTAAAGAACACCTACATTGAAGAGTTCTATCTTAGAAGAAATTCTTGACTTGATCTTCAAACATCATCAAGGAAGCTACAAGCCACTCTATTCAAGTAAGTATCTATGACCGTACTTAAATCTGCCAAGATGACTTATTGTAAGGAAAGCAACAAGCTAGTTGGGTCATAAAACTTTAGCGCATGGAAGAAGAGGACAGATTTGAATCTAATTGAAGACGAAGTTATGGACTACATTAATGGATCAACAATACAAACATAAAAATAAGATGCTCCAGCTCATACCAAATACATGAAGGGAGAAATATGAGCCCAAAGGATTCTCATAGAATTCATCAAGGACACCACTCATTCTCTATGTGTCAAAACTAAAGTTTTCTAAAGAAATATATGAGAAACTGATGGAGATATTTTTTGTGAGTACTACAGGAGAAGCAATCTCTCTGAGACAAGAACTATATATAATGAAATGGTCAAGGGAAGAAGGATACACTCCATACTTTATGAGGATTTCTGAAATAAGAGTTCAACTGTAGGAATTGGGAGAAGTAATGTCTGACACTGAGATGACTACAGTGGTGTTGAATTCTCTACCATAGGAATGCAGAAACTTCACTTCAATTTTATAAAGGAAGAAAGAAACCACTCCATTCCATGTTTTATGGTATCTATGTAAAATATAGGAAACAGGAATAAAAGCCAAAGCTGATACAGGACCAAGTGAATGATGCAGGAGCATCCTACTTGATTTTTCATTAAAATATTGTGTAAATAGGGGGTGATGTCTTTTTAATTATTTTATAAATTATTATGCTCATTTTTAATAAATTAAGAGAGAAAATGTGAGTGTGAGGATTATTGTAAATATTCTCTTAATTAATTGAGAATATGAGGGAGTTGAGTTAGGTAGATAATTTAGGGATCAGGAATTCCTTCAATAGAACTCAGTTGAGTCAAATAAGGGATAAATCTATTTTATATTTTGGTTGAGATTTGTGTGGAGCAAATAATGGATTGGAGTTAATTCATAATTGTATATAAATATGAAGCTTGTGAGAGTGAGGAATACAGAGATAGAGAGAGAGAAATGGTTTGAGAGCTTTTGGTAAAAGGTCGAGAGATCCGAGAGGCCATCCATTGTAATATTCGGCCAAATGGTTTGAATCTGAAATTTCTTGTGTTATTATATATCAATATTTTTTTGTTTGTATGGCTCCCTTTTCTTTATGTATACTTTGAGCTAATTCAATTTTTTTTAAGGAAGAGTTTTCTTAAGGGATTTTGTGCATGAAAGAAACACACACTCTATTATATGCTAGGATCTGTTTTATAGCAGAATTTTGGCATCATTTGGTGTCAGAGCCCAAAAATCTAATTAATCCGTGAAGTCATGGACGAGAGATGAGTGAGTGAATTTAATCTTTGCAATTATATATGTGTGTATATGAATGTGTGAATGCAGGAATAGTGTGTATTTGGAACCACGATGGTGGCAGATGTAACCTCGGACTGGTTGGGGTGCAAGTGAAAGACAGAGTTTCTACTGAAGTCGAAACTGAAGGCAGCCAGCACCGTGAGCTGGTGTGATTGTCTGAAGCTGCAAACGTTGGACACATATGTTTTGGACGCGGGCATAGAGGAAGCTGGGAATCGATGACAACAAACATCATTGACGCCCCTGAAAAATATGCGTTGGGAAATCTGCGTTTCTAGCAGTGGCTGTAAGAATCAAATTGTCTTAACCGCAACACAAAGAAACATTGTCCGGTATTGTGGATAGTTTTGGTGCGACGACTTGTGTGGAAAATATTTCAAGTAATACAGAGAAATGTTGTACGACATTTTCTCTTCTTTTTACTGACGTCTCATATTATTGATTATATTGACATGCAATGGAATGGTAATTACGTTGAGAATTAGTGCAGTCAAAGGAAATTACGACTTATAGAGCTGGACTATAAGTGTCATTGTTCTATGTTTTAAATTGGAGTAGGAACTGTGCGAATGGAGAGCTTAATTCGGTTTGAGAATTTGTATTTTATTATGAAACCTCAATGCACAAAATAAGGAGTAAGTTGTGCATCAAGGAGAGACAGAGATCGATGGAGATCGTATTTCAGTAGAAGTAAATGATTGCAAGCACAATATTGATGCTATGATTACGTACGGGATGTCCATGGAGGTTGGAGCTGTAGCTGGTATGCGATTTGTCAAAGGAGCAAGTAAAAAAACAAATAATAGTCAGCTTGGAGTGAAAATCCGTAAGTACTAATGAATGTTGTAAGGTGTTAGCAAAGCGAGATTGAATTGGGCTTGATGAAAACAATCTGTAGTTACAGGAAATTTATGTGCAGTTTTAAATTCTAGAAAGGAACATTGTCTGAATTATATGGCTTGAGATTCCATACACAGGATTTTATGTCGTCTATTGATAGAACAGTGAAGGTCGATTTCAACGAAATTGATATCGTTGAAATCGCGCAAATAAGGCAAGATTACAATCTTGAAGGGAAATTAGATTTGAAGCTGGATAATTTGCATAAGGAACTCAATGGAAAAGTGGAAGTCCAGATGGGTTTTTCCAAATGAGTTTTATGGGTGCGAGCTTTATCGTGTTGTTTGGTCGTTGCTTGAAAAAGTCGAAAAGTGAGAGGAACAAATGGCGTTGTGATCACCAGAGCGCATAGACAGGGAGGCCCTATCCAAGTGATATTTTATTATTGGTATGAATATCTACATAGAAATTATGGTATAAATTTAAAGATCCCTAAGCTGCAACGGAGTGAAATCTGTGGCTAAATTCTATGAGATTATAAAAAATCTAGTTCGTAGCAAGCTGGCCAGAAAGTGGATAGAGAGCTCAATCGAAAAGCCTTGAAGAAAATTTTCGAATGGAAATTGATTGATGTGTCTAATTGTCTGTGTAAAGGTAAACTGTGGGCCGAATGATATCATGTTAGTACTTTGTGTTTTAACCAAAGTAGAGGATATTAATTGGAAGTTGAATATATGATGTTTGAAAATGGGTTTTAACAAATTCTATTGGTATATTCGAAAGTTAATTAAAGGGGTATTTTACTATGGTTTATAACCATAATCTTAAAAAGGAGATTAGCTTCTGCATGATAGGATATGGGCTGTGGAAAATTTTGTAGCAGCATGTGAAGTTCAAGCTCCAAATTCATCAAGCGGAAATACATCTAGCATGCGACACAAGTGTTCTATGAAAGGAGGAAGAGGCGAGAGAACAATACAAAGACATAAATGATGCAGAAAAAGAAGCAACAGAAGACAACAAAAGTTGCGTAACGAAAGCATGGTAAATGAAGCAAGGTATGAGTGTGTGTGTGTAATAATTCCATGAACAAGTATCCCCAAATCATTAAGTGGTCCACATTGGAAAGTTTGTCAAATTAAAACTGATTTTAAGCAAAGTTAGATAAGTCTTGAGTGAAATTGTGCTTGTGAAGGTATATGTACATGATGTAAGCCCATGAGGCAAGAGAAAGTGTAACATTTAAAATTGTGGTAAGCTTGAAACCATTATGTAACAATTGTGGTCTATCAAAAACCATTTGTAAAGGTTTTCATCATGTATTAGAAAGTGATAGAAAGGCGAACTGTGGAGAGAGAATATACAAAGGAGCTGCATGGAAGTTTTATGTGAGCATGTTGAAGAGGTTATGGTGAAGGGCATGCGAAAATGCATAGTGATAAAGATAGGCACAGAAGAGTGAAATCCAAAGAGTTGAAATTGCAAAGAGAAGGTTTATTAAATAACCTTGAAGGGAGCATAAGGTATGAAATTTCATTTCAAAGAGGTATTTTGAATGTTGGAAATTAAATGATTTATTTTTTTTTCGTCATAAAATAAATCTTGGGAAAAGTGGATTGCATTTCAAATTTAAAGGCTAAAGTATCATGCGATTAAAATAAAGTGATAAAGGGAGATGATGAAATTGGTGACTTGTGATATTTTCTTAAGAATGGAGTATGAGAGAGAGTGAAGATTTTACATCATGAATATATTCAGGGTGGATGTTCATTGGTATGTTGTATAACTTGAATTATAGTCAAAATATCCACTATTGTAATTATTAGGTCAAGCCTTGAAGTTAAATCATATATTAAGGTCAAATGAAAATTTGGATAGCTTGATTCAAGTTAAACTATTGAGTTATTATACAAGAGGGTGTGTTTTTCATCCAAGATGAAGAGTTGATGTAAAGTCTGGAGTCAAAGAGTCGTAAGCTAATTCAAAGGTTTGAATGTAATTGGGTGCATGATCGGCGGAGCCCGACACCCAAAGAGTTGGTCATTGTAACACAAGCATTACTGAAGTTGTTGTTTGCAGCTAAGAAGAGCAAGAGAGTTGCCAGAGATGATTCCAAGACAGAGAACCGGAAGATACCAAGCAGGGGAAAAGAGCTTGTATTGTTGAGGGAAAGTAGGAAGGCTTGCTAAAAAGGGGATTCAAATGAAATCCACACGTGAAAGGATGAAGTTCACAAAGGAGGAGAAGATGATTGTTGATAGTCATTTCAGAAGATCTGATGAAGACCATAGCAGAAGAAAGAAGAAGGAGGATGCCAAGGCGAATGACATATCTAAGCAGTTGACTGATGAAGAGTATGAGTGGGAGAAAACTGAGATAGCAATTCACCTTGAGTTATTGATGGAACTGTTGTAGAGAAATACGAAAGACCAAAGACACGGTTGGGCCATGAGGAAGAAAATGAAGTGGCAGAGGCTACATGCAAAGAGGGAACAACAGATAAACATACAGTTGACAGAAGATTTGAGGAAGCTCGAGCAGATGATGAGTGTGCAATTGAGATGTGAAGAACTCAGAGAGGCTGAGTTGAAAATGGAAGTTTCCATTTGTGGCCTAGAACAGGATGAAATTTTGGGTGACGAGATCAATGAGAAAGATCTCATGGACTATTGGAATAGTTCAGAAAAATTTGAAGATATGTTGACAAGAGAAGGAGATGAGGCTATGAGGCCTTGCATTTTTAAATCTCATCATTTGTGTATGTTTGCAGGATGTGCAGAAGATGGTGCACAGTCGGGTGAAACTGTCACAGAGATGAATGAAACTCTTGAGGTGAAGTGTGATGGAAAATCCATTTCAAAGGAGGAAGGTATTGATTTTTTGCAGTAGGAAGAAATCATAAATGAATTCTTGTTTGGGGTAAGACAGCCAGTTGAAGTTGTTATGGAGCAAAAGCATAATGAAAATGTCGAAGTGATATTCCAAGGAGGTAAACAAATGAATTTTTTTAATGAAATTGCTGACAGAATTTTGCAATGTGATGATACAGAAACCGGGATAACTCAGGAAAATTTTCAGAAGAAGAATGAAACTGAGAATGAACGTTGTGATGAAATGCTGGAAAGATTTCACATGGAAATAGAGTTCTTGGAATGATGGCTTAAGGAACCTGAAGGGGAGATGAAACTTGCAAAAACTGATACAGAAGAGATTGCAGTTACTGTGCATGATAAAGATGAAATGTTTTTAACATTTATAGAATTGAGTGAATGTTATAATGTTTCAAATAACAATGTGGTTGTAGATACAGAAGGAAACATAAATAAATATGATGTTGAAATCAGAGAAATTGAGCAAAAAGTATTTGGAGATGAGATAGAAAATCAGGAGCAGCAATAAAGTTATGTCTTTAGAGACATAAAGGAAACAGAAGTATTGAACCAACAGGATAAATATGAAAGCAGCCAGCAATTCAAAACAGGATCTGCTGAAATCCAAAAAGTCAATGATGGGAGATTGGTGCCTGAAGTATCAAAAGAGGCCGAAAGGTCTTATCTTTTTAAAACTAACAGTTTGTTGATGAATGCAGGTACAACACCGGATGAGAAATTTGCTACTATAAAAGAAATAAATGACTATATTTGTGATCAAGAAGAAATTCTTGATTATTCTTCACTTCATAAAGTTGGGTGTTCAGCGCAATTGGAGACGAAAGCATCAAACAAAGAGGAACTACTCCAAGGAATTGGCGAAAGAAAGTGTTGGAGAAGCCGATGGAATCCGATTGATGGAATGAGTGATGAACTACAAAATGGAGTTGATACATTAAAGGACCAGTGGCAGAACAAAGTCTGGAATCCTAGAGGGAGAAAGTCATCAAGACTTGTGGCTGTCGCATTATTACGGAAAAGCGGCAGACCTCATAGACAAGAGTCTATGGAAAATTCTCTACATTGGGAGTCTGATGCAGGAGCATCCTGCTTGATTTTTCATTAAAATATTGTGTAAATAGGGGGGTGATGTATTTATAATTATTTTATAAATTATTATGCTCATTTTTAATAAATTAAGAGAGAAAATGTGAGTGTGAGGATTATTGTAAATATTTTTTTAATTAATTGAGAATATGAGGGAGTTAAGTTAGGTAGATAATTTAGGGATCAGGAATTCCTTCAATAGAACTCAGTTGAGTCAAATAAGGGATAAATCGATTTTAGATTTTGGTTGATATTTGTGTGGAGAAAATAATGGATTGGAGTTAATTCATAATTGTGTATAAATATGAAGCTTGTGAGAGTGAGGAATACAAAGAGAGAGAGAGAGAGAGAGAGAGAGAGAGAAATCGTTTGAGAGCTTTTGGTAAAAGGCTGAGAGAGCTGAGAGGCCATCCATTGTAATATTTGGCCAAATGGTTTGAATCTAGAATTTCTTGTGTTATTATATATCAATATTTTTTTGTTTGTATGGCTCCCTTTTCTTTATGTATACTTTGAGCTGATTCATATTTGTTTAATGAAGAGTTTGCTTAAGAGATTTTATGCATGAAAGAGACACACACTCTATTATATGCTAAGATCTGTTTTATAGCAGAATTCTGGCATCAATGAAGGGAATCAAGCCTTTGCAGCCACATACAGGAAGAAAGGAAGATTCGGAAAATTTGGCCCTCATAATAAAAGAAGAAACAGGGACAACGTACGATGCTTTGGATGTAATTAACTTGTGCATTACAAAAGAGATTGTCCTAAATCTGACAAGGAAAAGAGGAAAAGGGAAGAAGCCCATATCTCAGATGTGAGGGAAGGACCTAATGCAAAGAAATCTAAGAAAGAAGAAGCAAGGGATCTCTACTATGATTGAGATCATCTTATCCTTTAAGTGATTTATGTTGATTGTAAAATAGTATTATAGGAAGCAACGTATATTATAGCATCATGATAAAAAGTATGTTAGGAGCTCTTGGTGAATCAACTCTGGGAAAACCTCTCTAATGGAAAGAAGTCATCAAGATCAAGGGTCATCATGGAAACATAATTCTGGGATGTGATGACATATTGATGGAGCATGCCAAAGGAATGAAGCTCTTCATTCTAGAGAAATTGCTATAGGATGAATCAAGGGAAAAAGGTATGAGGTATGTATATATATTTATATGCTGACACTGGATGCTGTGAAGTCATGTAATATGGTTGCAAGTAATAGATTTCCATATTTAGAAGTATGATCTATGAAGAAGGATATCTAGGTGCATTGATAGATGAAATCAACATAATTTATCCTCATGGAATATGAGGTGGTTGTATATGAACGAGAAATTGGAAAATTTGTAAGTTCTTAAGAATGGAGAATGTGCAGAAAGGAAGAGATCATGAAATGCAACCATGTCAAAAGGCAGTTATCATCCGGAAGCCAAGAAGATGTGACTAAGAGATCTCCTGTGAAGATATGTAGACTCTGACGGAAGTCTGGTAAAGAAGAAGACCCTTAGAAAAACATATCATTAGGAGATGTGTCAATCTGAATAAAGGATGTCGATGCCTACAGGAATATGTCATGGTGAAAGATCATCACTGAGATAACTTTTGTTTTAAAAGGTTCATATGTATATATTTATCTGAATGAATTTGTGCAAGGCTGCTAATCATGAGAAAGGATGTGTGATCTTTGGAAATGATTCGAAGGAAAGCAGCATGGCATAACAGTGTACCATATGAGAAAGCATGATGACTCACTTTCTGATAGTGGACATGAATCATGACTGAAAGTGATGGATGATCTGTGCCCTATGAAGCCAAAAGTTGAAGATTCCTCAATACCGAAATCCATGACATCGAGGTGAGGAATTCTTCATGAGTAGCTGGATTTCTGCTACAGGACGCTAGTTAAGAGGGAGCCTGGTTGTACGTTTCTTACTTGGAAGAAAATTGAAGTATGTCCTTCCTAAGTTGAGAGGGGGTGACATATGTGATTCTCTAATACATGTGTCATGCACTAGACCAGGACTAACAACATTCTGGTCTTCACCTGGAAGACAGAATGGAGGATTGGGTAATCATCTGGAATTCGATAATATTTGAGAATGAGATAGGGCAATCAAGATAAGAGAAGTCAAGGACCGATATTATTTGAGGGTTGGCTACCCAAAAGAAGAATAGTCAAAGAAGGTCATACTTTGGGAACACCAAGGTGGAGTATGTACCTTGGAGAGACAATGACTATGGTGTCTATTAGTCATGTGTCTCACCAACATTGTAGCCCTTTTTCTCATTGAGAGATGGGGTTGTTATTCAAGGCCTTGCACTAGGACAATGCTGGTTGATATGATACTATAGAAATTTGATTACCAATCCTTTTCTTCTTATGAGATTCTTCAGTTTGAAAGTGACCATGTACCTGTATGAATACCTCCCTAGTTAAGAGGGAGTGTTGAAAACTGTAACTAGGTCGGTCTTCATATTGACTATGTAATTATGTATTCTATGTAAAGAAGAAGACAAACATAATAAAATGTATTCTGTACTTGCTTCATGGGTTTCATGAGAAAAAATTTATTATAGGTTAAATAGAATTCTTCTTTATGTCTATCTAGGGTTTATCTTCTTGATATAAATGTAATGAGTGTTATATATGAAGGATCTAGTAATGCTCCAAGACCAAGTCCAGAAACCATGGAAGAGTAACACTCATTAGCCCTCACTCAAACGTTGGAAGAAATGCTATATTGATGTATCAAGTCAGCCTCCCTACAACGTGATAAGTCGGCTTACTAATAAGAGGTATGGTCAGCCTAAATTAAGTGAACATTCTCCTATATGTACACAGAAGCTATGGATCATTTGTGTGAAGATCCATCTGCGGATTCAACTCTGAAAAGTGCAGATATTTTAAGGACAATTGCAGAGATAATGGTGAGGGATAAAAGTGTGGATTGCTCTGGACAACATTGTGGAATTCAATAAGAAACATAAAACCAGATTTCAGACATTTTTGAGTTTTTGTGGACCATTGATAGGGTATATCACAGACTTCAGGCTGAAGAAGAACCGAATTCATGAAGAATTAAAGTGTGGACTGTATTGAATGTTCATAAAATTTGTGCGGATAAATCTTGAAGCAATTACATAAGTATAGGGTCTGGTTCATGCAATGTTTAAAGACAACATTTAAGTATTGAAGTGTGGAATTGTTTGAGAAGAGTATGCAGACTATCCTAAGGCAAGATTGCAGATTTAAAGTTGACATTGGTGTTCATCCCCAACTCTAACAAAGTCGGATCAATGGACTGGAAGATTCTTGTAAATATTTCACAAAGAAAGAGCAGTAAGAAGGTGATAGAAATTAGGAAAGTAAGTCTGAGGATTAGTTTCCTAACTATAGTCTATATATAATAGTGCAACTTGGTGAAGAGAAGAAGAGCCAGAATTGAAGGACATCAAAGCAGTAAGGACAAGGTCTTGGATGCTTAAATAGGTCAAGGGTCTGATTCTAGGTCATGGTACTTGTCATTTGAAATTTAAAAGAAGAATTTCTCGTGGGTTTTCCTCTCCAAGAGGGAGAGGTTTTTCCCTGGCTCTAGGATCCTAATTCTTGTGTCTCGTGTCTTTCGATAATTTACTTGATGAAAGATTTAATAAGCTAACAAGGGAAATACATAAGTAACTCAATGTTACATAAGGTTTGTCACCATCCCTGCAATTCCCCGTCCCGCACATTGGAGCGCTCTTTTCGTGACCTGTGAGAAGTGACATAACTTGAAAACACTTTCATGACATTCCCCTAGACATGTACTTTCATTGCCCTGAAGACAACTCCTTGTGAAAAACCCTAAAAATAACCTTTTTTGCATTGGCGCGGGTACACAGTTCAGCCCTCGCGCCAAGGGGGAAAATCCTCCAAAGAGGGCGCGCCAATTGGTGCTCTGTCTCAGAGCCGCACCCGTGCCAGGCTTAATAAAGGGTGTTTTTTAAAAATAAATGGTGGAAGATTGAACCCAACCAATTCCTAAACTGGTCTCTAATTTGAGTTGGGAGGTTGGCTTCGAATTTCCATGTAGAGGAAGTAGTTTTCCACCTCTCATGGAAGCTTCCTTGAGGATAGGGCCAATCCCATGATTGTAGGGATCCCAACTCCCCTTCCTCCATCTATATAAGCTTTCCATTTTCCTTTGCAAGCTAATCTCCAAGAGCCTTCATAGCCTAAAGAATGCTGCAATAGTCCTCATAGTGTCAAATCAATAGCAAGGAGATTGACGATCGAAGAGAGAGGCTTGTCCCCATCCTTGACAAGCTTTACCGAGACGTATTCCGCTGGCGACCCGTCGAAGGAGAATTCAGCGTCAGAGCCAGGTTGTATTTTCCTTTGTATGAATTAATGATAAGCGACTATTGGTTATGGTTCCACTCGTTTTGTTCATTATGATCATGAGTTGTGTCCTCTCTGACTGACGCATAATTGTATATATCGGATTTTATGCTTGTGTTTGTTGTGTTTCTTGCGTGTGCAGGTGTTCGATCGTGACAAGCGTGAGGATTGTGATTTGCCGGAGTGAAGGAACGGGAGCGCTACCTTCTCTACAAACAACAGTGTTGGATTCGAGGTAAGCCTTCTTCGCAAGTTGGTTTATTGCAATTAGGGACCTACACCATAGCGTGTTACGATTGTTGCTAGACCCATTCTGGGCTAGTAGGGATCGCCTCTGTCCGTAGAGGGGATTTACCTTCACAACACTCAACTTCACAAGTAATTATCAAGAAGAGAATTTTATATTAATCACCAGCCATCCAAATTCTCAACAACTCTGTCATTGGTCCTTCATAAAACCTCCAACTGATAAAAACGTGCCACCTAGTGATCTGAAAATGAAAGTATTTGTTTTGTTATTCAAAGTATTCATTTCCATTATATTAAGTGTGCAAAGTGTTTGAATAGTCTTGCAAGTGAAACAAAGTGTTTTTTATAACTGTTTATGAATTTTGGTGTGAGGGAGTGTTGTTTAAATTTATTGTTTAATAACTTTAATCTGAATTACACAACAGAATAACTTCACCATAAACACACATCAACATGATGAGGCATTTCACCCCTCCTGGGCTACATTTGTCGGGTCCAAGGCTCCCAATGGGCATGTCCTTGATATATTATGATGCTCAAATTGGTAATATAGTGAGAAAAAGGCATAAAAAAACCAAACCAGCTGTGAAAATGAATTCATAACACAAAAAAAAGCTAAGAATGACTCTTATTCCACCTAAAATAGTGAAGTGTAGTCCAATGCAGCTCCATTTCCCTCAAGGCCCTGATGGCTTCCCAAGATTCTCTTAAGTAAAAATGGCTAAAATACACCTTTTTTGGCTCTAAAACCTATTCCAATGGCTCCAAAATGCTGAGAATCCCTGAAATCAAAAAAAAAATCGTCCAAAAAGGTTCAGTAATGCAGAAGTTATGATCAAAACAAGATTTGTCCAGTTTGGTCTAAAAATCCTCCACTAATTTTGGGCTAACTGGAGTTAATCCCTCTAAATTGGCAAGGTCACCGAATTTGATGGACACGCACCAAATTCATTGCGCGGTTTATGTGGCAATAAATTTATGAGGTGGGGTGGTCACATGTTCACCGCCACCCCACACTCCGACCAAACCGTTGTTTAAACTTTTATGTCGACAACCGTAACAATAATAGCCTTCGTGCTGGCCACATGAGGTCATTACACCCGCCATGAAATAAACCACCGGTGTAACCATTGACTGGTTTATAGGATGGTCGTGGGAACGCGGTCATGTTGATGCAGGGCTAGTCCTGAGGGGCTAGCCCCTTCAGTTTTCCGCCACCATGTAATTTAAACCATATATAAAACTTGAACCCCATTGATATTAAGAACCAACGAACAACCCAATGGTAAAGCATGGGCGCGCTAAATAGCAGGTTTCGGGTTCGATGCCTAGGACCTCCAAATAATTTTTGACCAAATTCCATTTCTGTCTGACCTGGGGCCACATGGCGACCTCCGGGCCTACCACATGGCAATCCCTCATTGGTCCGAAATAAAACAAGTCAATCCATTTTGCAATCTGAAATTGACACTTTTCAGCCACCGATTGGTCCTCAGGGAATATTTCATGGAATATTCCCAGAATATTTCATGGAATATTCCCGAAATATTATTTTTTTAATATTTTCCAAATTCAAAAGTCAACCCTAGTCAAACTGATTTTTGAAGGAATTTGAAAATTTCAAACTTGAATAACTTTCACATACAGTGTCGGATTTAAGTGTCATTCATGGCGCCAAGATCGTATCAACGAGGCCTATCCATCGTTCTGGTTTCAACCAATTCTGAGCAGTTCCAATTTTGAGCATTTTTTCACTTAGGACATGATCACCTAATCACACCTCCCCATTGGGAAGCTTTTGGACCCCAAAAGCCTTCAATTACCTGTTAAGAAGATGAGGGTATAGGTCCCTCACCTTTTCCACCTCAATCCATTTTGCCTTACTCGGTTTGTTGCCTTTAAGACCAACCCGAACATAATCAACATTTCCCCTCCTTGAAGTGTGTGTCCTTCTGTCAATGATAGCATCCTCTTTCAACTCATCCAAAAATTCTGGTGAGAAATCCTCTATGGATGGCAGTTGAATGTCACTTTCATAATCAGAAATTAAAGGAGGTTCATACAAACGTAAATTTTCCACATTCACAACAGAATACATTTGCATGTATGAAGACAAATCTAATTGAAAAACATTATTTCCAACTTTTTTAAGGATCTTGAATGGACCATAACGAATAGGCTTCAACTTTTTACCTTCTCCTTGCATTCTTTCCTTACTAATATGCAGCCATACCTCATCCCCTTCTTGAAACTTATGATCAACTCTGTGCTTATCATGCCTCTCCTTATACTTGCCTTGACTTTTTTCAAGTTGTTCTTGAACCTGCTGATGTATGAGCTGAATTATTTCAATGAACATGCGAGCTTTGTCAATGTCACTATGCCCATCAATGGCTACATCCTTCTCAAGAATGAAATCTAAAGGTGACTTAGGCAAATACCCAAAACAAGCTTCAAAAGGTGAAGTATTTGTAGAAGAGTGCTTGGCCCAGTTGTAAGCATGCTGAATGTAATGCAAGTGCTCATCCCAAAGCTTGGGATGCTTGTTGCAATAACCTCTCAAAATATGTACAATGGTTCTATTCACTACCTCTTTTTGGTCATCTGTTTGTGGATGGAAAGAAATACTCTTCTTCAACTTGGTGTCCATCATCTTCCATAAATTTGACCAAAAATTCCCAACAAATCTGGAATCCCTATCACTAACAATAATAGTAGGCAAGCCATAATGAACCCATACATGTTGAAAATATAAATCAGCAGTTTTTTCAATAGTTATAGTTTTCTTACATGGTATAAGAATACACATCTTGCTAAAACGATCAACTACTACATAAAGATAATCATGTTGCTTTCCAGATAATGGTATCCCTCCAACAAAATCCATAGAAACACTTTCCCATGGTCTAGAAGGTATCGACAATGGCGTATATAAACCAAGATTCCTATTGCTAGGCTTTCTCATAGCACATAATGAAAAACCTCTAATGAAACATGAAACACTATCTACCATGTGAGGCCAATAACAATACCTCTGTAAATGTGCCACCGTTTTTCTTACCCCGAAATTTCCAACTATAAGAGAAGAATGAGCTTCTCTCATGATGCTTAGTCTCTCCCCCTGTGCTACACATAACTTGCCCATATGAAACAGCAAATTATTATGCAAATGATAATAATTCTCCTCAACATGATTCCCTTCACTCAAGTTAGCATACACATCCTTAAAATCAACATCTGATGCATATTGTTCTATGTAGCTCTCATGTACTATAGAATCATTCTTAAGTAAAGTATTAGCACTAATAATAGGCCTTGAAAGCGTATTAGAAAACTTATTATAAATACCTTACTTGTACTTTATTACCAAGTGAAATTGTTGTAGGAAGCCCATCCATCTGAAATGTCGTGACTGCTGCAATTTACTTTGCGATTACAAGTACTGTAAAGGCTGATGGTCGATATGAAAAATTGTTTCTTTTCCCATCAAATAGTGTTTCCATTTTTTGACACTTTGTACCAATGCATACAACTCTTTATCATATGTAGGATAATTCAATACAACACCATTAAATGTTTCAAAATGAAATGCAACAGGCTTACCATGTTGTAAGAGAACTGCACCCATGGCGTAATCACTAGCATCTGTCTGAATCTCGAATGGCTGTCTCAAGTCCGGTAATGCAAGGATTGGAGCTAAACTTATATTCTCTTTCAAAGACTTAAAAGCTTTCTTTTTCTTGCCTCCCCATTGGAAAGCACACTTCACACTAGTCACTGCATACATAGGAGCTGTTATGGCAGAGAAGTTAGAAATAAACTTCCTCCAATACTGAGTTGCACCCAAAAAACTTCTTACCTCTGTAATGGATTTGGGAGTAGGCCAATTCACAATGGCTTCTACTTTGGAAGGATCAATTCTCAAAGCGCCTCCTCCTACTATGTGTCCCAAATAAACCAAATAAGTCTTTCCAAATTCACACTTTGACATTTTAAGAAATAACTGATTTTTCTTCAAAATATCAAGTACTTTCTTAACATGCATGACATGCTCTTCTCTAGTCTTGCTGAAAATTAAGATGTCATCTAAGTAGACAATAATGAAATCATCAAGAAAAGGACGTAAGACATCATCCATTACCCGCATGAAAGTTGTAGGTGCATTGCATAAACCAAACGACATAACAAGCCACTCAAAGAGTCCCTGTTTGGTTTTAAATGTTGTCTTCCAAATGTCACTTTTTGCAATTCTAACTTGATGATAACCACTACATAAGTCTAACTTAGTGAAATATTTAGCATCTTTCAGCTGATCTAACAAATCATCTATCCTTGGGAGTGGGTAACGATTCTTTATCGTTATCTTGTTCAATGCCCTGAAGTCCACACACATGCGCCAAGTTCCATCTTTCTTTGGAATCAACACTATTGGTGACCCACATGGCGAAGTGCTTGGTCTTATGAATCCTTTGTCCAACAAGTCTTTAATTTTCCTCTTGATTTCAGCATTCTCCATGATAGACAAGCAGTACATGCCGATGTTAGGAAGAGGACAATCTTGATGTAAATGGATTTCATGTTGAATCTCCCTTTTAGGAGGTAAACCTGTCGGTTCCTGAAACATCTCATGTTGTGCATCAACTACATCATATAAATCTGATTTAAGCTTGGAATCAAAATTTTCAAATGACTCATGATTCATATCAACCTTGGGCTTAACCATAAGAAGTACAAAACTCTTACTAGAATTTACTAGTCTATTTACCTGTCCCGCATTTACCATCGCTATATTTGCCTTCTTGCGATGTGCTCTGAAAATTAACTCCTTGCCATCTTTAAAGAGATGATACTTATTTTCATGGCGATGGAAGATCGCTTTCCTATCAAATAAGTAAGGACTTCCCAAAAAAATTCCTGATATATCAAGCAGCACTACATTAAGTTCAACTGTGTCAATAAAGTGTGCAGCAATGGCGAATCGCAATATGCACTTTCTTGAGACTTGTAAGTTTGCATCCTTGCATATCCACCCAAGTGGATAAGGCTTTGGATGTGGAATGGTCTCAAGTTTTAGCTATTGGACTAAGTATTTTGATATAAGATTTTCTTGTGACCCACCGTCAAACAATGTGTCAATTTTAGTATGTTTTGAGACTACCCTCACATGGAACAATTCAATTCTTTCTTCCTCATTAGGAGCTTGTACATGACAGTTTGAAGTACTAGTGCTTGGCTTAGTTTCAGTTTCCTTTCCCTTCATACTTTTCAAACCCATGGCTGCAATTTTGGTTTCGTCACCTGAATCATCACCTAAATCTTGAGGTGTAGTTGTAGTAGCTGCAGTTTTATTCTTTCCTTTTTTTTTGTTAAACTGAGTTCTTTTTTCGGGATGTAATTTCCAACAGTTTTTCTCTTCATGGCCCTCTCTTGAACAATGTTTACATATAAATTTTTCACCCTCTTGTTTGATAGATGCATTCTTTTTTCCTTTTCCCTTAAATTTTTTATCTTTGTTCTTCCCTTTGAAAGGCTTGTTTCTACCCTCATCAAAAGTGTTTTTCCCTCTAGCCTCTAAATGCGTAGCTTGTACACAAACTTCGTCTAGACTAGTAGGATTGAACATAAGGATAGTATGTTTAAGGTAACTATGCAAACCACCTATATATTTCAGCAAAGTATCTTGACTTTGTAAGTCTACCCCTAATAAGAGTGCTCTTCTCCTAAATTCTTGGGTATAGTCTTGCACATTTTGTCCCTTAAGCTGTCTAAAGTTTTGCCAATTCAATATAGCCTTTTGTAGATAAGCTAATGGATAAAATTTCTTCTTCATTGCAGTAATAAATTCAGCCCATGATAAAGTTATCTTACCATGTTTCTTAATTTCATCCTTGGTCTTGGCTTCCCACCATACCAATGCTACTCCATCCATTCTCAGCGAGGTTAGTTGTATCTTGGTGTCGTCATCATGAAGGTTTTGAATCCTTAAATAAACTTCCAATTGTTTGATCCAATTTTCAAGTTTCTCTGCATTGACTTCACCGTTAAACATAGGCAATTAAAATTTGACATCAATCTTTAAGAAAGGATTTTTACTAGTGGTTTTAGACTTATGAGACTAATTTACATAAGTCAAGGAAGACGATGTAGAGGAAGAGGATGAAGATGGGGATGGTGGATCACCATTTCCTCCATTTCCTTTCTTTGACTTGTCATCACTCTTCTTTCCTCCTAAGGAACCCTCTCCTTCTTTCTGGTTTTTAGACCCTTCCCAAGCAATCCTATCATTTCTTTCTTGGTAGAGGATCCTTACCATCTCAGTCATATCCAAGAAAGCTTTCTGGAATATCCGTTCTTCTTCCTTGGGATCCATCTCTTCAAGAGCTTATCCTTCTCTTGAAGACATGCTTGAAGCTGCTTCTATGGCTCTTGGAGGTGGTTCTCTGACCCTTATTGGTTGTGGATTAGTTTGTGCACTAACCAAGTTTCCTTCACCTCTCTTGAGTTTAAGCATAGTAAGCATCAAAACTTGCAAACAAATAACTTTATCTTTGCACAAAACAAATGTTGAGTAAAAACTCTAGCTTGTTGGAAATGTTGTCATTGATGGCAAAGGAGGTAGCAGATGCAGAGACAGGAACAGTTGCAAGGAGACAAAGACAGACAATGGAGGCAGCAAAGAGGAAATGAATATAAAGGAGAAAGGAAAAGGAAGCAAGTACGGAGACAGAGCCGTTATCACAGCAGCAGAGGCAGAGGCAGAGTGACAGAAGTGGCAGAGGCAGAGCCACAGCTGTTATTGTAGAGAAACCGCTGTTATTCCAAGAATATGTATATATATATATAAATTCCGAGAATCTTTTATACAGCCAGGCGTTACACATAATATAAATTAATTTTCGGACTTTATATTCAAATGCTCTGTATTTAGTTGAAGAACTCGACTTCTGGTCGATGTGGTGTTTTAAATTGTACACACCTAGATTTTAATGAGCTCTATGAACCAGCGTGAATAGGCTCTGTGGGGATGAGCACTGTACACATAGCCACAAGGGTTATGAATGGTGGAACTCTGCGTCAGAGTATAACAGAACCATAGTCGAAAAAGTATATATATATAACTGAATGGAGCGGAACCATAGTTGTAACAAAGAATATATATTTGAAATGTGATGAAAAGTTATATATATATATATATATATATATATATATATATATATATATATATATATATATAATTGAATCGTGGAGATCGTGGAAGACCGGAACTCGGAGTGGAGAACGAAACCTTACGAGAGGAACGTTGACGTGGCTTGTGAGGAACGCAGCGTCGTAAGTAGAATTCTTCGCACCGCCTATCGAACCATAAGTGGTATTGCTCGGAGGAGGAGCGATTCCATATAGAACTCGACACGTGGCCCTCGTGGAACCGTCGAAAACCGCTTGTTAAACCGCGCCTTCTCGCGCGTTAACGTTCGCGTTGGAAGCCGCGCAAAATGGACAGGAGCCGCTGATTTGGAAACGGGCCATCTGACGGCGGCGGGCCATCGGACGGTGATCGTGCGTCAAACTTGCCTGGAGTTTAACCAAGGTGTACGGAGGATAACCCGAGTACGGAGCGCCATCGCGCATTATTGTTTGCGCATGTTGATCGAGCAATATACGTTGGATCAGGCAACGTAATACCAACCGTCGAATGGGCGCGTGGGTTAACAAAGGTACAGTGTGCACTCGATTGGTCCTTTGGTTGTATTGTGGGCCCGGGGTGGAGTCATATATAATGAATTTGGTTTATTAATGTTATTCGGCGTATTGTAATCTTAGTATAAGGCCTGGTGAGTTATATTAAAAAGATTTTAACCAAGGTTAATCGTATTGGCGGTATAATATAAAGTTCGAAAGTTATATGTATAAGCCGGGAGCCAAAATTAAGTTCGAAAATTGTAATGATCGAAATATGAATGAATTCATATGTATGATTTTATAGCCATGGCGGAATGTTGAATTAATATCTCAATTCTCTGAATTGAGACATTAAAAATGACCAGACTTATTTGTTTGAGTTTGCCAGCGTAGAATAAGTGCAGAGTGAGATTGCCAGGTTGGAATATGATTGGAAATGAAGCTTGGGATGCATTTACACACAGTTAAGTGAAATATTGAAAAGTATTGGGAATATGGTTGACTTATTAACACTTCAAATTTAAGCATTGGAACTGCCAGTGCAGAACAAAGCAGAGATTGTGAGATTGCTCGGACTTGGGAAATGATTGGGCATGAAACTTGAATGCAATTATGGAAAAGGAAAAAGAAGAGGAGAGCATGCAGAGATGAAAGTTCGGTGAACAGGAATAGGTACAGGAATGAGTTGGACAGGTGAATAAGCACAAAAAACAGGGAATATGCAGATGACAGTGAACAAAGTGTATGCAGAACAAGTTCTTAACAGCAGCAGAAAAAGACAAATCCAGTGAAGCCAAAATCCAGAAAAGGAGCTGAGTGAAATTGAAATGTGTAATTAAAAATGTGAATGAAAATTTTGTAATTATTTTTATTGTGTGTGATGCAAAGGCAAGTATCCTAAGGAAAAGACAAAATCCCATTGTAGCATGGAAATTTGTACACATTGTTATAATTTTAAAAATGAGTTGGATAAAGGAATGAGAAGATAGAAGCCAAAGAGTCATGACTGTTCACTTCAAATTCTTTGTGAAATACAAACAGTCATGTGAGGAACTCTATAAATAATATTAACTGGATATGCATAAAAGTGGTTAGAGAGAGAAAATATAGAGAAGGCAGAGTATAGTAGTGTAAGGCAAAGAAAATTAAGAGAAGAAGAGCAGAAAGAGAAGCTACAGAACAGAGCTGATATCTGAAGTAAATCAGCAAACATTCAATTTGATAAATTGAGGAAGTTAGAGCTTCCCTATCAAGTTGCAGCTTGATAGCTGTCAATTGTAACTGATTGAGGTTGGAACCTCCTGTAGGTTGGTTCCTGCAGAAAATTGAAGGGAGTTGGTGCTTCCTTGCAAGTTGTAGCTTGCAGAATTGAGGTAGGAGCCTCCTGTAGGTTGGTGCCTGCAGAAAAACAGTGGTGAGAGGGAGTTGGAGCTTGCCTTTGCATCACAACAATAATAAGATGTGGTTTTCTCCTTTTATGGGTTTCCACTTACATCTGTTGTCTCTATGTGTGCTTCTTATGTGTTGATGTGATTATTTCAATCTGCTTAATTGCTTTCTGCTCTCAACATAAGTATGGTGTCACATTAAATTAAAATTGGCTGCAAATAAGATTGTTCACATATTAAGCTGTAAATAATATTGGTGAAATTTTAAAAGGTTGATGTATGTATTAAGCTGATTCACCCCACCCTCTCATTTTAATTAAAGATTCAACAATTGGTATCAGAGCCGGTTCCTTTGTTCAAGTCTAACAACTGAAAGGAGAACCTAGGTTCCCAAGATGGCTAGTAAAGAAGGATGCTAAACCAATAAAGCCCCTTTCTTCATTGGTGAAAATTATGCTTTCTAGAAAATCAGAATGAGGACATACATAATGTCTCTAGGAATAGAATTCTGGGCTGCTGTGGAATTAGGATATGCCCCAAAGGCAACTGACACAGAAAAAGAAACAAAACAAGATTTTGTGGCTAATGCAAAAGCCATGAATGCCATCCTGAATGGATTATGTGAAGCAGAGTTTATTAAAGTAATGCACAAAGACACTGCCAAAAAAATATGGGATACTCTTGAAAACATACATGAGGGAGACCAGAAAGTAAAAACTGCCAAACTTCAAGTATATAGAGCCCAGTTTGAAAACTTAAAAATGAATGATGACGAAGATGTTGGCAGCTTCTTCTTAAAAGTTGCAGAAATTGTTAACAATATGAAAGTTCTTGGAGAAACCATACCAGAAAGTATAGTTGTGCAAAAGATTCTAAGATCACTCCCATCCAGATTTAATCCCAAGGTGTCTGCAATAGAAGAGACAGCGGATTGGGAGACTTTGACCATGAACCAACTACTTGGAAATCTAACAGCCTATGAAATGAGGCTCCCACAGAAGAAGCCAAGTACGAGGGAAGCATCCTTTAAAACAGAAAAGAAGAAAGAAGAAGAGGGAGACATATGCTCTTGCTCGGATGAAGAAGAGGCAAAGTTTGTCAAGAAATTGGATAGAGGCTCAGGTAAATACAAAGGTAAACTCCCCTTCAAATTCTTTAACTGTGGAAGAGTGGGACACTATGCTGCTAAGTGTCCTCACAAGAAAATAAGGAATTAGGCTCAAGAGTCAGAGAAAAATAAATCAAAGAACTGGCAGAAAGGAAAGAAGTTTAGTAGAAAATCCTTCTATGCTCAACAAGACAGCAGTACATTTGAAGATTCAGATGAACCCTCAATTGAAGAAGGAACCTCCGAATTCTTATTGATGGCCATAGAAGATCTTGAAGGACTCCTGCTAGAAGATGAAGAAGAAGAAGGGGAAGTCGACCTTGAGGGGGAGCTAAGAAGTGCTCTGGAAGAGATTGACAGACTCAAACTGAAGTGCAGAAAGCAAAAGGACATTCTTCTTAAGTATGTAAGAGAAGAACAAAACTCAGAAGTCCTCATACAGCTAAAGGTAGAGCTTGAAGAAGCCAAGAAGATAGAAGACATGTTACTTCAGAAAATCAAGGATAAAACCCGAGAACAAGAGAAACTGGAAGAAGAAGTAGTATGTCTCAGGAAGAAACTAGAAAATGCTCAAAGGACAGTGCTTATAAACTCTTCTCAAACAAGCTCTAGTAATTTGAATGAAATTCTGGTTGCTCAAAGATCCCCAATGATAAAAACAGGAATAGGCTATGAAGGAGAATCGAGTAAAGGCAAAGAAAAGGAAAACAAAAATATTATTTTTGTAAAAGCAAAGAAGAATGATGAAGTAGCTCAAACAATTCCTACAAAAGAAGAAATCAGCAATAAGGAAGACAGAGATCAGAAGAAACCACTAGTAGCAAAGAATGTAATAAATACTAAGACCCTTGAATATGTAAAATTTGGAAACCATCAAAGAATATTCTTCCCTCCAATGAAGAATGCCACATGTTATGTCTGCCACAAGTTGGGACACATTGCTGCATATTGTCATGCAAGAAGGAGTAATTCAAACTAGCAAAAGATGCAAACATTGAAGAGACTGCCTCAAGCAAACAAATGGAAGAGACAACCTTACATCAGGTATGCAAATAGCTTCTATGGTTACTACTTTTATTGTAAGGAATTTGGTCATAAAATCATTGAGTGTAGAAAGTATGGACAAAGATTGATGTTTAACACCTCAAGGAGGTTTATGATTCAAAGAAATTTTGTTCATACTCATAACTCTGCAAAAATTATGATCAAATGTTGTGTATGCAATCAAGTTGGACATATACCTTCCAAATGTCCTCTAAGAAAATGTATTCCATCATCCCACAAAAGATACCAAACAAAAGGGTGCTTCCAGTGGATAAAGAAGGAGAATAAATGTGACCTGGCCCTAACTGCTCAAGACCTGAAAAGCCAGTGGTACCTGGACAGTGGCTGCTCAAAACATATGACTGGAGACAAAATCAAGTTTATAACTCTTGATGAAAAGAAATCTGGCAATGTTACTTTTGGCAATGATAAATCAGGTAAGATCAAGGGAAAAGGCTCAGTCAGCATAGATAATGGAAGAGGAAAGGCCCAAGATGTACTATTTGTAGATGGGTTGAAAGAAAATTTACTGAGTGTCAGTCAGATGTGTGACAAAGGCTGTGAAGTTCTTTTTAGAGCACAAGATTGTGAAGTCAGATCAAGCACAACAGGAAAGACTCTGCTCAAAGGTGTTCGAACAGAGAGTAATGTTTACATAGTAAAAGAGGAGGATGAAGCCTGCCATCTTAGCAAACTTGAGGAGTCATGGTTATGGCATAAGAGATTGGGACATCTCAGCTTCGACCATATCATCAGACTGAGCAAGAAGAAAGCTGTCAGAGATATGCCAGAAATAAAAAGGCCTTCAAATACCATATGCAAATCTTGTCAATTTGGGAAACAGACTCGCACATCCTTTAAATCTAAAGATGAGCTATCAACAAGAAGACCACTCTAGCTTGTGCACATGGATCTGTGTGGACCTACAAGAACTAAAACACCAAGTGGAGAATCCTACTTCATGCTGATAATAGATGATTTCTCCAGAATGACATGGGTTTCTTTTCTCAAGAACAAATCAGAAGCACTAGAAAAGTTTAAGATATTCAAAGCATTAGCAGAAAATCAAACTGGATGCAAGCTAAAATGTATCAGATCAGATAGAGGAGGAGAATTCACTGATTATGACTTTGCAGACCTATGCAATGAACATGGCATAAAACAACAATTTACTATTGCAGGAACACCTCAGCAGAATGGAGTAGCAGAGAGACAAAACAGATCTGTTCAACAAATTTCCAGAGCCATGATGCAAGAGAATAATATTGCTCAAACCTTTTGGGCAGAGGTTGTACACACAATAGTACATATTCTAAACAAAGCTCATTTAAGACCTAACAGTGACAAGACACCTTATGAGCTATGGCATGGTAAACCTGCATCAATCAAGCACTTTAGAGTCTTTGGCAGCAAGTGCTACATAAAGAACAATGATGAAAATCTGGGGAAATTTGATGCAAGAGCAGATGAAGGAATACTCTTAGGATATGCATCCAAGAGTAAAGGATACAGATGCTACAACAAGACTATTAGAAAAATTGTAGAAATTATTGATGTAAGATTTGATGAAGAACTCCCAAACAAGACAAGAGATACATACTGCAGCAGCTATTCAGAAAATCATGAAGAAGAGGACCAAGATGATGATGGAGCAAGCAAGACTTCAGAAGATACCGAACTAAACTCGAAAACCCCCTCAAGATACACTCAAAAGAACCATCCAGAAGATCAAATCATTGGAGACAAGAGTGTAGGAGTCCAAACAAGAAGGCAGCTGACAGAACAAACTGAAGAGGTATACATAGCCATGTTGTCACAAATAGAGCCAAAGAAATTTGAAGAAGCCAGCAAGGACAAGTCTTGGGTAAAAGCAATGAATGAAGAATTGGACCAAATTGAAAAGAACAATACCTGGGAACTAGTTCCTAGACCTATTGAGAAAAATATCATTGGTTCAAAATGGGTATTCAAAAACAAAATGAATGAGCAAGGACAAGTAATCAGGAATAAAGCTAGGCTGGTCTGCAAAGGATACTCACAAATAGAAGGACTTGATTATGATGAAACATTTGCCCCTGTAGCTAGAATGGAAGCTATTAGAATGTTCCTGGCATTTGCATGCTATCAAGACTTCAAGGTATATCAAATGGATGTAAAGTCCGCTTTTCTTAATGGAGATCTAGAAGAAGAAGTGTACATGGAACAACCAGAAGGCTTCTCATTGACAGACAAAGAAGACTATGTATGCAGACTGAAGAAGGCCCTATATGGACTGAAACAGGCTCCTCGTGCTTGGTACTCAAGACTGGATAAATATTTGCAAAAAAAGGGTTTTA
Organism: Pinus albicaulis; assembly: GCA_034641835.2. Lineage (NCBI taxonomy): Eukaryota > Viridiplantae > Streptophyta > Pinopsida > Pinales > Pinaceae > Pinus > Pinus albicaulis. The sequence goes on from CM076582.1 coordinate 1,642,461,375, forward strand.
AGAGAGGTGGAGTAGACAACAATCTATACATAAAAGCCCATGAAAATGAACTCCTGATTGTTGTAGTGTATGTTGATGACATTATGTTTGGAAGCAACAAAGATGAACTAGCAAAAGGGTTTGCTGATGAGATGAAAAAAGAGTTTGAAATGTCTATGATTGGAGAGCTCAGTTTCTACTTGGGACTGCAAATTCAACAAAAGAACACATGCACCTTCATCTCTCAAGAAAAATACTTAAAAGAAATGCTGAAAAAATTCAAAATGGAGGACTGCAAACCTGTGACAACACCCATGATCACGGGATGCAAGCTGTGTGCTGATGATGGGACTGCAGATGTAGATCAAAAACTCTACAGATCCATGATAGGAAGCCTGCTGTATTTGACAGCATCAAGACCAGACATCATGCTAGCAGTAGGACTAGTAGCAAGATATCAAGCAGCACCTAAACAAAACCATCTTCTGGCAGTAAAAAGAATACTCAGATATCTACAAGGAACAACACAGTATGGACTTTGGTATCCTAAAAGCAAAAGCTTCACTTTAACAACATACACAGATGCAGATTGGGCCAGCTGTGTTGATGACAGGAAAAGTACAAGTGGAGGTGCTTTCTATCTAGGAGAAAGTCTGGTGGCATGGTTAAGCAAGAAACAAACATCCATCTCTCTGTCTACAGCTGAAGTAGAATATATAGCAGCAGCAGCATGTTGTACACAAGTCATGTGGATGAAGCAAACTCTTCAAGACATGAAGGTAAGCATTGATGAACCTATTTCAATCAAATGTGATAATACAAGTGCTATAAGTATATCTAAAAATCCCGTGCTTCACTCAAAAACCAAACATATTCCAATCAAGTATCATTTTCTCCGAGAACAAGTAGCTCAAAAGATAGTCAAATTGGAGTATGTACCAACAAAAGAACAGACAACAGATATATTTACCAAACCACTTGCTAAAGAGCCATTTGAATATTTAAGAGACAGATTAGGGGTAGTATCTGTAGATGCTACTCTCTGATATAAAGAGAAAGCACAATTTCAGGGGGAGAACAGAAACAAAAATATCATTTCAGGGGGAGAACAGCCAGCAAGGAAAGCATGAATCAGGTCCTCAGGATCAAAGGATTAAGGCAAAAGAACACCAAGTTATTATCCTAAAGTTATCTGCATTATTCAAGCATCAAAAGGTCAATTACAAAGCAAAAGGATCAGTATTGTGCTCTGAAACATTATATTAAGAATCTGAAACATAAAAGACGAGTAGTGATTATACATCTCTGACTAGATAAAGCTAATACAATGTATTCTATGAAGTATCATTATTCTCACTTTTAGCTCTATACAAGTGAAAGAACTGTATCAATTTACAGTGTATATTCAAATTCAATAATCCTCAAAGTGTTCTCTCAACAAGTCTTATACATCACTATGGAGCAGCATGGTACAAAGTCAGTAGAAGAGGGCCTAAACATAACTCAGAGAGAGGAAATGCAAAAAGCAACCCTTTGCCATTGATGTCAAAGGGGGAGGAAGAGCAAACAACAGGAGAAAGAGCAGGCAAATAGAGAAAATGTATTGCCATCAATGCCAAAGGGGGAGACTGTTGGAAATGTTGTCATTGATGGCAAAGGAGGTAGCAGATGCAGAGACAGGAACAGTTACAAGGAGACAAAGACAGACAATGGAGGCAGCAAAGAGGAAATGAATATAAAGGAGAAAGGAAAAGGAAGCAAGTACGGAGACAGAGCCGTTATCACAGCAGCAGAGGCAGAGGCAGAGTGACAGAAGTGGCAGAGGCAGAGCCACAGCTGTTATTGTAGAGAAACCGCTGTTATTCCAAGAATATGTATATATATATATAAATTCCGAGAATCTTTTATACAGCCAGGCGTTACACATAATATAAATTAATTTTCGGACTTTATATTCAAATGCTCTGTATTTAGTTGAAGAACTCGACTTCTGGTCGATGTGGTGTTTTAAATTGTACACACCTAGATTTTAATGAGCTCTATGAACCAGCGTGAATAGGCTCTGTGGGGATGAGCACTGTACACATAGCCACAAGGGTTATGAATGGTGGAACTCTGCGTCAGAGTATAACAGAACCATAGTCGAAAAAGTATATATATATAACTGAATGGAGCGGAACCATAGTTGTAACAAAGAATATATATTTGAAATGTGATGAAAAGTTATATATATATATAATTGAAATCGTGGAGGACCGGAACCTGGAGCATAGGGAGAAGTGGAACTGAGAGCTGAATGAACAGTAACGGCGGTTTAAAGTGAATGGTGGTATTCATCACACCACTATTATACGGATGGCGGTATTCCCGAATTGGCAGCGATTCCATTGATTGATCGACGCGTGTCCCTGGATGAACAGTAAAACCACCGTTTAACGTGCGCCACCGCGCATTAACTTTCGTACCAAGACTCGGAGCGAAATTGACACGAGCCGTTGATCTGGAAGAGGGCCATTGGACGGTGATCGTGCGTCGGACTTTCCTGGAGTTTAACCAAGGTGTGCGGAGGATAACCCAAGTACGGAGCGCCATCATGCATTATTGTTTGCGCATGTTGATCAAGCGATATACGTTGGATCGGGCAACGTAATACCAACCGTCGGATGGGCGCGTGGGTTAACAAAGGTATGGTGTGCACTCGATTGGTCCTTTGGTTGTATTGTGGGCCCGGGGCGGAGTCATATATAATGAATTTGATTTATTAATGTTATTCGACGTATTGCAATCTTAGTATAAGGCCCGATGAGTTATATTAAAAAGAGTTTAACCAAGGTTAATCGTATTGGCGGCATAATATAAAGTTTGAAAGTTATATATATAAGCCGGGAGCCAAAATTAAGTTCGAAAATTGTAATGATTGAAATATGAATGAGTTCATATGTATGATTTTATAGCCATGGCGGAATGTTGAATTAATATCTCAATTCTCTGAATTGAGACATTAAAAATGACCAGACTTATTTGTTTGAGTTTTCCAGCGTAGAATAAGTGCAATGTGAGATTGCCGGGTTGGAATATGATTGGAAATGAAGCTTGGGATGCATTTACACACAGTTAAGTGAAATATTGAAAAGTACTGGGAATATGGTTGATTTATTAACACTTCAGATTTAAGCATTGGAACTGCCATTGTAGAACAAAGCATAGATTGTGATATTGCTCGGACTTGGGAAATGATTGGGCATGAAACTTGAATGCAATTATGGAAAAGGAAAAAGAAGAGGAGAGCATGCAGAGATGAAATTTCAGTGAACAGGAATAGGTACAGGAATGAGTTGGACAGGTGAATAAGCACAGAAAACATGGAATATGCAGATGACAGTGAACAAAGTGTATGCAGAACAGGTTCTTAACAGCAGCAGAAAAAGACAAATCCAGTAAATTCAAAATCCAGAAAAGGAGCTGAGTGAAATTGAAATGTGTAATTAAAAATGTGAATGTAAATGTTGTAATTATTTTTATTGTTTGTGATGCAAAGGCAAGTATCCTAAGGAAAAGACAAAATCCCACTGTAGCATGGAAATTTGTACATATTGTAGTAATTCTAAAAATGAGTTGGAAAAATGAATAAGAAGACAGAAGCCAAAGAGTCATGACTGTTCACTCCAAATTCTTTGTGAAATACAAACAGTCATGTGAGAATTTCTATATATAATCAATTTGATAAGCTCAAAAAAAAGAAGAGAGAGAGAAAATACAAAGAATGCAGAATATAGAAGAATAAAGCAGAGAAGATTAAGAGAAGAAGAGCAGATACAGAACAAAGCTGATATCCGGAGTAAATCAGCAAAAATTCAGTTTGATAAATTGAGGAAGTTGGAGCTTCCCTATCGAGTTGCAGCTTGATAGCTGTCAGTTGTAGCTGACTAAGGTTGAAACCTCCTGTAGGTTGGTGCCTGCAGAAAATTGAAGGGAGTTGGTGCTTCCTTGCAAGTTGTAGCTTGCAGAATTGAGGTTGGAGCCTCCTGTAGGTTGGTGCCTGCAGAAAAACAGTGGTGAGAGGGAGTTGGAGCTTGCATTTGCATCACAACAATAATAAGATGTGGTTTTCTCCCTTTATGGGTTTCCACTTATATCTGGTGTCTCTGTGCATGATATTTATGTATTGATCTGATATGTATCATCTGCTTAATACCTGCTGCTCTCATACTAAGTCTACTGCTATATTATACTAACACTTGTTGCTTACATTCTAAGATTACTCACACATTAAATTGGATATGAAATGAAGGTGTAAATAAGTTTAATGAAAAGTTCTAAAAGATCATAAATGTGTTAAACTGATTCAACTCCCCTTCTCGCCAACTAAACGTTCAACATAGCTTCTAACACTCTAATCCTGAGCTCTGATACCAACTGATCTGAAAATGAAAGTATTTTTGTTGTTGTTCAAAGTATTCATTTCCATTATATTAAGTGTGCAAAGTGTTTGAATAGTCTTGCAAGTGAAACAAAGTGTTTTTTATAACTGTTTATGAATTTTGGTGTGAGGGAGTGTTGTTTAAATTTACTGTTTAACAAATTTAATCTAAATTACACAGCAGAATAACTTCACCATAAACACACAACAACATGATGAGGCATTTCATCCCTCCTGGGCTACATCTGTCGGGTCCAAGGCTCCCAATGGGCATGTCCTTGATATATTATGATGCTCAAATTAGTAATACAGTGATAAAAAGGCCTAAACAGACCAAAAAAGCTGTGAAAATGAATTAGAACACAGAAATAAGCTAAGAATGACTCTTATTTCACCTAAAACAGTGAAGTGTAGTCCAATGCAGCTCCATTTCCCTCAAGGCCCTGATGGCTTCCCAAGCTTCTCTGATGTAAAAATGGATGAAATATGCCTCTGTTGGCTATATAACCTATTCCAATGGCTCCAGAATGCTGAGAACACCTGAAATCAAAAAAAAAAATCGTCCAAAAAGGTTCAGTAATGCAGAAGTTATGATCAAAACAAGATTTGTCCAATTTGGTCTAAAAATCCTCCACTAATTTTGGGCTAACTGGAGTTAATCCAGCTAAAAAGGCAAGGCCACCGAATTTGATGGAAACGCACCAAATTTTCCGCGCGATTTATGTGGCAATAAATTTATGAGGTGGGGTGGTCACATGTACACCGCCACCCCACACTCTGACCAAACCGTTGATTAAACTTTTATGTCGGCAATCGTAACAATAATAGTCTTCGTGCTGGCCACATGGGGTCATTACACCCGCCATCAAATAAACTGCCAGTGTAACCATTGACTGGTTTGTAGGATGGTCGCGAGAACATGGTCATATTGATGCGGGGTTAGTCCTGAGGGGCTAGCCCCTTCAGTTTTCCGCCACCATGTAATTTAAACCATATATAAAACTTGAACCCCATTGATATTAAGAACCAACGAACAGCCCAATGGTAAAGTGTGGACGCGCTAAACTGTAGGTCACAGGTTCGATGCATAGGACCTCCAAATAATTTTTGAACAAATTCCATTTTTTTCTGACCTGGGGCCACGTGGTGGCCTCCGGGCCTGCCACGTGGCAATCCCTCATTGGTCCGAAATAAAACAAGTCAATCCATTGTGAAATCTGAACTTGACACTTGTCGGCCACCAATTGGTCCTCAAGGAATATTCCTAGAATATTTCGAGGAATATTCTCGAAATATTCTTTTTTTTAATATTTTCCAAATTCAAAAGTCAACCCTGGTCAAACTGATTTTTGAAGGAATTTGAAAATTTGAAACTTGAATAACTTTCACATACAGTGTCAGATTTGAGTGTCATTTGCAGCGCCAGGATTGTATCGATGAGGCCTATCTATTCGTTTTGGTTTCAACCAATTCTGAGTAGTTCCATTTTTGAGCATTTTGTCACTTAGGACATGATCACCTCATCACCCAGTCGTATATGGTATTGTCATGTTTCGGCACAAGATTGGTTTGTATCGCTCATTATGCATTCCTAGTTAGATGCTAACATCAACGTATAGTTTTCCCAGTCAACCTTTCTGCTTGAATTTTTAGTTGTTTGGCCAAAATTTCATAACGCGATAACTTGAGCTAACAATGTTGATTTGAGGCGATTCAAGTCGCGTTGGATTCAAGACAATGAGCACTAAGATCTTGTGTTGGTTTTGAGTGATTCCAAGCACTTTCAATTTCGATCATTTTCTTGATCCCCTGGATCAACCAATCATGGAACATGAAGAAGGACATGAATTGATTTATAAGGATGAGAGAGATTTAGAAAGGATTTCAATGATATGTCTGAGATGGTAAAAGTGTTGTACAATGATAGGACAACTAGGTTGCATGGAAATAGTTCTAATAAATCAAAAGGTAATGGTGGTGATGGGAGAAAACTTCCACCTCCACCTCCTCCACCTCCATCTTCACCCCTATCCTCACCTCGTCCTTCACCTCCTTCATCTCACAGACCTGCTCCTCCTCCATCTCCAAAAGGAAATTTTAAGTCCCCTTTGATTAAGCTTGATGTCAATTTTGAATTTCCTATATGCAATGGGGAAGTAAATGCTGAAAATTTGGATACTTAAGTTTGTTAAATTGAAGTCTATTGTAGGATTCAAAATATTTATTATGATGTCACTAAGATCCAACTTGCTTCTCTTTGCTTGGAAAGTGCAACCCTCATCTAGTGGGAGGCCAACAATCAAGAAGATTTGAAGAAAAGTAGTAAAATTATCTCTTCTTGGAATGATTTTATAGCTACATTAAGAAGACAATTTATCCATTAGCTTTTATGCAAAAATAAATTGTGGATTGAAAAAATTTTAGACAAGCTAAAGGTGATGTTGGAAATATTGGGGGGGGGGGGGGGTGTTCCTTTCCATTAGAGCATTAGTTAATCTTCAATTATTATCAATGTTTGTAAAATGATAGCAGCAAACAAGAGGAACACAAATGCACACATTTTTTAAGGTGGAAACCCACTCCGGGACAAAAACCACCTAATGCTTTTCTAATAATTCTTTAATATTAAACTCCAATTGAAAATAAAGCTCCAACTTCCTAGAATCTAGAAAAGCATTCTTCTCCAGCTCCCACTGGATGGACGCTCCAACGCCCGATATTCTTCAGTAGTCAACTGAACGGATGCCCCAACACCCAATGAGCTACAACTCACCCTAGCACCACCATACCACCCTATAGAAGAATAAAAGAAGAATGGACTCCCGTACCAAGGAAAATGGTCCACTTTACAATGATATAGAATGATGTAGAAGAAGAAGATATACTAGACCATAACCCCAACTTTGACACAACCACCTAATGATGATCCTAGACCTCCCAACACCGCCTCTTCAACCCTTGGCAGATAGATACTAGTACAATTTGTACAATAATGTATTTACAATGACTAAGTACAATGATACCTTTACAATGATTGTATGCAGTGCTGCCCACTTGAAGACTTCATATGATGAACTTCTTGCTGTTGTTATGCACCTTTGTTGCTGCTCTTGTCATGCTACCCTCTACTGCACCTTGCTTTGCTTTGCTGCCGTAGAAAGTCTGGTCCTTTGCAACCCTTGACAACACATGATCTAGCTTTTTCTTGCCTTCTAGGAGCTCGATATTCAAAGAAAAGCGCGCGTGTGTGTGTGTGTATCTTTGTTATTTTAAATCCTCAATATTTGATTTCGTGTCCTGTAGTAGTCCTATGAGTCTTCTTTCCAATGCTAGGTCTGACCCAATTTTTGGATTCTTCAATAGGCATGGTTCCTAATCTCTCACAATGCCCTAATTATGGATTGTTTCCGTTATAGAGCGCACTTGTATAGTGTTCCACGTGTCATTGTTTCTTAATTTGGATCTAAAATTGATAGAGAGAAAATAAAGACCGTACAATATCATTGCCCTTACAAAATTCCAACCGATACCAGAGAGAGACAGTGACGATTTACCAAGGTCACTTCTTTGAGATGAATTTCGGTGGAGCCTCGCAAAACCCCCACACTTCCCATAGATCATATCTCCAAAAATACTATGCACATTTATCTAAAAAAATTTTTACTGCAACTTCCTCAGGATTTCGGCTTTTCCTCAAAAAATTTCAGCTTCTGAACCTTCGTAGAAAAAATTTTAGAGTGAAAATTCCAAGATGACATGTTTCAGATGGCTGAATCCCTTGGATAAGGAGGAAATGAAGATCACAATTTATATGAATGCTTAAGTTGAGAGGGGCTTCAAAAAGTGAAAGTGGGAGGGATTTTAGGAGCATAAAAATATTAATTATGACTTTTCAATGACCCATGCCCCAACCCCATGGGGTTTTAGCCCACTAACTGGGGGTACAAACTTCAAACATGAATATCTCTCAAACCGTGAAGAATTACATGGCGTGCCATATATCAACGGAAACATCTCGACAAGTAGAAACCATCAAAAGAATTATTGACCCAGAATATATTAATTTTGTAGGTCAAAATTCCCATGCAATATTGGGTTAGTCCCTGGTGCTGCTTGGGTTGACATCAATGACAACCGCTGATCAAAAATCTCCCCCTTTGGCATTGATGGCAACACAAGTACTCCCCCTGTGATCATGACACCTCTTCCTACAACATTCTCTCCCCCTTTGACATCAATGGCAAAGGGTAACTCCCCTTGACACACAACCATCCTGCGGACCTGTACACACTTCCACTCCCCCTTTATATTGTGAATAAGGAAAATCTAATTAAAACTTGGGAGAATCCCAAGCTTTTGGCGAAGATATTCAAATGCTTCACGAGGTAAAGGTTTAGTGAAGATATCAGCGATTTGTTCTTTTGTACCAACATACTCAAGTTTGATATTCTTTTCAACGACTTGTTCTCTAACAAAATGATATTTGATCGGAATGTGTTTTGTTTTTGAATGCATGACAGGATTCTTGGAGATGCTGATGGCACTAGTGTTGTCACAGAATATGGGAATAGGCTCACTGAATTGTGCTTGAATATCTTGCAAAGTTTGTTTCATCCAAAGGACTTGAGTACAACATGATGCTGCTGCAATGTATTCTGCTTCCGCTGTAGATAACGAGATTGAAGTTTTATTTTTGCTCAACCATGATACGAGACAACCACCTAGATAGAATGCTGCTCCACTAGTACTCTTACGATCATCAACGCTTCCTGCCCAATCTGCATTTGTAAAGGCTTGAATAATGAAATTGTTACCCTTGGGATACCACAAGCAATATTATTTTGTGCCCTTTAGATATCAAAGAATTCTTTTGATGGCAATAATATGTGATTCTTTTGGTGCTGCTTAGAATATTGCTACTTTTCCAACTGCTTGCATAACATCTGGCCGAGAGGTTGTTACATATAGAAGACTACCAATCATAGATCTATACAACCTCTGATCCACATCCTTAGATGAGTCATCTATGCTCAATTTGCAACCTGTTACCATCGGAGTAAGGACAGGTTTGCAATCTTCCATTTTGAATTTCTTGAGCATTTCCTTGATGTACTTGGCTTGAAATATAAATATTCCTTTCTCTTGCTGAGATATTTGAAGCCCTAAGAAGTATGTCAGCTCACCAAGTAAAGACATCTCAAACTCACTTTGCATATTTTTAGAAAATTTCTTACTTAGTCGATCATCATTGCTACCAAAAATTATTTCATCCACATATACCTCAACGATTGTTAAATTATCTTTATCTATTTGTACATAAAGATTGCTATCAACAATACCTTTCTTGAACCCTTGTTGACGTAGATATCCATCAAGACGAGCATACCATGCTCTAGGAGCCTGCTTGAGACCATATAGAGCCTTCTTTAACCTGTAGACATAGTCTTGTTTTTGTGATAGTAGAAAACCTTCAGGTTGTTCGATGTAAACTTCTTCTTCTAATTCTCCATTCAGAAATGCTGACTTAACATCCATTTGGTAGACTTTAATTTTTCTTGAACATGCATAGGCGAGAAACATTCGGATGGCTTCCATTCTGGCAACTGGTGCAAATGTTTCGTCGAAATCAATTCCTTCCACTTGTGCATAGCCTTTGCAAACCAATCTTGCTTTGTTTCTGGTAACCTGCCCATCTTCATTCAATTTGTTCTTGAACACCCATTTAGTCCCAATGACATTTTTATCTTTTGGTCGTGGAACTAATTCCCAGGTGTTATTCTTCTCAATTTGATCCAATTCTTCATTCATAGCTGCTAGCCAATGTTCATTCTGGCTGGCTTCCTCAAAACTACTAGGCTCAAAGGTTGCTAGAAAAGCAACGTGAGCTTGTTGTGATGAACGAAGCTGTCGACCTTCATTTATGTCACCAATGATTTGATTTGATGGATGGCTCTTTTGAATCCACTCTTTTGTTCTCCTTGGAGGAGATTCTTGTTGTTGTTCTGGTATATCTTGATGATCATTGTTTACTTCTTCCTCGTTGATAGTTGCTTCTTGTTCTACAATTTTATCTGTCTTTTTCAGCCTCTGTCTCAAGTTTCAAAGATTCTAGATCCTCATAATTACTCGCTAGAACACCATCTTCATCAAATGTAACATTTATGCTCTCCACTATCTGTTTTCATCTTAGATTATAGAATTTATAGGCCTTTCTTTTGCATGAGTAACCAACAAAGATACCTTCATCAACACGTGATTCAAACTTACCCAAATTTTGATCTTCTCTTTTGATATAACATTTTCTTCCGAAGATTCTGAAATATTTTACATTAGCTGGTTTTCCTTTCCATAATTCATATGGAGTCTTGTTGCAATTATTTTTTAGAAGACTTCGGTTGATAATGAAGACTACCGTATCAATTGCTTGAACCCAGAATTTTTCATCCAATTTTGAGTCCTTCAACATTGTTCTACCCATTTCCTGTATAGTTCTATTCTTTCTTTCAGCAACTCCATTTTGCTGAGGTGTTCGTGCTGTTGAAAATTGCCTTTTTATTCCATTTTCATCACATTATTGCTGAAATAATTTGGAAGTGAATTCTCCACCATTATCTGATCTTAAACACTTTATTTTCAAATCAGTTTCATTTTCAACCAACTCCTTGTAGATCTTAAAGCACTCAAATGCTTTAGATTTTTTCTTTAGGAAACTGATGGCTGTCATCCCGGTATAGTCATCTATCATTAACATGAAATATAATTCTCCGTCTAAGCCTTTTGTTCTCACAGGACCACATAGATCAGTATGTATCAATTCCAATGGATGTGATGAAAAGTGTTCTTTTGTTTTAAATTGGACTTTTGTTTGCTTTCCATGCCGACATGCCTCACATAGTGTGTTGGAAGGTTTTGAGATTTTCAGCATTTCTCGTACTGCTTCCTTTTTTCTTATCCTGACAAGATTGTCAAAGTTTATGTGACCCATTCGTTTGTGCCATAACCAACTTTCATCTTCTTTAGCTAGTAGACATGATTTAGTTGCTTCATCCAGAACATATATGTCGTTTGGAGCTCGACTTGTTGTAGCCACAATTTTACCATACCTGCCTTTCCTGATTTCACATTTTGTGGATTTGAATAGCATTGTGTGTCCTTGATCACACATTTGTCCAACACTGAGTAGATTGTGATTCATGTTTTCGACCAATAGAACATTCTTGGCTATAACATCTTTGCTTCCAAGAGTGACGGTACCTGATCCTATAACATTTGAAGATCCATCATTTCCAAAGGATATGGTTCCATCCTTCTTCTCTTTCAGAGATACAAATTTCTTTCTATCTCCAGTCATATGCGTTGAGCAACCGCTGTCAACATACCACACATCTTTATTTTTTGAGCCTTGAGAGCGAGAGCACAATTATCAGTCTTCTTCTTCTTCCATGTTCGTTCATTCTGTGGCTTCGAAGATTCTTCTGGAGGATTTTCAAGTCTGCAGTCTCTGGCTATGTGTCCAAAGTTCTGACATTTTTAACATTCCAAATTATTTCTTAAATGTTCAAATCTATTTATGTTTCATTGAGCCCTGGGAGGTTCATATTTGAATAATCTCTTGGAATTGTATTGGTTCCTAGGGTACATGTGACATTCTACAGCTTTATGACCAAATTTTCCACATGAATAACAATAGCCATGAAAAATATGTTGGTACCTGGATGAAAATCTTCGTCGAGGAATCGTCTTCCAAGGATGTGCTTGCGAATCTTGTCCAATGAAGTATTCATGTATGTTAGATCTCATAGGTTCATTGTATTTTTTTGTAGAAGGTCCTGCTTCTTCTTCTTTGTAACCGAGGCCCATTCTGTCGTTGTAAGATTGTTGATTGTTGATGAGTTCTTCCAATGCCCTTGAGCTGTTGGCATAGCTTTGGACATTTTTTCCCTTCTTCACTTCCTTACACGGTGAGACTACTTCGGCTTCTAATGCTTCCCTTTCTTGGTTGCTTTCTTCCAACTTATTTTGAAGTGACTCTTCAATACATTTGTGTTCTTCAACCTCAATTTTGAGACCTTGAACTTGTTCTTCAAGAGTATTGGAACGGATCTTCTTAGCATTGAGCTCTTTTATAAGCTTGATTGCCTCCTCATAAAATTCTTCTATGGTCAACCTTTCTTCTTCATTGTTTGATACTTCTTGTTTATTGTGCTTGGCCATAAACAATACTTTCTCATTGGCTTCTTCTTTGCTGTCACTTTCTTCATCGGATGATGAGCTATCTTCTTTAGAGAGAAAGTTCCTTTTGGATCCTTTATTTTTGCCTTGCTTGTTGAATTTCTTAAAGCCTTTCTTTCCTTTTGAGTTGCCATCACTTTTGTTCGGACATTTTGCTACGAAATGCCCAACCTCACCACAACTGAAACATATCAATGGAATTTTACCTTTGAATTTTCCCTTACCAGGTTTTAGTTTTCTCGTAAAGTAAGCATATTCTTCATCTAAAAGACCTTCTCCATCATCTCCCTTTTCTTCACACTTGCAGGTGCATGTCATTTCAATTGAAGGTTGTTTGTCCTTATTGGTTTTCTTAGATGCAACGAACGCAATTTCTAGATTTGAAGTACCCTCTTCTTCATCAAGTCTCATTTCATATGCTATGAGAACTCCATGTAATTCCTCTTTGCTGAGTTTGTCCAGATTTGCACTGTATTCTAAGACCGATACCTTTGGGTTGAATCTCCCTAGTAACGTTCTAAGAATCTTCCGTATAAGTGTCTTCTCGTCAACTGGCTCTCCCAATCCTTCCAAAGTATTGGTTATTTCATCAACGTATTGGAAGTATGCAACAATGTTGCAATCTTCTTTCATTCTGAGTTGCTCAAATTTTGCTCTATAGATTTGAAGCTTTGCTTCTTTGACATTTGAGTCACCTGCATATATATTCTCAAGCTTGTCCGATACATTTTTGGTGGTTTTACAACCCAACACCTTATGATAAGCATATTCAATAAGTCCACTGATAATAATATTCTTTGCTTTTGCATCATTTACCAAATTCTTCTTACCTTGTTCATCCGTAGTTGATGTAAATCCATTTTGAACAGTGTCCCATACTTCGTAACCTTGCGCCAAGAGATAGACCTCCATTCTTCCTTTCCAGAGTGCATAATTAATTTCATTGAATAGAGGTACGCCATTCTTGGTATGCTCCATGACCGCTTTTCAACTGTTAAACTACTATTGAAGGAACCAAGCTCTCATACCAATTGTTGGAAATACCGAGAGGGGGGGTGAATCAGTATTCCTTTCAATTAGAGCATTAGTTAATCTTCAATTATTATCAGTGTTTGTACAATGATAGCAACAAACAAGAGGAACACAAATGCACATAGTTTTTAAGGTGGAAACCCACTCCGGGACAAAAACCATCTAATGCTTTTCTAATAATTCTTTAATATTCAACTCCAATTGAAAATAAAGCTCCAACTTCCTAGAATCTAGAAAAGCATTCTTCTCCAGCTCCCACTGGATCGATGCTCCAACGCCTGAAATTTTTTAGTAGTCAACTGAACGGATGCCCCAACACCCAATGAGCTACAACTCACCCTATCACCACCCTACCACCCTATAGAAGAATAAAATAAGAATGGACTCCCGTACTAGGGAAAATGGTCCACTTTACAATGATATGGAATGATGCAGAAGAAGAAGATATACTAGACCATAAACCCAAATTACAATGTCCACCTGAATTTGAGAAGATCCAGACTCTTTAAACACCGCTCTTCAACCCTTGGCAAATAGACACAAGTACAATTTTTACAATAGTGTATTTACAATGACTTAGTACAATGATACATTTACAATGATTGTATGCAGTACTGCCCACTTGAAGACTTCATATGATGAAATTATTTCTGTTGTTATGCACCTTGGTTGCTGCTCTTGTCATGCTACCCTCTATTGCACCTTGCTTTGATTTTCTACCATAGAAATTCCGGTCCTTTGCAACCCTTGACAACACATGATCTAGCTTTTTCTTTCCTTCTAGAAGCTCGATATTGAATCTGGTGTATCTCTGTTATTTCAAATCCTAAATATCTTATTTTCAGTCCTGTAGTGGTCCTCTGAGTCTTCTTTCCAATTCCATAGGTCTAACCCAATTTGGATTCTTCAAGAAAGATTTATTCCCAATCTCTCACAATGCCCTAATTATGGACTGTTTCAGCAGAGCGCACTTGTACGGCATGCCACATGTCACTGTTTTCTTCATTTGGCTCTAAAATTGATAGAACGAAAATTAAAGACTATTCACTATCTGCTACTTTTTACGGAATTCCAATCCGATGCTCAGAGAGAGAGTTATGATGATTTTACCAAGGTCACTTCTTTGAGATGAATTTCAGGAGTCTGCAAAAACCCTGACTTCAACAGATCATATCTCCAAAAATATTGCGCACCTTGAACTGAACTTTTTACTACGGTTTCCTCGGGATTTCAGCTTCACCTCGTAAAAATTTCAGATTCTGAACCTTAGTAGAAAAAAATTTAGAGCAAAAGTTCCACGATGACCTGTTTCAAATGGTCGAATCCCTTGCTTAAGGAGGAAATGAAGATTACAATTTATATGAATGCTTAAGTTGAGAGGGGCTTCAACAAGTGAACGTGGGATGGATTTTAGGAGCATAAAAAAATTTAATTATGACTTTTCAATGACCCATTCCCCAACCCCATGGGTTTTTAGCCCACTAAATGGGGTTACAAACTTAAAACATGAATATCTCTCAAACCGTGAAGAATTACATGGCGTGCTATATATCAATGGAAACATCTCGACAAGTAGAAACCATAAAAAGCATTATTGACCCAGAATATATGAATTTGGTAGGTTAAAATTCCCATGCAATATTGGGTTAGCCCCTGGTGTTGCTTGGGTTGACATCAATGACAACCGTCGATCAACAGGTGAGAGTGTTTAAAGTTACACACAAGAATTTAGAAGAATAACTTTAATCTTGGGCGTTGATTTGTCTTCACAAGATACTCTCCTTAACTACATAGGTGGATTACATATTTATTTGATACATACTATACTTATGTTTAATCCCACCAATCTGGATGAAGTATGTGTTCATGCAACTCATTTAGAATCAAGATGCGAGAATTTTCCTCAAGAGACTAGCAAGAAACCTTTGCAATACAGAGACAAAGGAAAGAGGAAGTTTAAAGGAAAAGGAAAAAAGAGTGCTATTGTTAAGAAAGAGGGAGAGAAACTTACCTATAAACATTGTTAAAAAGAAGGCCTTGATAATGACCACTGTTGGAAATTACATTTAGAAATGAGATAAAGAAGTTCAATAATAAGGGGCAAAAAAGACCGCTGCTACAACTCAACAAGATCTAGGATCTGGTTCAAGTGACGAAACTAAAATAACAACCATGGGAATGAAAGGTATAATTTATAATGCAACTACTAGTTCTTCTAGTAAGTCTATTGAATCTTAAAATGATAAATAAAGAAGTGAGCTTTGTCATATCAGGGTCATTACAAAACATACAAAAGTTGATACATTGTTTGATAGTGAATCCCAAGAAAATATTATCTGTAAAGAGTATTTCAAGAAACTAAATTTAGAAACTACATCTCATACTAAACATTACCCTTCAAATTAGGGGAGTTTTGAGGTCTAAAATGGACCTCCTAATGAAAATATAAAATAATAGTGGAAATAATAAAATAGGATTATATTACATCATCAAATTTTAGAGGGAAAAAATAAAATACTATTTTTCAACTTGTATTTTCAACTTATCTCCCTATGGGTTTACTCAAATTTCAAGCATAAATACTCATTGGATGCATAATTTGATTCCGCATCCAAGGAGTACCCATATTTCATAATTTTGATGGACCATTCTAAATGAAAAATGAGAAATGCATGAAAAATGTGATTGCAATCACGTTTTTTCATGTATTTCTCATTTTTCTTGTAGCAGGGTCCATCAAAGGTATTCAACATGGGTACTCCTTGGATGAGGAATTAAATTTTTCATCCAACGACTACTCCTGCTCGCAATCTGAGTAAAACCTTATGGAGATAAGTTGAAAATACGAGTTGAAAAAGTAGTTTTATTATTTTTTAATATTTTTACTTTTTTACTCCAAAAATATTGAATCATCCCCCATGGTTGACATCACCATCTTGAATCCTATTGGTTCTTATAAATTTTATTTTGGTTGTACATTTTTCTGAGGAGGCCCATATTAGACCTCAAAATTCCCCTAATGTGGGTTGGGTATGTGATGATGCCAAATTACAAGTGACAAGAAAATGTAAACTTAAATTTGTCTCACCAATAGATGAGGTAGAGCTTGATGTTGTACCACTAGGATTGTTTTAAGGATTCCATACTTGTATGACCGAAAATACATATTCTATCGTCATGAGAAAAAATATCATCTTTTTAAAGATGGAGTTTATTATATTGTTAGAGCACATCGCAAGAAGATGAACTTATCTCTTAGTAGTGTTGGCCAGATGAAAAGGCTTGTAAATTCTAGTTAGAATTTTGTGTTGTTGATGATTAAAGCCAAAGATACTATTGAATCTGAAGCTTTCATAGGATGTGATTCTAAACTCAAGCATGAATTAGTTGAAGTTGTTAACACTTATGAAAATATGTTTCTGTAACCTAAAGGGTTACCTCTAAAAAGAGGAATCCAACATGAGATTCAACTGCAGCATGATCCACCACTTCTAAATATTGGCATGTATAGAATGCCAATTTTGGAGAATGCGAAAATCAAGAAGAAAATTCAAGAGTTTCTTGACAAAGAGGTCATCAGGCTTAGCACATCTCCTTGTGGGTCTTTTATTGTCTTGGTTCCAAAGAAATATGGTACATGTGTGGATTTATGAGTTTTGAACAAGATCATGGTAAATAATCGTCATCCTCTTATTTTCATTGATGATTTGTTAGATAAGTCATAGGAATTTGTTTACTTTACTAAGTTATATTTGAGAAGTGATTATCATCAGATAAGGATTGTTGAAGATGATATTTGGAAAAAAAAATTCAAGGAAAAAAAAGGTCTATTTGAATAGTTAGTTATGTTGTTTGGGCTTTGTAATGCACCTGCGACATTCATGAGAGTTATGAATGATGTGTTACGACCATTCCTTGATGATTTTGTCATAGTCTACTTAGATGATATTCTAATTTTCAGTAAGACTCGTGCAGAGCATGTCAAGCATGTGAAACAAGTTTTAGATGTATTGGAAAAGGAAAAGTTTTATTTGAAGATGTCTAAATGTGAATTTGGAAAAATCTCTTTGGTTTCTTTGGGTCATACTGTAGGAGCGGTGAACTGAAGATCAATACCTCAAAAGTTTATATTATTGTCAATTGGCCTAAACCCAACAATCTAAAATAATTTAGGATATTTTTTGGAGCAACCCAATATTGGAGAAAATTTATCACTAACTTCTCACTTATTGCAACAGCATTACATGCTTTGACAAGTGTGAAACAAGTCTTTTAGTGGGGAGGCAAGCAACATAAATCCTTCGACACTTTGAAAGAAAAATTAATACAACACCAGTTATAGCACTTCCAGATCTTAACCAACCATTTGAAATTCAAACCAATGCAAGCGAATATGCTATGGGAACAGTTTTTATGCAGCATGGTAAGCCAATATGTTATCATTTCTGAAACCTTTACCAATTCAGTAACTTACTATCCAACTTATGATAAATATTTGTATGATTTGGTACAAAGCATGGAGAAATGGAAGCATTATTTTATGGGTAAATAAATGATTATTCATAATGACCATCAATATTTGCAATATTTACAATCACAAACTAAGCCACAACAAGCTATACATTTTAGGTGGATGGGATTCCTACAACGATTTCATTTGGTAATCAGGTATAAGAAGGTATATACAATAAAGTTGCAGATATGTTATCAAGGCCTATTGTTAATGCATATGTTATTATTAAGCATAAATCAATCATGCAAGAAAGTTATATTGAACAATATGCACAAGATGAAGATTTTAAAGATGTTTATGAAACTTTGAGTCAAGGCAATCATGTTGAAGAGTTGGATTCTGATATTCATAACAAGTTGTTGTATCATCTTGGAAGGTTATGTGTTCCACATGGTGAAAGAATCAATGTCATAAGGGAAGTCTACACTTCTCTTATTGTTGGCCACTTTGGTGTAGCCAAAATAGTCACTCCAATTCAGAGGTAATGTTATTGGCCTCAAGTGAATGGAATTGTTTCAAGATATGTGAAAGGATGTTTCATGTGTGCTACTAGCAAGCCAATTAATAGGAAATTGGATTTGTACACTCCACTTCATATTCCTTCTCATCCTTGGGAAAGTATTTATATGGATTTTTTTTTAGGACTATAATATCTAGGAAAATTCATGTTGATCTACATGTTGTTGTGGATCGTTTTAGCAAAATGTGTGTGTTGATTCCATATAAGAAACAAGTTACAATTGAATAAAACGTTAAGATGTTCTTCCAAAATGTTGTTGAAAGGTATAACTAGGATCGGTCTTCATATTGACTATGTAATTATGTATTTATGTAAAGAAGAATACAAAATATAATAAAATATGTTTTTGATATGCTTGCCTCATGGGTTTCATGAGCAAGATTTTATTATAGGTCAATATACTTCTTCTTGATGTCTATTAGGATTTGTCTTTTGGTTATAAACGTAATTAGGAGTCATGTATATCAAGAATCTAGTAAGATAAATATGCCTCAAGACCTTGTCATACAACTTTGGAGAAATGGCTCAAGTATTATGCTAGCACCTCTGCTCATAATAGCATTCAGCACACTGGAAAATAAGTTCTTCATGTCGGCCTACAAGTTGTGGACAAGTCAACTGATAGTCAGATTGGTGGGTCAGCCTAAAACATGAAAGTATGCCTCTAGATATAAGTTGAATGCGACTCATTTGAAGGAAAACAACTTCAGACAAGTCTTTGTGATTCTCGAGCAGATCATATAAGAAGAGAGGATTATATATAAGGAGAGCGGATCATATTAGAAGTGGAGATCATACATTATAAGTGTGGATTACATGACATAAGAACATATTACCAATTACAGTGCATATTAGATATCTCTGCGTGGACTTCACATCACAGCGAGGAATATATATATATATATATATATATATATATATATATAAGAAGTATTGCAGAGAGGTCTACAAATAAATGATACAGGGTTATACAGTCAAGACTCTAAAGGTGCATATTAGGATGACAATCATCCTATATCCATGATGTCACAGAAAGTTCAAGAATAATACTAAAGTAATGACGTTCATAATAAGTTAAGGAAGAAAGATGTTATCAAAGGGAGTCGTGTGGAGAAATAAATAAGATAATGTTGGAGGTTGTATAGAAAAAAATCGTTAAACAGTAAGGTCTAATAAAGTGTTGAGTAAGAATCATAGTCAGATAAAGAAGGAAGAATACAAGTAAAGATCAAGCTTTCTAGTCTTGGTGCATAAAAGTGCAGTTTGGTGTAGGAAAGAAGGATCAGCTCAAGGAGTCAATGAATAAGTGGTGATAAGGACTTGAATACATAAAGGTCTAGAGTCTATGTCATGGTCATGGTACTTTTCATCTGAAATTCTATAAGAATAATTTCTCGTGGGTTTTCCTCTCCAAGAGGGAGAGGTTTTTCCCTAGCTCGAAGAGCCTAAATTTGTGTCTCTTGTGTTTTTTATAACTGACTTGATGAAAGACTAAATAAGCCAAGAAGAGAAGAAATAAATAAGCTCACAAGTAATTATCAAGAACAGAATTTGAATTAATCACTGCCCTACCCAATTCTCGACAAATGTATGTATTCACTTTGGGTTACCCACTTCTATTATTTTTTATCGATATTCTCGATTTCTTGGGAATTTTTGGTCAATTTTATTGGAACCCATGCACACAAAGTTGAAGAAGAGCACCACATTTCATCCACAAATCGATGACTAGACAGAATTAGTGAACAAAACATTAGTGCATCTCCTTCGAGGATATTGTGGTAAGCATCCTAAAATTTGGGATGAGCATTTGCATTACATCCAGCATGCCTACAATCATGCCAAGCATTCATCTACACAAGTATCTCCATTTGAAGCTTGTTTGGGTTATTTGCCAAAGTATCCTTTCGATTTCATATTTGGTGAATATACTGCAGTAGATGGACATAATGATGTGGAAAAATCCAGAAATTCATTGAACAATTTCAAATATTGCATCAAAGAGTACAAGAACAACTAGAGAAAATCAAAGCAAAGTACAAATCAATACATGACAAGAATAGTGTCAATCATGATTTCCAATTGGGAGATAAAGTTTGGTTGTACATGAGCAAGGAAAGACTATAATCAGATATGATCCGTTCAAAATCTTGGAGAAAACTGGTAACAACACTTTCCGATTAGATCTACCACCTTACATGCAAATTTATTTTGTTGTGAATGTGGATAACTTGAGATTGTATGAACCTCCAATGATTGATGATCAAGAAGAGAATGTTTAGAATCCATCGATAGAACATTTTTCTTCTGAATATTTAAATGAGTTGCAGGAAGACTCAATTCTTGATAGGAGGAGAAGGACTTCACGTAGAGGTAATGTGGAGTATCTTCAAGTGGGGCTCAAAGGTACCAATCCAAGTAAATAAAGGTGTACCAAGATCGAGAAAGTGAGGGAGTTGTACTCTCACTTACTTGTCAATTAATAACATACTTTTGGTGGTCCAAAAACTTCCTATGTGGAAGAATGATCCAAGGGATCAAAAACATGCTAAAAAATGAAAGTGCTCAAAATATTTTGAAACGAACACCAAATCGTGATATTGTCATTTTTATTCCAATGATGCTTGAATCGCCTCAATCGAACATCGTGTGAGGAAGTTATCACGTTTTGAAGTTTTTGGAAAACAGTAAAAAAGTCAACTTGCAGGGTTGACTGGGCAATGTATAGCTGACATGTGGCAGTATGTACATTGATGTGGTGCTAACATTAGCAGGATGACTGAGAAATATAGAGCCAATCATGACATGACACATGGCCCGATTGTACATAGGAAAATGGTGTGATTTGATTAGTTAGAGGTGATTTTGTTTAGGCCAATCACAGAGTGACATGAGCCCCTATCATAGGGTGCCATGTGGCACTCGGGATGAGGCCAAAATTTTGGTTATGGACTAGTTGAGCCTCCATGGGGTTCGATCCCATGACCTCTAGCAACCTAATTCACCACTCCACCATTACACCACATGAATTACTTAATATATATCATTGTTCGGTTGTATTTAAAGTTTAACGTATCAATGGTTGGGGGAGGGTCGGGTCAGCGGGCTTGCCCCACTGTCCCAGTCCCAAGTCATATTGTATACATGAATGTGGCATAAGGAGAAGAGGGCAGGGCACATGGCACCCTAGGCCACACCCCGACCCTTGGTTCTATTGATTTCACATGACTGTGGTAGAAGGTTCAGTAGGGCCCAAACGAGTTGCACCATGCCTGTGCCCAACCCCTAATCCCATTGACAGTTTCATGGAAAAATGTGGGGTCGGTGGGGCACGTGGCCTATGGCCCATGCCACATGGTCATATACATGTCATATGACTGACCAGAGGGCGAAATAATAGGTATATGGTTGGTTTTTTCCACCTAATCCTTCTACATTTTGCACCCGACACAAAGGGATTTGTGGACCAAACCCGTCACCTGTACCTATTAAAATTTTTCCTTGCATATCCATCAAAGGGCAGTTTCATTTCCAGTTTTGCAAGGAGGTCGAATTTGTAGAACATAATTAACAAAGAAATGGAGAAGGAGGCCTAACTTGGCTATTTTTCAGCCTTTTTGAGCCCAATAAGAGCATACACATGGGTTTTTGGCTATTCTAGACACAATGAAAATGTTATTTTTGCAATATGAGAATTGTATGTTAATGTAATTTCATATTTGAGAATTATGATGATTATTTCAAATCCTCGTTGATGATTATGTCAAATACTCATTGTCTTGTCATTCCTTTTGAATATGATCAAATCTATTGTACCTTGCAATATTCTCGTCGTAGTCCCGTGCCTCCGATTAAAAATTCATCTTTTCAAGGATTTCGGGGTTTTCAAGACGATTTTCATGAATTTTATGATCCATAATTGAATGGTTGGAAAAATCTGACCTAGCAAGCTCTATCGCAAATAACAAGTTTCGATCTTTCCTCGCACTTGATAAGGAGTTCGGTGCAAATGTAGACACATTCACGAGAAGATTTTGAGGTTTGTTGAATGTTGGTTCTCATCGAAAAGGTAAGAATATAAACTGGGTAGAAGTGGTGGCTATGGCCTATCTTTCTGCTAATAGGAAAGACCTTAAATTTTTTGTGCAAACTATTCAAGTTCTTATCTTTCCTATTGCACATTGTTTTATATTTGTTTTAATCGATCGCATCTTTGTGATTGCAGGTCAGGAACAATTATGGTGGCTACATTGGAAACTCCAATATACATGACCCCTAACTTTTACCTGGTTAGGTTAGGAGTAGGTCTAGTTGTATTTTAGTTTACCTTCACATTCATCCTACACTTGTTTCCTACAATTTGTCTATGTTTTATGGTGTTGGTCTCACATCATATTTGGTTTAGTCACTTTTTGTCTTGTCTTCTAGTTTTGTTTTGTTGTTGTGTGTTGTCTTTCCTTTCATTTTGTCAGACCTTGCATGAAGGGGCTATGTTGGCTCAAAAGGGAATGTGGAAAAATAGAAAATGACTTTGTGACACTGCAAAATTTGGCTAACTCTCTGTCCTTCTTCCTTGTCTTGGTTACATCTTTGTTCGATGATGTTCCAACAGAAAATACAATCCTTGCATTAAGGAATCCTTGTGTCGAACCATGATCTCCATGTCCATTCTAGAAACCTCATGCCTATACTGGTGTTTTTATGTTTCAGTGTTTTCAAGCTGATCCAATCAAGTAGAGAAGGGAAAGGGAAAAAACTAAATGAGAAAACCAATATCAGAGGTCTGATATATGCTTCTCTGAAGGGACAACCTCTCCTACTCTTAATAGGTTGGGATCCCTCTTCTTCCCATGAAATAAATAAGTGTCAATGCGCATTTCTATATAAATAAATAAATAAAGGCGAAAGAAGAGAAAGGCTTCCTGTGTAGAGAGTTGAAGAAAGAAACTCTGCCGATGTATTGTCCAGGCTCACTGGTAGAGAAGCAATGTTTGTGTTCCTGAAGTGACTCCACCAGAGTACTGTCCAGGCTTGCTGGCAGCAAAAAAACACTAGAGATGAAAAAACATACTCTAAAAATCTAAAGCTCGTGAACTTAATTACCCTATCTCCATTCGAAACATTGTATGATAGTTGGTCTTATGTTTGTGTTTAACCAAGTAAAGGAATGAAGGGGACTATTATTATGCACGGGGTAAGTCAAGAAGCCATGGTAATCTGAACAATGAATCAATACTTCTTGAAGAAATAGAACATGCACGAAAGAATTGACCAAGGCAGAGAAGATGGAGTTCTAACAGTGTGTCGCCAAGTGTTGTCATTGCGACAAATACCGTCCAAAATTTTTTGTATACTCAAATTTTGGAGCCTACTGTAGATCTTTTGATCAGTCATTTTATAGTCACTTCTTGGTCGACTGATGCTTTTGAGCTCCCTTCTTGGGTTGGAAGTGTCGAAGGCAGTTTCTAACACATGCTCAACCTGTAACAAGTGCATGAGCACATTCTTTCATGCAAGCTTGGAAAAGCATAGCATGTTCCATTAAGAATGTACATGTGCTATGTCCAATCCATGTTGACAATCAATGCGCAATGACAAGTTTCTCACATTCTTGTTGTGTTTGTACTTCCATTTCGGTGAGTTTTGCAAACTGTCACTTCTGCGCACCTTTGTTTTCGCGAGATTGTTTTCATGTTTTTGATAGTCTGTTTTTCTTTCTTTCACTCTAGTTAGTGTAATTTTCATGTTATCTCTTCTCTCAAATGTGTTACTTTGACTATCGTTCACATATTGCAAGAGTCATTCGCACTTTAGCAATTCTCTTATTTTCACATGTTAGTTGTTGCACAATGTATGTATGCTTGTTCGCATGGTTTCAAGGGTTTATCTATGTGCAAACGAGCTGGTTTAACCATGTCAACATCATTCACACTCATTCCCAAAGTTTTAAGCATTGTCGCACAAGTGTCATCACAGTCATCACAAACTGTACCTTTAGTGTCGCACAAGTGTCATCACAGTCATCACAAACTGTACCTTTAGTGTCGCACTTGTCGTAAACTTGTCACAAAGTTGTCGCATTGAGGGGAATATGTTGTTAATGTGTTCTTGATGATATTTATTGTTGTGTCGTTAAATTGTTTCAAGTGTGTGATCACAGTGAAGTCATGTCATTGTTCACATAAGTCTCTTTGGTCCAACACAGCTAATTTTCAAAAATTCCTCAGCAACCTAGCCTCATCCGGCCTTCCTCAACTACACACTACGCAATTCCAATCCTCAATGTGCATCCTTGTCCCTCGACATTGTGAAATGAAAAGTTCCTTCTTCCCAGGACTGTGCACTACGTGTTCTAGTGCTCAAGCCCGACCTTTGGCTCCCAAAATTACGGAATCTAGCCCTCCAACCTGGCCCCAATTGTGCACAACGTAATCTCTAAGTTGAAGCTCAAACCCTAAGCTCTTGAACTACGAAACTACGTAATCACAAGGACTACTTTGCCTCCTAGAACTACATAGTTGGCTGAAATAGTGCAGAATCCCTTCACCCTGGCTCATTGGCCCTCAAATATGCACAATTTCTCTCTCCTTCCCAGTGAGTATTGTGCATTGTGCAGTCTCAAGGCTTAAGCCTCAACCTTAAGCTCTTGAATTGTGCAATTTCACAATCACCTGGGCTCCTATGTCCTCCAAAACTACGCAATAGGCTGATCCAGTGCCCATCCCCCCAGCCTGTCACACTGAGCTCCCAAATTGCATAGTTTTCTTCCTCAACCTAGCCTAAATTGTGCATTGTGTAGTCTCAAGGCTTAATCTTCACCCCTGACTTACTGAGGTACGCAATTGCATTGTTACTAAGCCTCTTTCCCATCCTTGCACTTGGATCTGTCTCAGTCAATGGATCAATATGCACCATCTTAGACTAGGGGTTTATCAGACTGATGTCATCTTGTCATGAGTGAATTGCAGATGCAAATACTCTATAATGTATGTAAATATGATGAAGGAGATGGAGAAAGAGGAAATGCTATAGAAGACACATATGGAGCTGAAGAGGTAAGATGATCATTGATGAGCCTCAGTATTGCAACAAGAATGTTGCAACTACCGATGCTACCAACTTTAACTATCAACCCGGGGTTCGTACAAACTTAAGAGGTATCAACACTATATGTGTAGCATACAATGTGTCCTTGTTTTATTGATATGATGTAATGGAGTGAATTTCATGAAATCAAAGCCTAAAAATATTTCAGAAATGGAAGTGTTGCTTTGAAAACAAATTAATCCTAGGCAAGAACAACAATTTGTAATTGAAATCCTAAGAGCATGAATTCAAATAAATAGGCCTCATCTACTTTGTAAAAATGAATTTCCTACCTAAGTGGTGCTTATTCTTCCTCGATCATGGATTTGTATCCTAAGGGTGATGGTTCAAGCCTAAGAGACAAAAACCAAGCTTTGGGAGCAAATCCGGTCAAGTTTACATGTGCTACAAGAGTGCTATTAGAAACTCTGTTTTTTCTACAGGAAAATTTGTTTTGAAAATAACTCACCAAGTGACTAAGTAAATAAAATGAAAATGGGATGGGACAAATTTTGTTTTTAAGTATGATGTCTTAGGTCTCCATTCCTCATCCAGGTGGCTCCAGAGACACACACAGGACAAAGAGGGCTTATGAAAGCTCATAAATCAAAGTGTTTGGATTGCTCTTGAACCAGCTTCAAGTTTAATATCTCGACATCCTGATCGCAATGGTGTGAACAGTTCGTCAAACCAAGCTTGTATGCAAAAGTTAGAGGCAGTCAAAGTTTCAAGGTTGACTTGATGATGTGGAAGGTTAAGGAGGGCATAATTATGCAGAAATCTAGCCACTGGATTCCGGGCGAAATTGTGGGGTTATTAAAAAGACTCCTAAGGTAAAAATCGAGAATTTTTAAGAAGTATGTTTATCGTTATAATAACAATTTTTTTTTTTTTTTTCTTAGAGGGTCGACGGCTATCACCCCTTCGGACCCACCCCATATGCCACCGTATATATATATATATATATATACATAACAGCCAAACCAATTTTGGCGTCGGCGGGGGTCGAACCCACTTGGCTCACGTGGCCAGCCCTCGAGCGTGTGGCACCACCAAACAAGCACCTCACATTAATACAATGCCCACCCAACCATCAAATAATACCACGGTGACCGTTGAACGGGGTTGGGTCGGGCCGCGTAGAGCAAACCCTCCCACCCAAAATTTAACATGCGCTTTAAAAAAAACAGATCCGCGCCCATTGTGGAGGGGTTGGGATTTAACACCCCCACCACCCCCCCCCCCACCTCCCTCCAATGAACAACCAGATTTACCACTGTGCCAGCCCATTGGGCTTTGACAAATCTACCTAGATTTTATATTTAAACCCATCATTCGCACAGTGCACCCAACAAAGGCAGCTGACTCAAGCACGCAGTTAGAGGCAAAGGAACTGCAGACCAGAGGAGCGGGCATGGATTTCGAGGCAAAACACTTTTTTGATGCCAAGGGAATATTTTGATTGCAAGGAGGTAAAATTTCTCTGTGTCAGAATGTATTGAACTTTACATGCATGTTAACTAGAATTTCGCAGGGAGCGCGACAGTGCGCCCAGAATTTCCATTTGAGCAATGGTTCAGAGGATTCTCTTCAGAATATGAGGATCAGGAATCTTGGGGGAATCTAAAATTTTCTTGTAGCCCTAGAATTTCACTTTGTTAGAATTCATAAATTTGACAGTCGATTTTGCACTATTCAATGCCACAATTCTAATGGTGTATTTAGATTTTCCATTTGACCATTCCATTTTTCGGCCACTTTTCAAAGTGGAGTTGCAGGTGTGAGCATTCAATGTCTGAGCAGTTGTTTTCAGGATATTCGACGCCACGAGATTGATGGCATGACGCAGCTCATGCTGCATCAACCCACAAATACGAAATGCATGTGTATATGTTTACCCAAAATCAAACTATCTCATTTTCAAATATAACTCTTAATCGGGCTATTTCTTTTACACAAATATAATTACTCATGGACTTCAAAACCTGTTACTACCCATTTTAAAACAATATCACAATTTCTTATGATTTTGACTTCTTGACGAACGTAACCCACATTAAAACTTACCTCTATAATTAATCGCATCCATTTAAAACTTTAAATACCGCGCATGTTAAAATGCGATATTCGTTAGATCTATACCTCTTATGCGAAGACCGTCAGATTCAAACATATGTTGGATGGATTTCTTAACTTATTAAACCTGGGTTATAAAATATCGGGTCCGGTTGAATTCTTATCCTCCTTGTAACTTGAAATGAAATATCCATTAATCTGAATTACACTTTGATCACACAGTTCTAATCCCAATCCTTCAGCTCCGGTTGAATTGGAATTCCTGGAAGTTTCATTTAATTTGTGGAATGCAATCGATTGTGGCAGATAACAAAGGTTACAACCACAGCTTATGGAATTTGATTCCTCTTGCATTCGTTACGCATTCAATTGTCCCACTTTTTAATTTCCATATTACGCTCCTGCAGAATTATCCCTCAATAAAAGAAAACATGGATTTGCATATCACAACTAATAGCGGTTAAATAAATCAAGAAAACCATTTCTCTTTCACTGTGATTCCATTGTGCCTTTGACTCTCGGTTCCCCAAACTCACAAATCCTTAGCGTGATCTCAACATTTAGATTTTCCTTCCTCATCAATTCTATTTAACATCAAATCACCAGAATTTCTCTGTCTGCTCTCCTTTATTATTTTCACTACTGGTTGTGTTGTAGGAATTTATTGGGTAAGTTCCTTAGATCAAGAACCAAAGGTCAGCGCTCACAAATAGATCACAAATCAATACACCAGTATAATCACGTGGTTAAAACCCTCAAAGAGGGAAACAGTCCACGGCCTGAGCCAATGCGACCACTTCAGGAAATTTATTAATATAAAAGAAAAGTTACATATGTTTCTCTCATAAACAGTTACCTGAAAAATGACCCTCCATGCTCTTTAAATAGAGATCATGGAAAAATTGGGTGTTAAGCGACGGATCAAGTGTCGTTAATACTGAGGTGAGAGATAACCGTCGGATCACTACAAATCGTGACCGTCGGATTATAAATTACAAATGTACATGGTAAAGAAACACACTTTACCTAACTCTACACTATACTAAGTTATTCTTAACTATTTCCTATGTGTCAGAATATCCTAACATCCCCCCTTAAGAACAACTTGGGATAGGATTGAAGGATTTACAAAGGTGACACAAAAGGAGCCTATTTCTTATGTGTCGAAATATCCTAACATCCCCCCTTAAGAACAAATTGGGATAGGATTGAAGGATTTACAAAAGTGACACAATAGGAGAAGGAAGGAGGCATTAGAGCCTATCCCCCCTTAATGACAACTTTCCTGAACTCCAAGCATGGATCAAAGTTTGGTAAACTTCGCTTCTGTGAGAGCCTTCGTAAAGATATCGGCTACTTGATCATTGGTTGGACAGTACTGCACTTCAAGAACACGATCATGAATGAGCTTTCTGATGAAGTGTATGTGGAGTTCAATTTGTTTTATACGCTGATGCTGAACTGGATATTTACATAGTTGAATGGCACTCTAATTATCACACCAAAGTGTAGTTGGATGCTACTGATGAAGACCAAATTCAGACAGAATCTGATGAAGCCACATGGCTTCCTTACTGGCTTCAACTACACCACGATACTCTGCTTCTGCTGAAGAAAGAGAGATGGCACTTTGTTTGTTACAATACCAAGTAATAGGTCCTGAACCAAGAGTGAATACATATCCGGCAGTAGACTTTCGATCATCAGGGTCACCAGCCCAATCAGAATTGGTGAAACTAATCAACAATGGAGATGCTCCTGCATTGTAATGAAACCCGAACTGAACTATACCTCGAATATATCGAAGTATTATTTTAGCTGCTTTCCAATGACTTTCATGAGGTTGGTGCATAAACCGAGCGATAAGACCAATGGCAAAGGAAAGGTCAGGACGGGTGTGGGTTAGATACAGAAGTTTACCAACAATTTGACGATATAAGGTAGCATCAACTTCAGGGGTAGTACAGCTAACTGAAAGCTTGACTCCAAACTGAAAGGGAGAAGGGGCTGACTTATAGTCTTCCATGTGAAAGTGGCATAGAATATCACAGGCATACTTGGACTAAGAGAGGGTAATGCCTTCCTTGGATTGCAAGACTTGAAGACAAAGGAATAATGCAAGTGTCCTAAGTCTGTCATTTAAAACTTCTTTTTGAGGCTAGACTTGACATGGTTTATATGGTTTGGATCACTACCAGTAAGGATAAGATCATCAACATAAAGAACAAGGATGGTGAAGGAATTACCCACTTTCTTGGTGTAGACAATGTTGTCAGAATGACACCTAGAAAAGCCATTATCTAAGAGGGGTGAACTGCCTCATCATTTTGTTGTGTTATGATATGGTGAAGTTTACTTGTTGTGTATTTTTTATGTTAGATGCTAAACAGTAAATTTAATTAACAAATCCTCACACATAAAACTCAAAAACATTACCAAAACCACTTTGTTAAAAACTTTCCAGTCATGGAGAACAATTTGCACATTAAATTAAATGGAAATGGATACTTTGCATAGCAGTAAAAATAGTTTCATTTTCAGATCAGATGGTATCAAAGCTTAGGATTTGAGCATTAGGAGCTATATTTTTACTCTGCATTTGTTCTTGTGTAAAGATATAGTTGACTGTTTGCAATTTTTTATGCTTACTAGGCTTAAACTCAAGAGAGGTGAAGGACACTTGGCTAGAGCACAAAGTAATCCTCAACCAAAAAGGGCCAGAGAGCCACCTCCAAGAGCCATAGAAGAAGCCTCAAGCATGTCTTCCAGAGAAGGAGAAGTTCCTGACGACATTGATCCCAAAGAAGAGGAACGGGTGTTCCGAAAGGCTTTCTTGGACATGACAGAGATGGTGAGGATACTCTACCAAGAAAGGAATGATAGGCTTGTTGGAGAAGGGTCTAGACACTAGAAAGAAGAAGAGGGTACTTCAGGAGGAAATAAAAGTGATGAAAAGTCAAAGAAAGGACACGAAGGAAATGGTGATCCACCATCCCCATCTTCATCCTCTTCCTCTACATCGTCATCCTCAACTTCGGTGAATCAATCTCACAAGTCTAAAACCACTGGTAAAATTCCATTTTTAAAGCTTGATGTTAAATTTGAGTTGCCTATGTTTAATGGTGAAGTCAATGCAGAGAAACTTGACAATTGGATAAGGCAGTTGGAGGTTTACTTGAGGATACAGAACCTTCATGATGACAACACCAAGATTCAGTTAACCTCTTTGAGAATGGATGGTGCATCATTGGTATGGTGGGAAGCCCAAACCAAGGATGAGATTAGAAAACATGGTAAGATCACTTTATCATGGGCTGAATTTATTACTGCAATTAAAAATAAATTTTATCCATTAGCTCATTTACAAAAGGCTATCATGAATTGGAAAAGTTTTAGACAACTTAAGGGACAAAGTGTTCAAGATTACACTCAAGAGTTCAGACAAAGGGCTTTATTACTTGGAATTGATTTTCATAGCCAAGAGACTTTGCTGAAATATATAGGTGGTTTACACAGCTATCTTATACATACTATCCTTGTGTTCAATCCTACTAGTCTAGACGAGGTTTGTGTTCAAGCCACGCATTTAGAGGCTAGAGGTAAACAATATTTTGATGGGAATGAGGGTATTGAATTTAAAGGCAAAGGTAGAAAAATAAATGCAAACTCTAGGAAAGAAAAAGGAAAATTATTTTGTAAAAACCGTTCCAAAACAAGCCACGATGAAGACCATTGCCGGAAACTTCATTCGGAGCTGAAACCAGAAAAATTTAAAACCAAAGATAAGGCCAAAGAAAAGGGCAAAACGGTTGCAATAACTGAACAAGACTTAGGGTATGAATTAGGAGATGAAACTAAAAGCATAGCCATGGCACTAAAGAACATAAATGGGAAAGAGAATTTAAATGAAACAAATCCCAGTTCTAGCACTTTAAACTGTCACATAGAAGCTCCAAATGAAGAGCTGAGGATAGAGCTATTTCATGTGAGGATAATTTCCAAACACACAAAGATAGACACACTATTTGACAGTGGGTCTCAAGCAAATCTCATCTTAGAAGACTTAGTCAAGAAGCTGAAACTTGAAACCATTCCACATCCAAAGCCATATCGACTTGGATGGATTTGCAAGGATGCTAGTTTACAAGTTTCAAGGAAGTGCATGTTGCGCTTCGCCATAACAACTCATTATGTTGACTTGGTTGAATTAGATGTGGTACTGCTTGACATTACATGTGTGGTGTTGGGTAGTCCGTACTTATATGACAGAAAATCGATCAACCATCGCCATGAGAATAAGTATCACCTATTCAAGGATGGCAAGGAGTTTATTGTGAGAGCACATCGGAAGAAGCTAGAATCTTCTTTAGTGAATGCAAGGCAGTTGAAAAGGCTTGTCAATGCAAGTCAAAATTTGACTTTGTTGATGATTAAGCAAAAATATTTTGTACATAATCCTTTTTATGTTATTGCTGATGTAAATAATGAAATGTTTCAGTCTGAAAGCAAGTCGTCTTTGGAACAAGATAACAAGACGTTGCAGAAAGTGTCATTGGTGTCGATTGGTGCAGAAAACAAAGTGTCGGTGCAAAGTGGTGCAAAAATCCAAGAGAGGGAAAAGCATGCAAGCAAAGAGGGCACAAAGTTCAGCATGGGTCATCGCTGGTTTCAGAATGGCAGGTTAGTATGACGAGAAAACTTGGTCGAGAATCGACACAAGTACATGGCACATTCGGCAAATATTCGCCATGAGGACAGTTGGCAAGGTGAATCTTATTTCCAGTTTCCTTTGAAGGTAAACCATTGCAGGAGCGATATGATTTCTACAAATTTTAGTTGATGTTCTACAAATTTCAAAAATTTGCATCGTGACATAGTCAAGGTTAGCAACAGTCGGTCGACAAATTCAAGGAAGAATTTATCTTTTTTTGAGAAGCTCAATTTGATGAAATCCGGGAGATTTCAGTGGTTCAAGGTTGGAAGGGTGGAGAATCAGTCTCCTCATCTTCAATTTCTATAATTCAGAGAGATTTTGGGGTCCCAAAGCTTCCCAATGGGGAGGTGTGATCAAGAGATCATGTCCAAGATGAAAAAAATGCTCAAAAATGGAAATGAACAGAATTGGTTGCAATCTAAACGACCGGAAAGGCCTCGTCGCTTCGATTCTAGCGCTGCAAATGGGACTCAAAGCCGATGTCGTACGTGAAAGTTACTAAGGTTTGAAATCGCCCAATGACCTCCAAAAACAGGACTTTTTGCCTATGATTTTGTCAATTTTTCAAAAAAAAATTAAATGCAAAATTTAAATTTTTATTAATTTTTTATAGGCTTTTTGGAGGGTGCCATGTGGCCCCAGGCCATTGGTTAAAGGGTCATGCTAAAATTTGGCTCATGGGGTTTGAACCCCCGACCCGACAACACGGGCAGAGGGACCCGACCGGCCCGTTTGTGGTGTTCTTGTGAATGATTCATGCAGCGGTTAAGTGTATTCGGGTCGGCTTGCCAGATGGGCGGAGAAATTTGGGGACCAACCCTTAGGAGCCATCCCCTTCCGCATAGAACCTCGCAGCTATGACCCGTGGGCTTAAACGATTGAACGAGCGAAGTTTATTTAAGCCCTTAGGGCTAAGGGATAAGGCCTCGCGACCACACGCTATCATCATGGGCTAAGCTCCATTCAAATCGGCGGAATAAAAACTTTAGCACCTTGGTGCTAGATCCCCCTCGCATATGACCTGCAGGCTGTGACCGTGGGCGTAGAAGTTTAACGTTAACCGCCAACACAAACGGTTTTCCTAAAATTCAACATGTGAACGCATTTGAACTAATAGCTAACATTTATTGTAACCCTGAAAATAGCAACGCAGTTCTGCCAACCTTATCTGTCTGCCTCTTTTGGTGGAGTTAACTAGAGTTCCTCCAGTTTTGGAGGAGGTTTTCTAGTGCCACTGGGCAAAATCTTGTTTAGGTCATAACTTCCTCAATATTGAACTAAATTGGATGAAATTTTAGTCAATTTTGGGTTTCTTCAGCATTCTGGAGTGTTTGGGATAGGTTTTAGAGTGAACAGAGGTGTTCTTCAGCCATTTTTTCTTCAGGGAAGAGGAAAGAGCCACTAGGGCCATCAAGGAGATGGAGTTGTATTGGGTTGCACTTCACTATTTGAGGTGAAACAAAAGCCATTTTTAGCTTATTTCTATCCTCTGAAGTCAAATTCACAGCTTTTTTTTCCTGTTTAGGCATATTTTTCACTATGTGACCATTTTGAGCAATTTAATAGAGCAAGGACATACCATTGGGGAGCCTTGGACCGGCAGATGTAGCCCAGGAGGGGTGAACTACCTCATCATTTTGTTGTGTTATGATATGGTGAAATTTACTTGCTGTGTATTTCTATTTTTAGATGTTAAACAGTAAATTTAACTAACAAATCCTCATACGTCAAAGTCAAAAACATTACCAAAACCACTTTGTTTAACTTGCCAGTCATGGAGAACACTTTGCACACTAAATTAAATGGAAATGGATACTTTGCATAGCAGTACAAATAGTTTCATTTTCAGATCAGCTAATATTCGTAGGTGGGCTAATTTTCCATGATTTTTCCAAAAAAAAGATTTGCCAATTTCCATTTTTTTGAAAATTGATTCGCCCAAATTTTATAGTATAAAATTTTTTTACCCTAAAAATCGCCAAAATTTTATATATACTAATATAAAATAATTAGAAACCTAAATATTTTTACAAGATATCATAAAAAAATTTACAATTTACATAGTGGGGACTAGTAAGATTCACCAAGGTTTCTAAACTTTAAGATAAAATCCCATCCTTAAAATTTTCCCTGGACTAGAAGACCTTAAGGAACAAATGGACATGATTCAAGATGAACTGGAGAAGAGAGGACTGAAAATGAAAGTGATTGAAGAACCTGAAGGTCAACCCAAGGACTGAAGAGTTGGGCTAATAAATTTTTGTTAAGGTTTATAGCTTGCCAGTGACATAAACTTTGGCTGAAAAGATCAATTTTTGAAGAAAGTTACAAAATCTACAATTTCTGCCTTATTAGGCAGTTTTTTAGCAAGCTCGAGGCTTGAAGGCTGAAAAATGCTACGAAATTTGTGAAGATTTATTTTGGCCTTTAAAATCAGTTTTATGAATAACTAAGGAGAGAGGTTGACTGTATTTAGATATTTTGACCTAACAAATTTTTTTGACCAGTAGAGGTGGCAGAAGGAAGGGTGAAAAGACAGAAACCAGCTTGCTACTAAACTCCACTATGAAACTGCCTAGAGATGCTCTATTTTGCAGCGAGGTGTTTTTGAAGGTTCAAAGGGCATATGGAAGACCAACAAGCCATGTGGAGGCATCCAAACAGATAAGGAGACATCTCAACAAATATTCATCACTTGACATATGTACCACTCATACAAAACAACATGAAGACAAAATGATAGTTATTGTTGATCCTTTCCTAGAAAATAGGACAGTTGTTGCTAAATTCTTGGAAAGAACATTTATGTCTTATTTCATGGAGAATGTCATTCAAGCATCTGATATTTATCTATGTAATGGTCCCACTATTAGATAAGTGGAAGAAATAAATGTAATTAGAGTCCCATTAGGAGAGAAACTCTTAAATGAATAGGTGTCTTTTTATGTTCCAAAAATAGAGTTGCCAGTTATGATTCGCTGTCAGAGTCAAGGTTCGATAATCTAGCATCCTATGTAATGTAAAAGAGTCTATTTATAGACATAAGATTGAATATCAAGGGTTGGAGAGTATTGTACTACACTACTATTTTTTGTAAAACTTTCAGCTTCAGTAATATACAGTGGATGCTTTGGCCCTCTTCGCCTAATATTTGAATGAAGTGTTCAATGAGTTATTTGTCTTGTATCTTTCATGTTTAATAACTGCAGTTAGTTTATATCTAATTACTCGGAACTCATGGAAACATGCTTTGACTTCCTTTAGATGTTAAACTGTTGCTTTCTTCCTGTATTGTGTGTGTGTACCATCTTTTAATCGAAACTTCCATTTGTCTCAATTTCCACAAGAAGGATCATTTCATTGACTTGTTTGATGTTGACTCCTTTTTCCCAATGGTAGCAGTTCTTTACATTTTCAACCTACAATCAATCATAATCAATTTACAGTCATATAGTTAGCCATCTAATTGATTTTTCATAGAGCCCTCTCAGACTGAAGAGGCTAATATTCAGTTCAAATTTGGTTGAAACAGTTACTCTAAGTTTTCTAGTGGAGAAGCGCATCAGTACCAATTTAGAGATAATATTTTGGTGCATCTGCCTAGAGCCTAAAGACATATTTCTCGAAGTTTGTGTGTAAACAGTGAAGTTGAACTCTTGGAGGTAGCAGGAGCTCAGAACTTTTCGAGGTTGTAGAAACTACCTTGGTGACTCCACTACAAATTTTCATGCTCAAAGGTGGCTTCGAGAAAAATATATACAAGGAGAAATACAGATCCTAACCCACCTACCATTGTGGATAATCTAGAAAAGATTCTCAGAGGCATTGGAAGCAGCTCTTCAAAATCAGGTATTCCATCACATTCAAGAGCTTTGTCCTCTGAAATTATTCGAAGTCCTGAAGATAGGTAATTTGATGATAAAATTCAAGAATTTTTATTTAGGTCTAAGAGTGAAAATGAATTGACTGATATAATTCTAGACCTACAAAGACTAGGCATTGATACATCATTCCTAGTATCCAAAAAAGAAAAAGAGGGATTCTGGGAAACAGTTACATCATAATTGTTGTTAGAGAGGGAGCCTTTTGAAAAGTTAAAAGAGTTAGATCCATTTGAATTCTTGTTGAAAAGAAAATCTAGTATACCTTTGCCTGAGTGGAGTTCATTTATATCTGGATTGCAAAGACCAACTACACCACCTCCTAATAGCTCATCTTCTCCTACTGTTTTTCCAAGAAATCAGAAACCAATATCATCTGTTGTCCTTTCTCATACCTCAGTTCTTGTCATTATGGCTGGAATTGTTCCACCTCCACGTCCTCCTGTTGCACCTGCAATATATGCTTCACTTTTCCTCCCTGTTGTTCTTCATGACCTCCCAAGTAAATACTCAACTAGAATTAAAACCTTTGGTAGTGAAGAGGAAATAAAAGCTGAGGAACATGTAGATCAATTCAATGATTTCATTGATAGAGAGGAGGTAGACCATGAAGATGTTAAAATGATATTATTTTCTCAAAGTTTCACTAGTGAAGTAAGAAAATGGTTTAAAGCCCTAGCTCCAGCAAGCTTGCAAAATCGGAACCAGTTTGAATATAGCTTTTTTTAAGAAAATGGGGGAATAGAACAAATCCAGTGCAAGCCCTGATTGAATACAACAGTTTAAAAAGAGCCTTAGATGAATCTATCCAAGATTTCTCTAATAGGTTTAACAAAGTTTATAACTCTATAACTGCTCATCTTAAACCTCCCCGGCAGCTGCTCAATTACACTATGCATAGGCATTTGATTATGATTTCTCTATTCTGCTTAGGAAAGGAGAGTCTACTTCTCTAGCAGAAATGAAAAATGATACTGTGATACATTTGATATACTTCTTTTGAAGAAATATATACTCCATATGAAGAATACATGTTTTTTTCCTCAAGGGATATTAGAAAATAAGGATTGAATCCATTACATTTGATATATTTCTTTTATAGAAATATATACTCCATATGAAGAGAAATATATACTCCATATGAAGAATACATGTTTTTGTCCTCAAGGGATATTAGAAAATAAGGATCAAATCCATTACAAGGATCCACCCATTATGATCACAAAATATCACATACGAGAATTTAATTCATATGGGGATGATAACAACATTTATTCCAAGCACACAAGTTCATCTAACAGACAGGCACACATATCATAAAAGTAAACATAAGAAGTCGTTCATCATAGATTCTAGCACTTGAAAATTTATTGCATACTCATAGCATGTTAAAACAAAAATTGGGTGGCATAATTCCCATCCATCACTAACTAGTTTATTCTCCCATTCCAAACCAAGGGTACTATTCCCCTCAAAATAAATATATGACACACTAGACAACTATCAGTTACCTCCTCATAATAGTGTGCCGCTCAAGTGGTACTATACTACATGTGCCTACATTAGGATCGTTTAACTCATAGAACTTGTGCTATCACATCCCTTTCAAAAATTAGTCTAGTCAACAATGCATACCCTCAATCATTTAGTGGTATGATGCATCAAGGTCAAGTTACACTTTGCCTTAGTCTAAATAATAGTATTCATATATTCTTAACCCTCCCCAATAAAATGCATGATTAATGAGGGCAATGTATACCCTCAATCATTTAGTGGTATGATGCATCAAGGTCAACCCTTTGGCTTAGTCTAAATAATAGTATTCAGATATTCTTAACCCTTCCCAATAAAATGCATGATTAATGAGGGCTATTGGCACAATATCTAGAAATAAATATAGTAGATGATCAATATTGATAATTAAAATATCATATGCTATGTAATTGAATTAAATGAAAAAATAAAATCCATTTTGGATGCAAACTAAAACAAATCGAAAAGGAAGCTCTAAATTACCTTTGTATTTCATACCCTCACATAGGTAACCTTCAATGTGGATTGGAAATAAGACCTAATGTGCAAAGTCATATAGGTAGAATATGTTTCCCTAGCCTCCACCACTTCCCCATCTCAATAACTTCCCCTAATAATGCATCATTGGCTCTTGAGGATACATACATGTGGAACTAGGGTGGACATTTTCTCCAATAAAAATGTATAAATCAATGTCATAAAATAAAAATTACTTCCTATCACCCTATCATAAGAATGTTATTGAAAGTTTAGCACGATCAGTGGAACATACCGACACGTAATAAGTCCCAAATACCATGCTCTTAGTGAGCATAATCAAAACCCCTAATATATTGTGAGGAGAATGATATACCGATAAGAAAAATACCCATACTACCCTAGCTTGTGTCTCCAATCACTCTAGATATAATATTTTTATTGATTGTGCCATCCATGACCTTATCGTTTTGATTACTACGGGCCAACACCAATCTAGCATATTAGAAATTGTATATAACCACCATCAACATAATTTTATTCCAAATGAAAAAATCTCTTTGTACAATTTTTATATTATTTATACCTCCCAAATTGGAGTGGGATACTACAACAAAGAAGCTTTGGGATCTATTCTAGTAGGTGAGATTAAATTTAAGGACTTTCATCTGATGGTTCTGTGGCATCTTAACTAGGTTGAAATTTATTATATGTAGTAAATGTTGATTTTTTTTAATCAACTTACTCTAGACATTGGTATTCCTCTTTATCTTCACATGGAGCTTCAGCTGATGTTATATCACATGAGATTTTATCACCACCAACCCCCACCGCCACTTTCAAGCCATCCATAAAATGCCACTACACCAATCCACACTACACTAATCTAGATTGTAGTAACCAAATTTGTTACATCTATTATTTCTAAATATACTATTGTTACATTTATTGTGGGTACATCTATAGTTTTTTCATCCACATGTGTTGCATCCCCAATAACTACCTTAGATCAAGGTATGCAACTAATGAATATCTCCCATTATGGAAGGTAAATCTCTATCATTGCTAGAGAAATTCATGGGAATATCATTAGTTGATGAAATCCTTATCCATCATATATTGAGTTTATTTTAGAAATTTTTAAAATTTCATTAACGGATACTTAAAACTATTGTATGGATGAATGATAGAGAAGCTTGGGAGGAGGGAAATGCTCTAGATACTAGCAATCTCATTTATAGTGAATTATTTTTTATAAAAATCAAATCATATTTATAAGTTTGTTAATTGATAAAATTGTGGAAAAGAACTTAAATAAAGGGTGTTTCTTTTCTAGTCTCCAAAAAGGTGCACTACTCCTCAATGCAAGAAGACTCAAGTTTCCTTAAGCTTGAAAAAGAGGAATATCATATTTAAGTATGCACCTAGTTGTGGTGAAGGTGGTACTCGTTAGTGAGTGACCCATTATGTATATTGGCATGAGGTTCCCATTATGCATTTTGGTGGGCATGAGGTGCATTGTGTCTTCAAAATGAGTTGCCACTATTTTCCAATTTCGACAAGATATAGCATTTTGTATCTTGGGTACAATGTGTTATTCTATAAAAAATATACATTATTATCAATTTTCAAATCAAATACATGGCTTTGGACACGTATAATAAATTGTTTATAGCTTAATTTTTGAACAATATTTTGTTATTATTCAATTTGTTATTTATTTGAATTTGATGATGAAAACCATAAAGTAGACTGGCATCATGTTTTATATCCCTTAAACCATTATTGCCTAGTTTTAATATGTAACTATTTAGCTGTTGAAATTTACTCACCCTTGTAAGAAATCTACACTAGTAAATTAGTAAAATACTAAGGAAAAGATCCATATATTCCCTCTTGACTGGTCATTTTTATTTTCCAATTCACCCCACTTCTCATAGTCTATAATTTGGATTTTATTTCTTGATATATATATATATATATATATATATTTCACACTAGGTTGGAATCGGTCATTTATACTTCAAGAGTAGATCATCGAATTCCACTAATAGTTTTAGGAACAACATAGTTTTTTACTCACTCAATGCAAATTTTAACCCTAATTTTTTCATTGGATCGAGACAACTTTTTTTGGGTATAATTGTAATCATTTAACATATTTTTCATCCCCTCATTTTGCACTTCCAATACAAACTTAGTGACAGTTTTCTACACTTTTCTTATAACTAATTACCTTTTTCATCTAAGGTTTTATCTTAGTCTAAGTAGTACTCCTATAAAGTCTTTTTCAACTCTTATGTTGTTGATATTGTATTTTAATGCATTTTTGAAAAATCATGTAGACAAAGGAAAAGCCCCCTAAGGCTCCTAACAACTTTCTCTTTTACTATTTTTCTTTGTTGCATTAAATATTTAATTGTAAAACCATATCTTACTTTAATAGCTCTTAGACTCAGACTAAAAGTCATTGATATATAATTATTA
Source organism: Pinus albicaulis (assembly GCA_034641835.2). NCBI lineage: Eukaryota > Viridiplantae > Streptophyta > Pinopsida > Pinales > Pinaceae > Pinus > Pinus albicaulis. The sequence continues at coordinate 1,642,502,325 of CM076582.1, forward strand.
CAACAAAACATATTTATTGATATATAAAAATTATCTGATTTATTGCTTAAAACAAAAAACAAACTCCAAAAAAAATGTTTGTTTCCATTATATTTTAGTGAATTGTTTTTGAAACCATTGCAATTATTTTTTTTTTATTGACAAGGAAAATGAGAAAATTAAAATTCGTCTATTTTATTTCTATTAAACACAATATCATTCACATTCTATTTCGATTTTAATCCACCAGAAATTTTAGAGATTTTGTATCATCAAAAAAAAATGATTGGGTAATCAAAGCAAATGCATATTATTTCCCAGCCATGAGCATCAGAGTTGTTGGCATATTGATAATGATCCACATCAGATTTGATGGAGAAAACGAGAGGAAAAAAATAAAAATATTGTTTATAGGACAAAATTTTGAAAGCTTGGAAGGGAAAGAGAAAAGAAAAAACAAAAGTTTCTTGCTGAATGTGTTTGAAGAAAAAGTTACAATTAACATTCTATTTCGATAGATTTTTAATTAGCTCATCAAGGAAAATGCATATGATTTTTAATCTATGAGCATTGGCCTATAGGTAAGTTATCGGCATTGATTTGGCTGTTTAGATGAAGAAACTAGAAAATTGATAAAACAGTTATGATAAACATATAATTTCTGTTTTAATTCTGTATAAACGTCTCTTTGTATTGGGGATTTTGTATTTGCAGAAAATAATTGAATAATCAAAGTAAATGTCGGTTATTTTCGAGTCATGAGAATCAAATTCATTGGTCCATAGGTTATCCACATTGGATTTCGCTATTTCAATGGAAGAAAACTTTTTTTTTCCAGAAGAAAAAACAACTTATTTATATTTAGTATTAGCACAGGAAATCGATAATCATACTTTGACATTCTTTCCACGATTACATCAATGACCATAAGAGAGTCTGTTCTATTGTAGTTTCTATAAGCCTATATTTTCATCCAAACACTTTTACATAGTTTTCAGTCCAGCGTTGTTGAAGAACCAAAAAACATAGAATAACCAAAAAAAATTCTATAAAACTCTCCAGCTCTTAGTTGCCAGATCGTGTCCTTTCAAAACCAGACACCATTCTATCGTTTCTTTGGAGACAGTGGTACATAAACCTGACATCACATAAAAAGGACAGCCCTGTATCATTCTGAAAACACCAAGACAAGTTCAAAGTCAAACCATAGGGATTTCAAGATCATGTGATCGGCATGCTGGAAAAATCGTTGATGGAATTTTCCTGTAAACAGTCTCCTGTTGGGGAAAAATGAAAGGGACGAGAACCTAAAACTTAAGGCTGGCGTGCTGGAAAATCAATCAATTTGGATCGAACTGATCTGAATACAACGGATCTGTGGAATTCTCCCAAGCTCCAGTGCTCCCATAGCTCCACAAATCTTTAATCAAAACTCGAAGAACTTACCTACGCTGCAAATCTGTTTGTTGCATTTCACCATTCACAGTTGCAGCCAATCCCCTATGCATGTCACTCGCACTGAAGAACTTCCCTACGTTGCAAATCCTCTGCAAATTAAATCTCAAAGTTAAGTTCACTGGAAAGGATTAAGCAAGCCACAAAATTTCTAGGAAATAGTTGAAAAATGAAATAAATGAAATAAAAAGGCTATCCTGTCCCTATTCAAAACCCTGAAAAACGAAAATGAAAGAAATAGCTCCATCGCATCCCTATGCAAAAACCTAAACCTGTTGGAGAAATTCAACGGGGAATTTTGAAATTTCAAATTCTAGCTGCCATGGGAACAGATGTCAAATCCACCACGATGGATGTATGTATGCTTCCAAATATATGCATGCGTAACCATGTTTATTTGCTGGTCAACCCGTCACATCGTTGTATTCCCCATAACATGATTATGTATGGTGAATGCGTCTCATTAAATGCTCAATAGCAGGTTGGTTATTGCTTGCCGTAGTTAGATTGATTTTTTTTCTCCAAGAAAGAAAAAAAATTTGTTATTATTAACAGTGTATATATCGTATCATTACATTCCCATCATGAGTAGATAAGAAAATCAAGATCCAGAACAAAATTTTCCACTATGACAATTTCTAAGAAGGAAGGTGTAGAAAGAAAATATGTGGGGATCATACATTATGGGGAACATTAACACCCCAACCAAATTTCGAGTCCAGGTTGAGAAAAAACCAACAAAGCAGCGCTTAAAAAGGGGAGATATTGCCATCTGTAACTGAACTCATCATAATTTAAGGAAAAAGCAAAGATGACTGGCAAAAAAAATTGGCTCGCTTGATGTGTCTTTTATGGACCCTGATGAAAGCAGTTAAAAGACGATTGCAGCATATTAGAAAAAACCTATGTAATAATGACCAACAGCATGTAAACAAAGTGATATAAACCGGCCCTCCTATGCGCATATTTTTGACATTCAGGTGTCAATCTTCTGAACCGGCTCACTTGAGAAAACAGGTGAGTGAACACGTGACATCAGTAGAAAATAATATGTTGTGTAACTGTGGTACGATCCAAAATATAAAACCGGCTCTTCTGAAATTAAGATTGTCATATCTTATAAGAACTGTGGGCAGCCTCGCTTGCGGAGAAAAACAGAAATAGGGGACCCCTTTAACAGGTACGCTTGCCGGCATCTGTAGAATCACTGTAGTAGATAAGGGGAAAACAGATATATATGTTGATAATGTAGACCAACGCCCCGTAATCATTTAGCAGACCGATAGCACAAAATCATCTGTACTGTCACGATATGAACCAGGCTCGCTTGTCAGCCCCTATGATTGTAGACAGGCATCGGATGTTGAATCAACAACTGGTAGATTGTCCGAAGTGTAGGATTTAACAGTCCAGTCGGCACTCGTGAAAATGTTGGCTCGCTTGTCAAACAGACAGACGTTAAGATTGACAAAATGCAGGCTCGCTTGATAGTGACTATAGATTGACGATAGAAAAAGAAGCAACCATAAACAGTAGAGGATTAGCAAAAAACAAAAATCCAAAGCTTGGAAACAAATTACTGGCAGATAAGATCGGTAGCATAGAACTTTATGGAATAGGAGTGGAAGACTGCCATGATTGAACGCCATCCCTGTATTGTACCACCTGGATATAACCGAATTCATCATCTAAGCCCATCTTAGACAGTCCATCAGCACGTGTATTCAGTTCTCTGAATATGTGGGAAATAGGAGGGGTTCCCAGACCATGCCATAGACGATGAACTCTGCCAATCCATCCCTGGAGATCAGGAGATCGAATTTGAATGCTTCCCATGAGGCATCCAATGACCATTTTAGAATCACCATATATATGAGCCTCTGCTAACTCCATGTTGACAGCTGCATAAAGCCCTCCCCAAAGTGCCATGAGTTCCGCCTTGCTGTTGGTACCTGGACCACCATTCCAGTGCATGTGGATCCTATCTCTACCCGATAGTTTTATCCAGACGCCACAACCCATGTTTCCATCTTTGCAAGCCCCGTCAAAATAAATAGCAGGTAAAGCAATCTCGTGAGGTCTAATCCTACGAGATCCGTCAGGGGTTTTAGTATGTCCGGTGGGTAGCTCTTCAATCCATCTCATAATGGCCCAGTAGATGTCAGGGATGTTAATTGGAGTGTCATCAAAAATAAGTATGTTCCTGGCAATCCATACTTCCCAAATTAAAAGGAATGGCAGCGATCTGAATTTGTTCTTTTCGGAGTCCCATGTTTCTGCAACTGATATGAAATCCGTCGGAACCCATGTCGCATCTATGAAATGAGCAGAGAAGAGCTTCCAAAGTTGAAGGGTGACGGTGCATTCAAAGAAAAGATGCGCAGTGGTTTCCTCCGAACGCCCACAAAGGTAGCATTTGCTAGGCCCCTCAAAACCGCACTTGAGCAGATTATTCCAAGTGAGGATTTTATCCTGCCATGTTAGCCATCTGAAAAGGATGATTCTCGTGGGCAGAGGCCTCTTCCAATATGGGTCAAAATATCTGGAGATTTGGTCAAAGTATACCCGTGAAATGATTCTGTGATATATATCACGGACAATAGGATGGTTGTCGTCTGTCGGTCCGTCCCAAATAATGTTGTCGCCGCCTATTGAACGACAAACTCCCGCAGATCGAAGAGATAGAGAGAACTGCTCCCATTCAGTGGCGTCCACACCATGTAGCCCTAACTGAGCAGCGTTTTTAAAGATAGGTGCATCGAAGGACCAAGAATATATAGTTTGTGACAGGAAAGAAATGCCCGATGTGCCAATCTGTGGGTGAGGCGGATTGAAGGTTTGGAATTCCTGTCGAATCCTTGCATGTTGATATCCCCAATTGGAATACGCCCTCCATCCTGGAACAACCATGTCAAACAATCAGCTGTGTGTCCTAGAACCTTCTTAAAACTGCCCCAGATGACCGAGAATGTCGCAGGCATATTGAACTCATGACAGAGTAGCTTATGAAGAGTGTCACCGTCCAGATATTTGTATGTAATAATTGCAGACCAGATTCCAGTGCCAGTTATGGCGCGCCAGAAAGACTTCATGAGAAGGGCGATGTTAAAAATTCTCGTGTCCAAGATTCCCCATCTGCCATGGGACTTTGGTCTGCATAGAGAATCAAGCCGGACGAGATGAAATTTGTGTGAATTGGCAGATCCGTTCCATAGGAATCGTGCAATGATTCTATTGATATCAGCAACAATGTTTGAAGGGAGATAGAATAAATGGCCCCAATAAACCAGAAGTTGGGATAACACCGCCTGTATCATTATATATCGACCGCCCAGTGTTAGCCATCCGTGTGTCCAATGTGATATTTTCCTCCTGAAACGCTCAACCAGCCATAGCCAGTCCGATCTCCTGTAACCGCATGGTTTAATAATATATCCAAGGTATTTTATGTCCTCTGTAAGCAATTGGGTGCCGATACCAAGAAAGTCAGCTATGAAATGGATCTCGCACTCATCGCCAAACTCATATAAGATGAAAGACTTGGCTTTATTAATGCAAAGTCTTGTGGCTGCAGCAAATCTAGTTAGCAAAAAGAGAACATAAAACCAATGATTTCTTTTGAGTGATCCAAATAGTAACATATCATCTACAAATAAAGTATGCGAGGCAGATAAAGATTCAGAGAAATGAAACCTGGAGATGAATCCCTTTTGAGTAGCCATGTTCATCAGCTTACTGAAACCATCCATAACAAGAATGAAGATAAGTGGTGACAGAGCGCAGCCCTGCCGGAGACCCCGACCCGCCTCGAAGAATGTAGTAGGTAGCCCATTGACAATGATCGCATAACGGACAGAAATGATGCAGGACATAATCCATCGGATAATCCTGAGCGGCAGGCCGATCTTCAACAGAACCAGGCGTATATAAGACCAATCCAGTGTATCATAAGCCTTATATAAGTCAACTTTCATTATCAAAGCCTCTTTTTTTTGTGAATGAATGGAGTGAAAAATTTCTTGAGCAACAGCAATGGCGTCATGAATTGACCTACCAGATAGAAAGCCATATTGTTCTGGAGCAATGTGGATAGATAAGGCCACTTTCAATTTGTTAGCAATAATTTTGGATGTGATCTTATGCATCAGGTTACAAAGAGCAATAGGGTGGAATTCTTCAAAAGTAGAAGGATTGGCATTCTTCGGTATAAGAGCAATAAAAGTTGAATTTAAATTTGATGGCATATGTCCTGTGGTTCTAAATAGTTCTGTCATCTCCGTCAACTCATCCGGCCTCGTCACATTTGCCGAAAAGCACAATAAACAACCATAAACACAATCCTGAGCCCCCACTTTGTTCGCCAGGCTTATTTCCTCTGCCATAGGCCCATAAATGCGCCTAGGCAGCAAATGCCCGCCGTCAGATTAAAGTTGTAGATCATCTGACGGCCAGCATTTCCTGCCTGGGTGCATTTATGGGCGTATGGCAGAGGAAATAAGGCTGCAGTGCCAGGAGTCAGAGTAAAATGGTTAAAAAAAAAATGAGTAGAATGAAATTTTTTATTATTTTTCATTTTTATTTTTTATATATATTTTTTAATTATCGTATAGTTTTTTTAATTTGTTTTATTTTAAAAAAAAAATGAATTTAACTTTTTTCAATTGTTTTTATTTTATTTCTAAAAAATGAAATAAAATATTCTAAAACAAATTTAATTTTATTATATATATTATTTTGTTTTATTTCAAACTATATATTTATTTATTTATTTATTTTCTTTCCTTTTTTTTAATTAATTTTAATTTGTTTTATTTCTAACAATTAAAAAAAATGAAATTAGAAAATTTGAAATTAAAACTAAAATTTTAGAAATTAAAAAATAAATAAATAAATAACAATTTATTCTTGAAAACTATTAGACATTATTTTTCAAAGTTTGCATATTTACTAAAAATCTAAAAATAAATTTTTTTATTTTTTATTTTTCCTACCTACCCTACTTTAATTATTTATTAAAAATCACTAGGTGAAATCAAATTTCCAATGTAACCATACACGTAACAATATTACAAATATGTTCATTATCGATTTTATAGCTGAAAAAATAAAAATATGCAAAAGTAAATAAATCTAAGCTGGTGTAATTGGAAACTACCTAAATAAAAATAAAAAGGCGGATCTAATCGAATATTTACTTGGAACCATTGTTCGATAAAGCTTTTGTAGGCACGATTTTCCTCCTTTAGATCATGCGCCACTCCTCGTTGTCCTCCTCAATCTCCTGCTTTTCTAATTGTTTTTCATCAAATGTACAAGATTTTTCATATGTAGATTCATTCTCTTTTGGAGGAGTAATTAAGCTTTACTGCTAGGATTTAAGTGAGTTGTTCCAAACATATACTCATTGTTAAATCATTTTAAAAACACTAACAATCACTCTTCACGGTTGTAGAAATCAAATGCTCTTGCACAAAAATCAAACTTGCGAAATTAAACATACTTGCAGAAATTGAAATTCACACTTGCAGGGAAAAGTAACCTATACCTCAATCCATCGTGCTTCCTCGACTAACGGCGCCAAAATGTTGGGTGAAACTATCGTTGTCAAATAATTTCCCTAACATAAATATCAATGCGAGGGTTTCGTAGACTTACGAAGCACATGCGGTGGAAATGCGAGATTGAAGTTAAACTAGCCTAATCTAATGCTTTCGTCTCTTATTCAAGATACGATGCTGACGGAAGAGGCTCCTAACTTAGGATAACACAGGTCGTCCTTTCCCCGAATTATTGCCCTTAAGAATAGAGGCTAAAGAAGCGGTAGTTAGTGATGTGTAGAAAGCAAGAGAAGAGGCTCCTAACTTAGGAGAACCTTATCATCCTTCCTCCACAATTCCACTTTGCCATGACATTACCACCGCATCATATCAAAAAACTGGAAATGTGCAATTGTATAAGATAAAAACAACATGTGAAGAATAACCATGTGTCAACATATATTAATGATGAAGAAAAACAATGAAAGATTACAAACCCAAAACTTATTCTAATTCTCCTCTCTATCATATCTCTATTTCTATATTCCATTACATATCCTTGCATTCCCTATATATCAAAATGAAGAGAGAGCACTCTCTTTTATACATGAGTGCTTTGAAAACAAGATAAGCAACTCATAATTACAAATCCACTTTTCTCTCAACCAATATCCCTATAATTACAAAATATGATCCCTTGAATCCTCACTCATCTCTCACAAATCTTGGATGAGATATGTTATCCAAATCTCCATAATCTTCTCTTGGAATCTCCAGTGATCTTCTCCTTGGAATATCCATGATCTTATCCTTGGAATAAGCTTGAAAATTATCCTTTGAGTTCTTGAAATGGTTGAGGAAATATTTGAGAAGATTTTTTGAATAATCCTACACATTACAAAGCTCATCCACATTTGAGATATTAATGAAATACGTTAATTTTCCAATAATTAATCATAAATTCCCTTATAATATTAAAAATAAATAAATTGGAAAATAATGAGGTGAACCCATGAAAATGGTATGATGAATGGTTAAATGAGGTGATGGAGTGTGAGAAATGGAGAGGATAAACATGATGAAAATGTGACAATTACAAGACCCAAAAAAAACACTTCCTTACCTCTGCCACAACATGATCCACAAATCAGAAACCCATAGTTTAGGAGGCCTCGGCATCAACAAAGACAGAGAAAATGGAAATCAGCCTCACCTTCAAGTGAGGCCTCCCTTTCAGCAGAATTTGATTGATGAAGAAGAAACTTACCCTGAGATTCAAGAAGATATTATCCACTGCCTAGATGAAGATATCTCTGGGATGTTTCTGACTAAGGAGGAGCATGATGAGTCTGTTCATGATTTGAATAAATATGAGGGACAATCTAATTACCTAAAGGGTTATCAGCATGTTATATTTGAAATGCAGAAGAAATACAATCTTAGAAATAGAAATTTTCCCATCACTACAAACAAAACTCAGCCAAAGAAGGATGTGCCTAAAGCAATTGAGCCCAAAAAATAACCACCAATTCCACCTCCTGTCAAAGAAAATGAAAATTTCTCTTCTACTTTCAGTTTAGAAAATGAAATCTCCAAAATTAAGATTCTTGTCACATTTGGAGAAATTATCAAGGTCAATAAGTACAGAAGCAAAATTGTGAAGATGTTGAATTCTCAACCAGGAGCTTCAGATATCCTTAATCTACAAGAAGACCATCCTACCATCTACCTAGGACCAAGGTTTGAAGATGAGCAGAATGAAAAACCCCCCCCCCTTCTATGTCAGCCTTAATATTCATGATATGACCTTACACAATGCCATGTTGGATTCGAGGGCTTCTCATAACCTCATGCCTAAGGTGATTATGGAGAGGATGGGTTTGGAGATCACTAGGCCATACAAAGATTTATTTTCTTTTGATTCTAAAAGGGTCCAATGCATAGGACTGATCAAAGATATTGTTGTTGGTTTGGCACAAGTTCCTGCCAAGACAGTGGTGATGGACATTGTGGTGGCAGATATTCCCCCCAATTTTGGTATGCTCTTATCCAAATCTTGGGCAACAAAAATCAAAGGCACCATGCAGATGGACATGACATATGCTACCATAAATGTTTTTGGTGAGCAGAGAAGGTTCTACAAGGAGATTAGGATGGCCTACATGGTAAGAAGCAAGGATAAACCTCAAAATTTTCCCATTTATGATGTTGAAACTGAATTAGGATCAGCAATTCTTTTCAATGAGCTAACTGATGAAGCAAAAAGTGAAGGGAAAATAGAAAATCAACAAGTTGAAAAATCAGGAAATTGCAGAAGAGAAAGCAGAGGTCTGGTGGCTTCTACACTTTTATGGATCTGCTGGAAGAGAAGGGGCTGAAGCAGGCATATGGATCACTACTCCTGATGATGAAAGTAAGTTTTATTATTTTAAAATTAACTTTGACTGTACAAATAATATGGTTGAATATGAATCTTTGTTTTTGGGTTTGGAAATTTTGAAAAGATTGGGTGCCAAGAAGATATCAGTATGTGGGGATTCGGAGTTGGTAATCAAACAAGTTGAAGGATTATACCAAAATAAGGATGTAAGGATGAGAGCTTACAGAAATTTGATTATGGAAATGATTGAATTTTTTCAAGAATATACATTTATTGTGAAAACTAGAGATCAAAACTCAGTGGTTGATTCTCTAGTTGTTTCAACAAGCTTGTTTGTCATCCCTACACATTCTACTGAGAAGTATGTAATTGAAGTCCGGCACAGGCCTGCCATCCCAGATAATATCATCCATTGGCAAGTGTTTGAAGATGACCAGCAGGTCAGAAATTTCATAGAGTTAAAGGAGGAATTTGAAAACACACAAGTAGATCAGCAAAACATGTTTGTTGAAATTAAGGTTAATTCTGAAGTTTTACAACTGAAAAATAATTGTATACCCAAGGGCCTTATTCCACTTGAGAAAAATTTTGATCAAAATGATGTTTTTAAATCTCCTAAGATGCAAGTTGATGATGAGGAGGTAGAAACTTGTAATCTTGGTACATCCACAACACCTAAAATGGTAAAGCTTTCCAAATTTCTTTCTATGGGGATGAAGAAGAAATATATTGATATGATGAAGAAATACATTGATGTTTTTGCATGGAGCTATGTTGATCTGAAAAGGTATGATCCTACTATTATACAACATACTATTCCTATCAAAGAGAATGAGAAACCTTTCAAAAATAAATTGAGAAGGATTAACCCATTGCTCATGCCTCTGATTGAGAAGGAGATTAAGAAAAATTTTGAGGCAAAGATCATTGTTCCTATAAGATTTTCAAAGTGGCTTGCTAATCTGGTACTAGTCAGAAAGAAGAGTGGTGAGATCGGAATCTTTATTGATTTTAAAAATTTAAACAAGGCTTCCTTGAAGGACAACTATCCTCTTCCCAAGATGGATCAAATTTTGCAGAATATTGTTGGCTCTCAAAGGATGTCCATGCTGGATGGATTTTCAGGTTATAACCAGATATTGGTACACCCAGAAGACCAAGAGAAGATTGCTTTTACCATGCCATGGGGGACATTCATGTACGCCGAGATGCCTTTTGGTTTGATGAATGCAGGAGTGACCTTTCAAAGAGCAATGGATATTGTCTTTGCTAAAGAGAAAGATATATCAGTTGTATTCTACTTGGATGACATAACTATGTTTTTAAGAAGAGAGGAAAGTCATCTGAAGCTTTTGGAGAAAATTCTACAGAAATGTAGAAGATTTGGTATCTCTCTTAACCCCACTAAAACTATTTTTGCTCTAACTTCTAGAAAATTGCTTGGACATATTATATCAAAGGATGGGATAAAGATTGATCCCAATAGATTTAATGTTATTCAGAAGATAGACCTGCCAAGGAATAAGAAAGAAATTTAGTCCTTTCTTGGGAAGGTAAACTTTGTTAGAAAGTTAATCCCGAACTTTGCAGAAATTGCCAAGGACATTACCAAGATGTTGAAGAATGGAGCTGATATTAAGTGGATTGTTGAAGCCAAGAAATCATTTGAAGAGATAAATAAAGCCCTCACTCAAGCTCCAGTGCTTATTAGTCCAAATTTTTCAAGTGTGTTTCTGGTTTTCACATTTGCATCTGAAAATACCATAGCTAGAGTTTTATTGAAAAAAGGACAAGGTACAGAACAACCAATTTCGTTCTTTAGTAGAACTCTTGCCAACTTAGAGCTAAAATATAATATTTTGGAAAAACAGGCATATGCTTTGATCAAAGTTATTAAAGACTTCAGAATTTATATTTTGCACTCTCGTGTCATTGCATTTGCACCTAACACTGTGGTTAAAGATATTTTGACACAAGCTGATCCTGATGGCAAGAGAGGGAAATGGATAGATACTTTTCTGGATTATGACATAGAAATCAAGCCTACAAAGTTGGTGAAAGGACAGGGGTTAGCAAAATTGATGGCACAATCAAATTTTGAATGTCTTGACATGAATCTCATTGCATAAATTTCAAAGTTGTCAGAGGAAGATGAAGAGTAGATACCTATTGAAGAGAAGTTCATTTTATCTGAGTGGTACAAAGATATTATCTTTGTCTTGCATCATCACAGAGCTCCTTCAGAGTTGACCAAATAAAAATCAAGGTTTGTGAAGCTGAAATAATTAAGATACTACGTTGTAAATAAGAAATTGTATTGGAAAGATACCAGTGGAATCCTTTTAAATTGTTTGTTGGAAGAGGAAGCTGAAAAGGTTATTGAATAATTTCACAAGGGAGATTGGGGAGGACACCACTACTAGAAAGCTACAGCAAACAAAATACTCATAGCAAGTTACTATTGGCCCACCATGTTCAAGGATTTCTTCGAGAAGATCGTTGCTTGCCATGAATGTCAAATTTTTAATGGTAAGAAAAAATTGATTCCTTTACCTTTGATGCCAATATATGTTGAGGCGCCTTTCCAACAATGGGGGTTGGATTTTATTGGTGAAATACACCCATCATCTTCAAGGCAGCATCACTGGATCCTGACAGCCATGGATTATTTTACTAAATGGATCGAAGCAATCCTAACAAGACAAGCTACTGATTCAATCATCATTCAGTTCTTGGAGAACAACACTTTGTCCAGATTTGGTTGTCCTATGAAAATTATTACTGACAATGCACAAGCTTTTAAATCCAAAAAAATTAATTAGCTTTTTTCGTCAGTATCATATAACACTTGGACATTCAACAACCTATTACCCCTAAGGTAATGGCCTTGCATAATCCTCTAATAAAAGTATGATGAGAATTATCAAAAAGGTGTTGCAGGAAAACAAGAGATCATGGCATATGAAATTGAAATATGCTCTTTGGGATGATAGGGTCTGTACAAAGCGATCCATTGGTACATCACCTTATGAACTAGTGTATGGAGCTGAAGCAATTTTTCCCACTTCCTTGGGAGTTCCTGTAATGAAACTGCCCAATGCCATTCAGAGGATGATAAACCAGCTCATAGCATTGCAAGAAAAAAGAGAGGAGGTATACAACAGTCATCAACAATCACAGAACAAAGTGAAGAACACATTTGACAGAAAAGTCAAAGAAGAAATTTTCCAGATTCAAGATATAGTTTTAAAGTGGGAAGCCAGAATTGAGGAAACGGGGAAGCATGGAAAGTTTTAAATCATCTGGAAGGTACCGTTTGTAGTAGTTGCATATCATGGCAACAATACTTATCTACTTCAAGAGATGGATGGACAACTTTGTGCTGGAGGACCTATCAATGGCAGGTTTCTAAAGCACTACTCTTAAATTTTACTGACTCCATTGTATATATTTCATTTTAGTATGTTGTTCTGCTAATAAATACAGGCTGATCATCAAACTTGAGCCCGAGGAGAAGGTCGTAAGAGTTTGAAGAAGGCTTGGTGAATTTTAGAAGTTTTATTTTCAAAAAAGGATAACACTGGAACTACATGCTCTTTGTTGTACCACAGGGGCACACCATCCCTAGTGGAGCCACTGTTATCACTCATTAGTTTTAACGCTTTCATTGATAGGGTCCTACATGTCATTCACCTAGGTTCGTGTTGTCTCATAAGTCATTTTCATGAAATTTTTGAAAAAAATTGCATTTGGTGATGTCTACCTTAACTCTTAAACCCACCTCTAACCATGTCATACCAGTGAAATCAACCTCATCTCAGCTAGTTTTCATCCCCATGCTTTTTACTCACAAAAGATTCCATCTGTTAGTTTTTCATAGTTTCATAGCGAATTATATGGCAAATCAGTATATTTCGCTACGAAACTGCCAAACAATTCCATAGCGAATCTGTCAATAGTTAAATGGTTTTCACTACGAAACTGGGTTTTTTTGCAGAAAGTGTCAGAGTGGTGTGAGGTGTTTATTTTCAATAATACAAAGAAAGGGTGAGGTCATTTGATTTTGTTCTCATGATTCCCAAACATGCAAAGCTGTATATGTTGTCATTATTATCTTTTATGATCACATGTGTCATCATTAAACTCCGAGTTGTCAAATTAATTTTAAAACTTTATCCCCAAGCTACTTTTTATCATTCAACGTTCAATCCTTGCACATGAAGTATCTCACTTTCCCTATTTGAGAGCTGCTTCACCACACAAATCAGGTTGTTGTTCGAATTTGATTCTGCAGGTATCATCATCAAGCGAGGTAGGGAAGAGTATAAAGCATCATGGCATCGAAGAAGAAAAAAAATAAGGGAGGTTATTGCGTAAGATATGAACCGATGGATTTGAAGTTGCTGAATGAAGATCCCACTACTATGGAGGCTTTCAGGAAGACAGGATGCCTACAGTTCTGGCAGAAATTACAGGGTTTCCATTCACAGGTATCCAAAGAATTTGCAACAAATTTTACAAGGACAACATCAAAAGTTGGGATCTTGAATTTTATAGTTTCACCAGATACCATCTCCCAAGCTATAGAAATTCCTAGAAGTGGTGAAGAATGGTTCAAAGGCACAAAGTTCAGAATGCAAGGCTGTGAAGATTTTCTCAAGCAAGAGCACAGAGGAGCTGATATGACCAATGGCATCCTCAGGGGATATATGAAAGAGAATTATGCAAAGTTGTTGTTGGTCATCCAAAAATACTTCACCTGCGAAGGGATATTCCACATGGTCTATTCCTATCACATTAGACTCCTTCTGCATTTTTTTGGTAAGAAACCACTTGAGCTACCCTTATTTTTATACAGGATTTTGGGAAAAATGTCAGATAAAGTCCAGGTCAAGACAGAGGGTAATGAAACATCAGTATTTCACCATGGTCTAATAAAATTGTTAGTGTTGGAAGAGTTGAAAAGGTTAAATAAAGATTGGACCTATTTTCTTTTCATGAGTGGGTATGAAGTAGATGCAATTAATCCAAAAAAAGTTTCAAAGCCTAAAACTACTACATCACCAGCTGCAATAGAAGAGATTGATGAATAAGGATGAGAGTTTCATGTAGAACAAATGGACATTAAAGTAGAACCTCTGCAAGAAACATATATCCCTCAGCCAACACCTGCAAAACATAAACATAATATTAGTAAACAAAGTAGTAAGAGGATAACAAGGAGTCATACATTGGCCAAAGGAAATATGGAAGACATTCTACATGCAATAGATATTGAGGAGTCCCCAATAATGCAAGCAGAAGATAATGAAGGTGATGGAAGAAAATTGAAAAAAGGTAAGTCTGTCAAGAAATTGGATTTTACAGGAGAGGATGTTGGCTTCATATTTCAGCCAAGGAAGCCAATGACCAAGTCACAGATTGCAAAGAGGCCATGGAAAGAAAAAGAGAAGGAAAATTCAGTGAAGGTATGCATCCAGGAAACATCATATATTTATCCCCAGCAACAGAAGAAGTTGTCACTATGCAAAGAAAGGGAAAGGAGAAGATGGTTGGAAAATCAGAAACAGAAATCCTCACAGAAAAACTAAGAGAATCAAGAAAAGAAATACTTGAGTTGAAGTTAGAAGCAGAGAAGCACAGGTCTAAAAAGTCTAAGTTTAATCAAATGATGAAAACATGGTACAATCAACTCCCAAATGTTTCAAAATCTATCAGTAATGCTAAAAGACTGCTGAAAAGGACCCAGCCTTTAAGACTTACGGCCAAACATACTAGGAGGATGAATTTTCACCTGCAAGCTGAAAACATATCATTACAAAATCAAGTGGAAGACCTTCAGGAACAAATGGACATGATTCAAGATGAACTGGAGAAGAGAGGACTGGAAATGAAAGTGATTGAAGAACCTGAAGGTCAACCTATTATTAATGAAGATGAAACACCCAAGGACTGAAGAGTTGGGCTAAGACATTTTTTTAAGGTTTATAGCTTGCAAGTGACATAAATTTTGGCCTAAAAGATAAATTTTTGAAGAAAGTTACAAAATCTACAATTTCTTCCTTATTAGGCAGTTTCGTACCAAGCTCCAGGCTTGAAGGCTGAAAAATGCTACGAAATTTCTGAAGATTTCTTTTGGCCTTTAAAATCATTTTTATGAAGAACTAAGGAGGGAGGTTGACTGTATTTAGATATTTTTACCTAACAAATGTTTTTGACCAGCAGAGGTGGCAAAAGGAAGGGTGAAAAGACAAAAACGAGCTCGCTACTAAACTACGCTACGAAAATGCCTAAAGATGCTTTGTTTTGCAGCGAGGTGTTTTTGAAGGGTTTTTGAAGGTTCAAAGGGAATATGGAAGACTAGAAAGCCACGTGGAGGCATCCAAACAAATAAGGAGACATCTCAGCAAATATTCATCACTTGACATATGTAGCACTCATACAAAACAACATGAAGACAAAATGATAGTTATTGTTGATCCTTTTCTAGAAAATAGGAAAATTGTTGCTAAATTCTTGGAAAGAACATTTATGTCTTATGTCATGGAGAATGCCATTCGAGCATCTGATATTTATCTATGAAATGGTCGCACTATTATAGAAGTGGAAGAAATAAATGTAATTAGCGTCCCATTAGGAGAGAAACTCTTAAATTAATAGGTGTCTTTTTATGTTCCAGAAATAGAGTTGTCAGTTATGATTAGCTGTCAGAGTCAAGGTTCGATGATCCATCATCCTATGTAATGTAAAAGAGTCTATTTATAGATAGAAGATTGAATATCAAAGGGTTGGAGAGTATTGTACTACACTGTTATTTTTTGTAAAACTTTCAGCTTCAGTAATAGATAGTGGATGTTTTGGCCCTCTTCACCTGAGATTCGAATGAAGTGTTCAATGAGTTATTTGTCTTGTATCTTTCATGTTTAATATCTGCAGTTAGTTTATATCTAATTACTCAGAACTCATGGAAACATGCTATGAATTCCTTTCGATGTTAAACTGTTGTTTTCTTCCTGTATTGTGTATGTGTACCATCTTTTAATTGAAACTTCCATTTGCCTCAGTTTCCAGAAGAAGGATCATTTCATTGACTTGTCTGATGTTGACTCCATTTGCCCAATGGTAGCAGTTCTTTACATTTTCAACCTACAATCAATAATAATAAATTTAGAGTCATAGAGTTAGTGATCTAATTTAGTTTTCATTGAGAATCATAAGTTACCTTGAGAGAGCCCTCTTAGACTGAAGAGGCTAATCTTCAGTTCAAAGTTGGTTCAAACAGTTACTCTAATTTGTGATGCAGGGGCATTTGAGTCTAGTCAGCAATGTGAGAAAATTGTCCACATGTTGTGACTATAAGGGCTCGAGGAGTTCAAAGAAATGTACCAGCAAGGTGTCAATACCTTAGCTGTCTGTTGCACTTAGAGCGGATAGGGTTAGTTTAGTAACTGAAGAAGTCAAATAATTGATTTGTGTCAGTCTGTTTGGTTTCTGTTGATAGAATTATAGTAATATTATGTAATTAGGCTTTTTGTGTTAAGAATAAACCGATCCTCAAGAAGGAGCCGAACAGTCATGCAAAAGCTTATAAATATAAATCTTTGATACAGAGTAAAGGGGGGAAATTTTGCAGTAGAAGACAGAATCGAGAGGCTTTGCTCTCTGTCTTTAATAAAATTTTGGACTTGCTGATATCTATGTGTTATTGGAAATTTCAGAAAGGATTCATTCCTTCGACTTTGGGATTTCTGAGCATAAAATTGAAGAGTTTAGTTTCTATGTGAAAATCTCCTAATTACTCTCTGGAGGTATCGAAACCATGTCCTCGGTGTGTGAATTGAATGTATGAATTCTGTGTAAAAGAGTCGATTTTGTTCATTAAGCCTAGCGAAGCAATGCTCTGTTTATTTAAAGGATATTGAAACTCTGTCTAAAGTGTTGAAACCTCTGTTTGCTTAGAGCGTATCGATTGTGATAGGAACTCTGTCTGTTGGAGTGATCTCAGTTGAGATAGAACACTGTTGTTTTTTTGTTTGGTTGGACTGGATCGACGAGGTTGATTGCAGCGTCAAGCAAAGAAGACAAGTCGAAGAAATGAATTAAATTGCAGTGGAAATTCAGGGTTAACACTGTTCAAATACCGGATTTCCAGAAGACGATTTTGGAGGAGGATACCAGCAGTATCGCGCGGCATTTGGCCCCAAGGCGGTATTCACCTTTATCAACGTGATCTAATACATTTCGAACACGTCACCTCATGAATACCACCCATATCGCGTAATTTTTATGTGTTAACGTTCGGTCCTTAAAAAAACGCGATTTCGATCAGATCAGTCCTATGGAAGATCCCAGGGTAATCGCGCACAAAGCTATGCGAAGTTTAATCTGAGGTATGGCCCAGCGGTTTTGATAATATTAAATATTTATTTAATACACGAAAATTGAATATTGGGTTCGTGGGCCCAGAATAGTTAAGTGTTGTTGAAGTGTTTTATGTCAGAGATTTAATAGTCGCCCAAGTGGTTAATAGTATAAGCTCAAAGACTTAGATATTTGTTCCAAAAAGGTTTGAACGTCGATTCATATACCTTTAGTGCAATATACCAAAAAAGGGTTCAAGCAATAGTTAAAGCGCTTTTAAAAGAGGAGATATAGTTACGAGCGCTTTATTTAAAATACCAAAGGTCATATTATTTGAGAGGTTATATAACATTAGACTATGGTAATTCATTAATCAAATTCTGCGAATTTGATAAATGAAATTGAAATAAGGAAATTGAGAAGATTCCCAAGTAGAAATAAATTATTGAGAGAAGAGTGAACAACTCCCCTTAACGCTTGCACCCCAATTTTGCTATCATTTGTGGTATCAGAGCAGATTTCAAGAAATTTTTGCAAAAATTGAACCGAATTCCAAAAGCCAGAAGACTAATTCCAGCATAGTTGTCCGAGTTGCCAGAGGTGTTGCTGGTAGAAGAAGAGGCAGGCCAGTTGCCAATGCAGAAGTATTGGAGACCATGCAGGAGTTCCAAGCCAGATTGGAAGCAATGGAATTAGGACACCCAAGAGATCCTGAGGATCTTAGTGAACCTGAAACTGAAGAAGAGGCAGGAGAGAATGTTGAGATTCCTCCTGAGATGAGATTACTTAAATCTGTTCTGGGGTCTACATCCAAGCCTAGACTTGAAGTGTCAAGCTTTGCAGGAGGATTGAATCCAGAAGAATTGATAGAATGGATCAATGAGATGAACAAATGTTTTGATTATGAAGAGATAGGTGAAGACAAAAGAGTCAAGTTTGCAGTAACAAGGTTGAAGGGACATGCAGCACTTTGGTGGGATGGAGTGCAAGCAGAGAGAAGGAGAGCTGGTAAAAAACCAATCAAGAGTTGCACCAGAATGGTGGCAAAGCTGAGAGGTAAGTTTTTGCCTAGTGATTATCATCTTACATTATTTAGACAAATGCAGAATCTGAGACAAATATTGATGACAGTAAAAGAATACACAGAAGAGTTTTATAAAATAAGTATAAGAGCTGGACAAATCCAGGACACAATAGAGAAGGTTGCCAGGTATGTGAATGGTCTCAAGTTGGAGATCTAAGATGAGATAAGTATTTTGTCTCCTAAGACAGTAGAATAGGCTTATCAAATGGCCTTGAAAGCTGAAGAAAAACTCCTGAGAAAGCAGTCTTCCAAAGGAAGAGGTACTTTCCGAGGAAGGGGAAGTCAAGGTGGTAGAGGAAGGTCTACAGCACCAAGGGATGGAGCTAGCAGCAGCTCACCTTAGAATGTATCCACAGAAGGTGATGCAAGGGGCAGAAGGGGTTCCTACAGAGGAAGAGGAGGCAGAAATAGAGGAAGAGAATTGAGGTGTTACAGATGTCACCAATTGGGGCATAAACACTATGAATGCCCAGAGAATATGGGTACCGGTCAGAGAAATGCAATTGTTGCTCAGATTGGAGAAGAGGCAGCAAGGTTGTCTGAAACAAAAGAAGCAATTCTTCCAGAGAAGGGAGAATATTTGGTGGTCAATAAGGTTTTGTTGAAGCAAAAAAAAGAAGTTGCTGAACCAACACAGAGGAAGACTTTGTTCAGGAGTGTGTGCAAAGTCCAAGGGAAATGATGTCAGTTGGTCATTGATAGTGGCAGCACAGACAATTTGGTCTCTACAGAGGTGATAGAGAAACTAAAATTGAAGACAAGGGAACATCCAACACCCTACAAGGTGTCACGGCTTCATAAAGGACACCAATTGATTGTGAAGGAGCAATGTGAGATAGAATTACAGATGGGTAGCTGCAAGGACAAGATCATGTGTGATGTGATGCCTATGGATGTGTGTCACATACTGCTGGGCAGACCTTGGCAGTATGACAGAGTAGCAGTACATGATGGTAAGAAGAACACTTACAAGTTCTTTAAGGATGGAGTGCATCACACATTGATACCTATGGAGGAAGGAGAACCATCAAGCAAAAAGTCTGATCCAAAAACTTTGTTGCTGAGTGGGAAAGAGTACTTACAGCAGATTGAAGGTGAAGAGGTAAATTTTGCTTTAGTTTGCAAACCTAAAGTAGTGCTTACTCCCACAAAAATTTCTGATTTTCCAATTGAGATTCAAGAAATGTTGGAAAATTATTGTGATATTGTTGTGGATGATTTTCCTGATGAATTACCACCTGTAAGAAAAATCAGCCATCAGATAGATCTGATTCCAGGATCAAATCTGCCAAACAAAGCAGCCTACAGAATGACTCCCGCAGAGAATGAAGAAATCAAAAAACAAGTGCAGGAATTGGTTGACAAAGGTCTGATCATAGAAAGCTTGAGTCCATGTGCAGTACCTACAGTACTGAGCCCAAAGAAAGATGGAGGTTGGAGAATGTGCACTGATTCAATAGCAATCAACAAGATAACAATCAGGTATAGATTTCCTTTGCCTAGGATTGAAGATTTAATGGATTGTTTGAGTGGGCCAAAATATTTTTCAAAATTGCACTTGAAAAGTGGATATCATTAGATTAGGATAAAGGAGGGTGATGAATGGGAGACAACCTTTAAAACAAATGAAGGATTGTATTAGTGGTTGGTAAAGCCTTTTGGTTTATCAAATGCACCTAGTACTTTTATGAGGATCATGAATGAAGTGTTAAGAGAATTTATTGGTAAATTTGTAATAGTATATCTGGATGACATATTAGTTTTCAGCAAAACAAAGGAAGAACATTTAAGGCATCTTAATTATGTCTTGAAGAAGTTACATAAAGAGAAGTTGCTTATAAATTTAAAGAAGTGTTCATTCATGAAAGAAGAATTGGTATATTTGGGTTTTGTTGTTTCTGCTAAAGGACTGGAGATGGATCCAGAAAAGGTCAAGGCAATTTTGGAGTGGCCTTCACCAAGAAGTGTTTTTGAGGTAAGAAGTTTCCATGGACTTGCCAGTTTTTACAAAAAATTCATAAGGAATTTTAGCAAGATTAATGCACCTATCATTGAAACTATAAAGAAGGACAAACAACCATTCAAATGGACTGTTGAAGCTGAAAATAGTTTTCAGCTTTTGAAACAGAAGATAACTGAAAAGCCTGTTCTAGTTTTGCCTGATTTTAACAAGCCATTTCAAGTGAAGTGTGATGCCAGTGGAGAAGCTATTGGAGCTGTGTTGAGCCAAGAAGACAGACCTGTAGCATACTTCAGTGAGAAGCTGAATGAGACAAGAAGAAAGTACTCTTCTTATGAAAAAGAATTTTATGCAATTGTGCAGACATTGAAGAAGTGCAGGCATTATTTCATGTCTAAGGAATTTGTGCTATACTCAGATA
Organism: Pinus albicaulis; assembly: GCA_034641835.2. Lineage (NCBI taxonomy): Eukaryota > Viridiplantae > Streptophyta > Pinopsida > Pinales > Pinaceae > Pinus > Pinus albicaulis. The sequence continues at coordinate 1,642,523,502 of CM076582.1, forward strand.
ACCATGCTTTACAGTATATTATGCATCAGCCTAAATTGAATCATAAACATGCCAAATGGGTTGAGTATCTCCAAATTTTTACTTTGTTTTGAAGCATATAAGTGGCCAAGCAAATAAGGTAGCTGATGCTTTGAGTAGGAAAAGCATGCTTGTTCAAGAAAACCAATTTGAAGTGGTAGGATTTGATTTTCTTAAGGAACTTTATAAGACAAATTCAGATTTCAAAGAAGCATTTGAAGCGTGCTGTAACCCTGTTTTGACAGATAGAAGCCAGTGGTTGGTTTATTTCTTGCAAGAGGGCTTATTGTTCAGAAGAAATCAATTGTGTGTACCAAATTGTTCCATGAGGGAGAATTTAATCAAAGAAAAGCATAGTGGTGGACTTGCTGGACATTTTGGTACTGACAAAACTTATGAGAAGCTAAGTCATTTTTATTATTGGCCAAGGATGAGGTCTGAGGTGAAGAAATTTGTGAAGAATTGTAAAATTTGTCAATATGCAAAGGGGAGAAGCCAGAATGCAGGCTTGTACATTCCATTTCCTATTCCAGACAGGCCTTGGGATATGGTGAGTATGGATTTTGTTTTAGGATTTCCCAAGACACTGAGAGGGAATGATGCAATTTTTGTTGTAGTTGACAGATTTTCCAAGATGACACATTTTATTCCATGTTATAAAACTAGTGATGCTACTCATGTTGCCAACTTGTTTTTCAAAGAAGTTGTTAGATTACATGGGTTGCCTAAAATTATTGTTTCATATAGAGATACCAGATTTGTTGGTCATTTTTGGAGGACATTGTGGAAGAAGCTTGGTACTAAACTGAGTTTCAGCTTAGCTTATCATCCTCAGACTGATGGGAAAACTGAGGTAGTAAATAGAAGTTTGGGAAATCTTTTGAGGAGCCTTGCAGGAGAGCATCCGAAGCAATGGGACCATATTTTACCATAGGTAGAATATGCATACAATGATTCACCAAACAGAAGTACAGAACAGAGTCCATTCCATATTGTTTATGGAATGCACCCTAGAGGAATATCTGAACTGAGGAACTTGGGAAAAGCAGAAATGAGGAGTGTTGATGGAGAAGAATTCGCTTCAGAGATTCAAGCAATACATGAGCAGGTAAAACAACAGCTACAAGGTAGCAACATCAAGTACAAGGGCAGAGCAGATTTGAGCAGAAGAAGAGTTCGTTTTGAAGTTGGTGATTTGGTTTTGGCACACTTGAGGAAAGAAATATTTCCGAAGAAGCAGTATAACAAGTTGAAGTTCAAAAAGATAGGGCCATGCAAGATACTGAGAAAATTTTCTGCTAATGCTTATGAAATTGAATTTCCTCCTGATGTTGGGATATCTCCAATATTTAATGTTGCATATTTGTACAAGTATGAAGATGGTGGCACAAATGAAAGACCAACAAATAAAGAACAGATTGAGTGGGTAAAACAATTACCTCCAGCGCAGCCATTACAGCCAGAGAAGATCTTAGACAAGAGATTGTTTAAGATAACCAGAGGACAAGAATATTTCCAGTATTTGATCAAATGGAAGGACCAGCCAGATGAAGATGCTACTTGGATGATGGAAGATCTACGAACTCCTTAAGACCATTATCTCCTAATTACCGCCTCCATGCGATCCTTCCATGCAACATAATTCGAACTCGCTTCAAAGAGCATATTCGAGTCGCAAACCGTTGAAAGACATTTTCAAAACCCAAGACCAAGAAAACAAAACTGCTGCAAAATTTCGAATTCCACCTCAAAGCTCAACCGCTCTAGATCGTGAGAACAAATTATTTCTAGCACAGAGATCGATTGCAAGGGGCGTTTACCAGACCTTTCACTTTTCGAAGAAAGATGAATCCGGAGGCTACCTGGCCCGCATGCAGACTCTGTCTACCGAAATAAGTTTGTAATCACCGTGATGATCAATCTAAGCTTCAATAGCTCCGATACCATGTAGAAATTTGCTGAATAAATCACTTATTCACCGAGATTATCCTGGTCACATACTATTTGAGCTTCATACATAACACATAATCTCTTCCACTCAATCAACTCAGATCATCACACATGCGGAAATAAAATCAAGCGATAACACATCAAATCATCATACACATTAACACAGTATGTATGGGGAAATCTTATAGCTAAAAACCCCGCAGCTATTGTGTATATTATAATGGAGAAATCAAGTAACAAACTCAGTACAATACTCCTCACAAGTACTCAGTACTTTCTCATACAGTTACTCACAATCTAGCTCAGTTTTGAACAGGTTACTAGTTCAAAACTCACCGCCAATTGCCTTGCCTCTATTGCATGTTTCAATGCTATGGGATGGCCTCTTTATATAGATAAACCACCAGCCCGAACTGCGCAATCCTCATGGGCTTACTCCACCTATCTGTGTGTTGCAAATAGCAACAGTATAGTCACAACTGATAGCTAACTCCACCCTTTCATCTACCTCTTTCACTGGTCTCCACTGAACTGATCATGCACTGTAGTGAACTGATGTGTTCTCGAGTTGAATAATGAGTTACTAATTAATGAATTAAATAATATTTAATTCACTCCACTCATAACTAATTGATTAGCTAATTAAACTAATCTCAACTAGTTCAACTAAAATAAACAGAACACAACTCCACTAGCTGTCCCATTAACTCCTCCAAACTTCTGCCACTGAAGTCCAACTGAAGTCAACCATGCATGATGCCATCAAAACCTTGGGAACCACGTGATTCCTCTGTCAGATGCATGAGCCACTTCTGTAGCTCGAACTGAAGTGCTCCAAGAGAGTAAACTGAAGTTTATAGTCTAAATATTATTAAGGGTAAATAATATTTGACTTCCCTATTTTTAGGAGAGGCAGTCTAAAAATAGACTTCGACCTCTTTGACCTAAAAAACAGAGTCTCATCTATTTTTACCAACATGACCAATGCTCCAAGAATCTCAAACTGGAATCCCCGAACCATGCTCCATATGTCTAAAAATAGACATAGTCTAAAAATAGACTTTGCGCCAGAATTCGCCTGCGGGCCCACTTGGTGAAGGCGACTTCATTTCACCAAGCTCCATCATCTTGCCGCATTCTCAACACTCCCTCTCAGCAAGATATGGATTATCTGCAACCCCTATCCTGCCTCTGTGGAATTCGAACTTGCTCCTGGTGAGCGCCTTCGTCAGGATGTCGGCATCCTGATCCTCCGTGGGAACATATGAAAGCATCATGATTCTCCGCCGAACACAATCTCTGATATGATGGTACCTGATGTCGATGTGTTTGGACCTATCATGAAATACTGGATTAGCCGAGAGTTTAATGCAACTCTGGTTATCACAGTAGATCACCGTAGGCTCCAAATGCAACCTGAACAATCCTGCGAGGATCTTCCTCATCCAAATAGCCTCGCATGCAGCCAAGCTAGCTGCCATGTACTCGGCCTCTGCTGAACTGAGTGCCACGGATCTCTGCTTCCTGCTGTACCAGGAAACTGCTATCGACCCAATGCTGAAAACTCCTCCAGAAGTGCTCTTCCGGTCCATTGGACTCCCTGCCCAATCTGCATCAGTGAAGCCAGAAAGCTTCGCTCCATCCTCCTGTCTGTACCATAGACCATATCCCGATGTGCCTCTGATATAGCGCAATACATGCTTGCCTGTCTTCCAAAAGAGCTTGGTAGGCTTAACCATAGCTTGCGAAAGCTGGTTAACTGCATAGCATATATCGGGTCGTGTATTGACCAGATACATAAGCGACCCCACCAATCGTCAATAGACAGTGGCATCCACTACCTCTGCTAAAGTAGCATCCTCCTTCCTCCAACCACCAGGAAGAGGAGTGTCAACAAGCTTGCAGCCTTGCATGTTGAACCTCTCCAAAATCTCCCGGGCATACTTGCCCTGAGAAACAAACAGTCCTCCGCTGCGCTGCCAAATCTCCAATCCCAGGAAATAATGAAGGATGCCCAAGTCCTTCATCTCAAACTCTCGTGCAAGATCCTCCTTGTATGAAAGTATCAACTGCTCATCGCCAGTCAAAATCAGATTATCTACATATAGTACGATGATCAACAGCTTCCCCTCCACCATAATCTGGTACAGGTTTGGATCCGCCTCACTCTTGGAGAATCCAAGCCCGGTGAAGTAGCTGTCTATCCGAGTGTACCAAGCACGAGGTGCTTGCTTCAGCCCGTACAGCGCTCTCTTGAGTCGGCACACATGCGACTCACTGCTGAAGATCTCAAAACCTTCAGGCTGCTCTATGTACACCTCTTCCTCAATAACTCCATTGAGGAACGCAGTCTTCACATCCATCTGATGAATGTGCCACCCCATCTGCGCCGAGAGAGCAAGGATCGTCCGTATGGAAGAGTACCTTGCGACAGGTGCAAAAGTCTCCTCATAGTCAATCCCCTCGATCTGTGAGAAGCCACGGGCGACAAATCTCGCCTTGTACTTCTCCACACTCCCGTCAGCCGCCTGCTTCACCTTGTAGATCCATCGCGAACCTACAACTGATTTCCCAACCGGTCTTGGGACAATCTCCCATGCACTGTTCCTGATGATCGAATCATATTCTTCGATCATGGCATCAACCCATGCGGGTTCCTCCACAGCTTCCTCAAAAGAGGATGGCTCCGTCACAACACATTGACTCACAATAGCCATGTATCCAGTGTACCGATCCGGTGACTGCCTCTGTCTGCGCTGTGCTGTAGGTGGTCCTACAACCTTCTCTGCATCCCGAGCCAGTCGCTCAGCTTCTGTAGTGCGCATGCGCCCTCTGATGGTTGGCGCTGCCCGGGTGGTTTCTTCCACCTCCTGAACCTCCTCTTGTGGCTGATCCACATCCGGAAGCTCCTCCTTAGGAACTAACAGCTCCTCATCTACATGCAAGTGTAGCTCCCTCTCAAGCGAACATTGCATGGCTTTCTCCTCCTGAAATTTTATATCCCGTCGCACAACAGTCTTGCGACTGTCTGACAAATACACCCGGTAGTTGTGAGGTGTATCAGTGTACCCCACAAATATTCCAACCTCAGCAGTTGGATCCAGCTTCCTTCTCGCATCCTTCGTCACATGCATGTAGACAGGAGAACCAAAATCCGCAAATGGGAAATATCAGGCCTCTTGCCAGAATAAGCCTCCTCTGGTGTACTCATGCCAAGAACCTTGTGAGGACAACGGTTCTGCACATACACTGCTGTATTGCATGCCTCAGCCCACAAGTGAAGGGGTAGGCCCTGATCATGCAACATCGCTCGTGCAGCACCCACGATCGTTCTGTTCTTCCGCTCAGCCACCCCGTTCTGCTGTGGGTTATGGGGTGCGATGAGCTCTCTCCGAATCCCTTCTGCACTGCAGAACTCCTTGAATTCAGTCGAGATGAATTCACCACCGTTATCACTCCTTAGAGAAATCACCTTCTTCCCCGACTCCTTCTCGACCAGTGCTTTAAACTCACAGAACTTCGAGAATGTATCACTCTTCTTCTGCATGAAGAAGATCCAGCACTTTCGAGAGAAATCATCAACAAAGATCACATAATACCTGTGCTTTGCTGTCGAAGCAACCGAGAAAGGACCACACACGTCTGTGTGAACTCTCTCAAGGATCGTCGTGGCGCGACTATCCTTCTCGTGAAAGGTGGCTTTCACATACTTCCCTAAAGTATACCCCTTGCACTGATCTGACTGCGCAAGAGTGCCCTTAGGAAGTCCAGTAGAAATCTGCTGCAGAATCTTCAAAGCTCCATGGTGAAGATGGCCCAATCTCCTGTGCCATAGTTCGCCCTCATCATCCCGGCTCACCACATCTCCAGCCTTGCATGCCATAGCTGCGCAGTCATCTACCTGCAACTGATAAAGGTTCCGAGTTCGAACCCCTATCTTCCGGGTCTCTCCAGTAGTCTTACTGCGCAGGAAGGCTTTTCCTTCGCTGAAGACCACATCATACCCCTTATCCTCCAACATCGCCACAGAAATCAGGTTCTTCTTCAATCCAGGTACATGCATGAAATCCTTCAATACAAAGGGTTTACCAGACTCCCTCTGAAAGGATATGGTACCGATACCAGTCGCACTGTATCTACCATCATCGCCCATCTCGATGTGCACACCCAAATCTTTGTCCTCCAGATCTGAGAACAACTCTCGATCTCCCATCATATGAAATGACGCACCGCTGTCCAAGAACCATACCGATCCCAACACACTTGAAACCAAGCATGCAATCAGTGAAAAGTCAAGCTCGAACTGTGAAGCCAAAGCTTCTCCATCTGCAGATCTTCCCGCTTGCTTGTTCTTCTTTTTCTTTGGACAATTGGTAGCATAATGTCCGTGATCATGGCAGTGAAAACACTTCACTTTCGCCATATCCTACTTCTTTCCCTTTGCACCGGAATGAGAAGTTTTCTTACCCTTCCCCTTCTTTTCTTTGGCAACCAAAGCGCAATTTTATTCATCAGCTCCCTTTGATGAAGATCCATCCCGAGTATTCCTCCTTATCTCCTCCTGCATGAGATCCGCCCAAAGGCGCTCCCATCCCGGCAGCTTCTCCCGACCATTGACACTATCTTGATATGAGTGCCAAGCCTTCGAAAGAACAAGGAGAGCCAGGTCGACCATGTCCTCGTCTTCGACAGTCACCCCCACACTTCCCAGCTCATCTCTGCACTGAGTGAACTTCGTGAGGTATTTGGCGATACTGTTGCCCTTCTCCATCTTGATGTTCCTGAGCTTATCTTTGAGCGCCAGCTTCCTTTGGTCGCTCTTACTCTGGAATAGATCCGTCAAAGCTTTCCACATTAAATATGGAGAAGCCTTTCCATGCAAGCTGGATACAATATGATCCTTGACGCCCTCCAACAGGATCCTTCGACACTTCGCCATCTTCTTTTGCCATGCATCGACTTCAGCAGGATCAGTGGGCTTTTGGACATTTGTATCTACGAACTCCTTCAGACCATTATCTTCTAATACTGCCTCCATGCGATCCTTCCATGCAACATAATTCGAACTGCCTTCAAGAGCATATTCGAGTCGCAAATCGTTGAAAGACATTTTCAACACTGGCACCAAGAAAACAAAACTGCTGCAAAACTTCGAATTCCACCTCAAAGCTCAACTGCTCTAGATCGTGAGAACAAATTATTTCTAGCACAGAGATCGACTGCAAGGGGCGTTTACCAGACCTTTCACTTTCCGAAGAAAGATGAATCCGGAGGCTACCTGGCCCGCATGCAGACTCTGTCTACCGAAATAAGTTTGTAATCATTGTGATGATCAATCTCAGCTTCAATAGCTCCGATACCATGTAGAAATTTGCTGAATAATGATTAATTATCCACCGAGACTATCCTGATCACATACAATTCGAATTTATATGCAACACATAATCTCTTCCACCCAGATCATCAAACATGCAGAAATAAAATCAAGCGATAACACATCAAATCATCATACACATTAACACAGTATGTATGGGGAAAGCTTATAGCTGAAAACCTCATAGCTATTGTGTATATTATAATGGAGAAATCATGTAACAAACTCAGTACAATACTCCTCACAAGTACTCAGTACTTTCTCATGAAGTTACACACAAACTAGCTTGGTTTTGAACATGTTACTGGTTCAAAACTCACCACTAATTTCCTTGCCTCTATTGCGTGTTTCAATGCTATGGGATGGCCTCTTTATATAGATAAACCACCAGCCTGAACTGCGCAATCCTCATGGGCTTACTCCTCCTATCTGTGTGTTGAAAATAGCAACAGTATAGTCACAACTGATAGCTAACTCCACCCTTTCATCTATCTCTTTCACTGGTCTCCACTGAACTGATCATGCATTGTAGTGAACTAATGTGTTCTTGAGTTGAATAATGAGTTACTAATTAATGAATTAAATAATATTTAATTCACTCCACTCATAACTAATTGATTAGCTAATTAAACTAATCTCAACTAGTTCAACTAAAATAAACAGAACACAACTCCACTATCTATCTCATTAACTCCACCAAACTTCTGCCACTGAAGTTCTAACTGAAGTCAACCATGCATGAGCTCAATACCCCATAAGAAAAGCGTATTTCCTTCTGGCAGTTGCATGTGCCACATCCGTAGCTCAAACTGAAGTGCTCCAAGAGAGTAAACTATTGTTTAGAGTCCAAATATTATTAAGGGTAAATAATATTTGACTTCCATATTTTTAGGAGAGGCAGTCTAAAAATAGCCTTCGACCTCTTCGACCTAAAAAATAGAGTCTCATCTATTTTTACTAACATGACCAATACTTCAAGAATCTTCAAACTGGAATCCCCGAACCATGCTCCATATGTCTAAAAATAGACATAGTCTAAAAATAGATTTTGCGCCAGAATTTGCCTGCGGGCCCACTTAGTGAAGGCGACTTCATTCCACTAAGCTCCATCATCTTGCTGCATTTTCAACAAGGTCGATTGCAAAGGCTGGCGGCTTGGACAAGTCATGAAGGAAAAAAGAATAAAACTGCAAACTTTGAAGGAATAGATTGCTCAAACACTGTAAACTGGATTTCTAAGACGGTTTTGGAGGAGGATACCAGCAGTATCGCACAGCATTTGGCCCCAAGGCGGTATTCACCTTTATCAACGCGATCCAATACATTTCAAACACATCACCTCGTGAATACCACCCATATCGCGTAATTTTTATGTGTTAACGTTTGATCCTTGAAAAAATGCGATTTCGATCAGATCAATCCTGTGGAAGCTCCGAGGGTAATCGCGCGCAAAGCTGCACAGATTTTGATCTGAGGTATGGCCCAGCGGTTTTGATAATATTAAATATTTATTTAATACACGAAAATTGAATATTGGGTTCGTGGGCCCGGAATAGTTAAGTGTTGTTGAAGTGTTTTATGTCGGAGATTTAATAGTCGCCCAAGTGGTTAATAGTATAAGCTCAAAGACTTAGATATTTGCTCCAAAAAGGCTTGAACGTCAGTTCATATACCTTTAGTGAAATATACCAAAAAAGGGTTCAAGCAATAGTTAAAGCGCTTTTAAAAGGGGAGATATAGTTACGAGCGCTTTATTTAAAATACCAAAGGTCATATTATTTGAGAGGTTATATAACATTAGACTATGGTATTTCATTAATCAAATTCCGTGAATTTGATAAATGAAATTGAAACAAGGAAATTGAGAAGACTCCCAAGCATAAAGAAATTATTGAGAGAAGAGTGAACAACGCCCCTTAACGCCTGCACCCCAATTTTGCTATCAATTTGTCTAGTGGAGCAGCCCATTAGTACCAATTTAGATATAACACTTTTATTCAAATAGCTCCAGGATGTGAGGTATATGTAGTGTGATCATGTACTTCTTTGTCTCTTTGCTATGAGATGCATTGTGTTGTATAGATCCCTGTTTGATGTTTGATGTGGGATCTTGTTTTTTTCTTGATGTGAGATGTAATTTCTAGCATGGATTTGTTTTATGTTGTTTGAGATCCCTTTGTTGCCATGTTCATTAGGTTACTCTTAGGCACCATTGAGTGAGATTTTCATGATGATAGGATTCCTTTTTGTGAATGAGAGTTTCTGTAGCAGAACATCTCATGGAGAGGTCCAACCACTCCTGCATGAGGGCATTTTCCTTATATGACAGAGAAACTATCATCCATGTACAAAATCACTATTTCCAGCACTTAATGCAGTGACTTAGACCATCTTGACACCGAGGCCCGAAGACGTAGTCCCTCCTGGGCAAACTTCATTTTCAATATCTTATGTTGCTAATGCTTGTTATGTTCCTCTTGATTATATTTGCATGCGTTCATTAATGCTTTTGATGAAATGTAATTCTAACACATCAGCCAAAGTAAAAGGTCTTGGTTAAAAGGGTATCAGTAATTTACTTCGATCAATTCCAAGTGGAATAACTAGTTGGATCAATTCCAAGTGGAATAACTCCAAAATACCCTTGTTCACACGTGCTAAAAAATAACAAAAAATTACTACTCTAAAATCTGGAAATTCAAGAACTAGTGAGCTAGTTAATCTATCAAATGCCTAACCTAATCAAGTGAAAATGCAATGGGGTAAATTTTTTTATTAACTATATGATTATTATGACCTAATACAAGTGTAATCAAGTCAAATGCATCTCATTAACCCATTATAAAAAATGACATAAATTTACTACTATTTCGCTACAAGGCATTTCCAGAAATCCTATATTCGTGAACTAGTAACCAAATCCAAGTAGCTTAATGATTAAGGTGACCTTCCAAAGTTATTATGAGGATGAATAATTCTTTTGAATCTGTAAACAACCCGGAAAGCACTCCCTTTAATCACCGAACTCAATCCTACAACAAGAAAAGAAACAATATTAAATACAAAAATATGCAAAACAAAAATGAGATATGCATGTGAATAAGAAGTGGAAGGAACACAAAGAAATTGCAAAAGTGAGCTCCTCCTTCCGGATGGCCAAGTCCAAGGAGGAATCAGAGTCCTATGGAAGAAACCAAGCTTTAGAAGCTAAAATTTCACCAAATAAGTATTGAATCAATCCAAGTACATCCCCAAGAAAAGAAAGTGTGTTGAAGTTCAACAAGAAATTTCAGCACCTACACTAGTGTGGGACCAGGAGGTCCAAGTAGAACCTACACTAGTGTGGGACCACAGGTCTTAACAACACCTACATTGGTGTGGGATAAATTTGGTGCATGTATATTTTAGTTATCCATTAATTAAGATGGACAATAAAATGTAATCTAATCTCAAAATAACTTGTAATATTTATCTGAGTGTGATAAACTCAATTAGCTCATGAATTTTGAGTTGAGGGTAGTTGTTGAGGCATGCAGAGTAATTCTAGTTGCAACAGAGTTCGAAGTGCAGTGGTGCATTAGTTAATGTAGGTTATAATCAATTTAACTCAGTTAAGTGAGTTAAACTTAGTTATGCTAGTTGTAACTGTTTGATACAATAGTGAGAGATCAAGTGAATTAAATATTATTTAATTCATAATCAGTGATATCACATGCAACTAAGGATTTCCTATTATTATTTGCATGCATGTCAGCTCCAGTGGAGACCCAGTTGAGATCTAGGTGAAAGGGAAGTTGACTATCAATTGTAGGATTATTGGGTTGCACCCATGCAACCAAACAACCATTTTGGATTTCCCATGATCCTTGCACAGTCAAGGACAGAAAAAATTCTATGGAATAGGGATTTCATTCCACATGAATTGCTAAGCAAGGCGCTGTTTAATCTGCATCCTCCAGTTAAGTGTTGGTCGTATGGGTTGGATACTGTGAGACAATTAGCTTAGTACAAGAGGGCTCTTGTGAGAAGAGTTGTATGTAATTGTTTCATGTATCCATGCCGAGTATAATAGAAAAGGTAGTGGGGTTTGAGCATCAAGCTTTCCCCAGAAATTATCCGTGTTGTGGTTTGATTGATTCTTCTTTGCTTCATGTGATCGCGATTTTGTTTTTAATTCCGCAATTGATTTGTAGAAGTGATTCAAAGATCTAGCTTTAGCACATGGTTAGATTCGATTTGAATCTATGAGTACATGCTTTGGAAATAATTTCTACATGTTATCATAGTACGTTAAACACACAGGGAGGAGAGCTAAGTTTGTGACTGAATAGAATTCAAATTTGCAGAACACTTTCTTGGTGCTACAATTGATGTGGGATCGAAATGGCTTTTAATGGCTTGATATTGGAGTATGCACTCAAGGGTAGATCTAACTATATTTCTTGTAAGGACAGGATGGAGAAAATACTCGAAGACAATGGCTTGAAGGAATTCATTGACAATGATGTTCCTAAACCTGTTGTGACAGATGCTGGAAATCTTGATGCATGGCAAAAGAAAGTGGCAAAGGTGAGGAGGATATTACTGGAGGGAGTACGATACCACATTGTCTCAAGTCTCCATGGTAAAGCCAAACCACATGCTATGTGGAAGGCTTTGACAGATCTATTTCAGAGCAACAGTGACCATAGGAAATTGGCACTGAAAGATAAACTCAGGAAGATGAAGATGGAGAAAGGCGACTCCATGCCAAAATATTTATAAAAAAAATTCCAATGTCCGGATGAACTAGGGAGTGTTGGCATTACTATCGCTGATGATGATTTGGTGAGTGTAGCTCTCCTAGGACTTCCCAAGATTTGGCATAGTTATCAAGACTCTACGAATGAAGGGAAAAGCTGCTAGATTGGGAACGAATGTGGTCAGATTTGGTGGAGGAGGAGTTTAGACGGAATAACAGAGATAGATCTTAATCTAAGAATGAAGATGAAGAAGATTGTGCTTTGGCTTCCAAGGTGAAGAAGGGGAAGTGGAATAAATTCCATTCCCAATCCGAGTCCAAATATGGCAAGAAGAGGGAGATGTCCAGGGTGAAGTGTTTTCATTGTCACAAGATGGGAATTATGCCACTAATTGTCCAAAAAAGAAGAAGAACAAGAAGGCTTCAAGATCTGCAGCTGGTGAGGCTTTGACCTCGCAATTTGAGCTTGACTCCTCATTGATCGCATGCATGGTGTCAAGTGCATTGGGATCGGTGTGGTATTTGGATAGTGGTGCATCCTTTCACATGACGGGAGACAAGGAAATTTTTCAGTAGCTTAGAGGAGAATGACCTCCAGATGCATATCAAAATGGGTGATCATAGGTTGTACAATGCTACCGGTATTGGTACCATTACCTTCCCAAGACATTCAGGTAAACCATTTCAATTAAAATATGTAATGCATGTACTAGGTTTGAAGAAAAATTTAGTCTCAGTTGCAATGTTGGAGGATAGAGGCTATGATGTTGTTTTCAGTGAAGATAAAGATTTCTTGCGACACAAAAAAATAGGACAAGCCAAGAAGATTGGGATTTGAGTTAAGAATCTCTACAAGATGGATGTAGATGGTTGCGCAACATTGATGGGTAAGGCAGACAAAGTGATGAGCCGGGATGAGGGCGAGTTATGGCACAGGAGATTGGGCCATCTTCACCACGGAGCCTTAAAAGTCATGCAACAGATTTCTACGGGTCTTCCCAAAGGTACGCTTGCACAGCCAAACACATGCAAGGGATGTACTATGGGAAAATATGTAAAGGCCACCTTTCATGAGAAGGATAAATGAGCTTCGAGGATCCTTGAGAGAGTTCACATAGACGTATGTGGACCATTCTCTGTTGCTTCGACAGCAAAGCATAAGTACTATGCGATATTTGTTGATGAATTTTCTCGGAAGTGCTAGATCTACTTCATGCAAAAGAAAGATCATATATTCTCAAAGTTTCTCGAGTTCAAAGCACTGGTGGAGAAAGACACGAGGAAGCAAGTGAAGGCTCTCAGGAATGATAATGGTGGTGAGTACATCTCTAACGAATTCAAGAACTTCTACAACAAAGAAGGAATTTAGAGAGAATTGATAGCACCTCATAACCCACAGTAGAATGGGGTCGCCGAAAGAAAGAACAGATCGATTGTGGGTGCAACAAGAGAAATGTTGCATGATCATGGCCTACTGATGCATATGTGGGAGGAAGCATGCAACACCGCAATATTTGTGTAGAACCGTTGTCCTCATAGGATACTTGGCATGAGTACACCAGAAGAGGCTTTTACTGGTAAGAATCCTGATGTTTCACATTTTAAGATTTTTGGCTCATCTGTTTATGTGCATGTGACCAAAGACGCTAGGAAGAAGCTGGAACCAAAAACTGAGATTGGGATTTTTTTGGGGTACATTAAAACTCCCCACAACTATTAGGTATATTTTCCAAACAAAAAAATGAATTTTATGCGACGGGATATAAAATTTTATGAGGAGAAAGCCATGTGATTGTCCCTTTAGAGGGAATTGGATTTGCATGCAGACAAGGAACTCTTGGTTCCCAAGGATGAGCCTCAAGATGTGGAGCAACCACATGCGGAGGATCATGGAGTGGCAGAAAACATTCATGTAGAGCCATCCATCAGAAATGGTAGAAGGTCCACTACGGAAGCTTATAGATTGAGACTTGATGCTACAGAGAATGTAGGAGCCCCTACTTCACAGCGCAGACAGAGACTGTCTCCAGACAGGTTTACTGGATACATGGATCTTATGAGCAAGTTTATTGTGACTGGACCATCTTCCTTTCAGGAGGCAATGCAACAACCAATTTGGGTTGAGCAATGGTGGAGGAGTATGACTCCATTGTCAAGAACAGTGCATGGGAGATTTTCCCAAGACCGATCAACAAATCAGTGGTTGGATCTAGATGGATCTACAAGGTAAAGCAAGTTGCTGATGGGAGTGTGGAGAATTACAAGGCCAAATTTGTGGCCCAGGGATTCTCACAGATTGAGGGGATCGATTATGATGAGACTTTTTCAGTATTTGCAAGGTACTCTTCCATTAGATCCAGCCTTGCACTCTCAGCGCAGATGGGGTGGCACATTCATCAGATGGATGTGAAAATTGTGTTTCTTAATGGAGTTATTGAGGAAGAAGTGTACATAGAGCAGCCAGAATGTTTCAAGAGATTCGACAGCGAGTTGCATGTGTGTCGACTCAAGAGTGCATTGTATGGGCTGAAGCAAGCACCTCGTGCTTGGTACACTCAGATTGACAGCTATTTCACCAGACCAAGCTTCACAAAAAGTGAAGCTGATGCAAACGTGTACCAGATTGTGGTTGAGGGTAAGCTATTGATTATTGTACTTTATGTTGATGATCTAATTTTCACTGGTGATGAGCATTTGATACACTCATGCAAGGAGGATATTACTAGGGATTTCGAAATGAAGGACATGGGACTCCTTCATTATTTCCTTGGTTTGGAAATATGGTAGCGGGATGGTGAAATTTGTTTCTCAAGGAAAGTATGCCAAAGAGATACTGAGTAAGTTTCACATGGAGAGTTGTAAACCCATGGACACTCCTCTTCCAGGAAATTGGAGGAAAGAGGATGCTACTTCTGGAGAAGTAGTGGATGCTACTGTCTACAGGCAGTTCGTTGGTTCACTGATGTATCTAGTGAACACCAGACTAGACATTTGTTATGCAGTTAACCAGCTGAGTCAAACTATGGCTAAGCCTACCAAGCTCTTTCGGAAGGCAGGGAAGCATGTCTTGAGATACCCGAGGGGCACATTAGAGTATATATTATGGTACAGATAGACAGAGGGAGTGAAGCTTCAAGGCTTCACAGATGCAGATTGGGTAGGCATTCCATCAGATAGAAAGAGCACATCAAGAGGGATCTTCAACATAGGATCGACAACAGTTTCTTGGTACAGCAGGAAGCAAAGATCTGTAGCACTCATTTCAGTGGAACTAGAGTACATGGAATCAAGTCAAGCTGCATGTGAGGCTATCTGGATGAGAAAGATATTGGTTGGTTTGTTTGGTTCTTAGATGGATCTGACAGTGATACATTGTAATAATTAGAGTTGCTTTAAACTATTGATTAACACTGTGTTTCATGATAGATCCAAGCACATATATATCCAGTACCACCATCTCATAGATTGTGTGGAGAGGCGAATAATGTTACTTCAGTACATTCCCATGAAAGATCAGGATGTAGATATTCTGACGAAGGTGCTCACTAGGAGAAAATTCAAATACCATAGATACAGGATCGGGGTGAAGGATAATCCCTTTCTTGTTGAGAGGGAGTGTTGAAGTTCAACAAGAAATTTCAGCACCTACACTAGATATGACCAAGAGGTCCAAGCAGCACCTACGCTAGTGTGGTACCACAGGTCTTAGTAGCACCTCCACTAGTGTGGGATAAATTTGGTGCATGTTTATTTTAGTTATCCCTTAATTAATATGGACAATGAAATGTAATATAATATCAAAATAACTTGTAATAGTTAACTGAGTGTGATAAACTCAATTAACTCGTGAATTTCGAATTGAAGGTAGTTGGTGAGGCATGCAGAGTAATTCTAGTTGTAAAAGAGTTCGAAGTGCAGTGGTGCATTAATTAATGCAGGTTGTAATCATTTTAACTCAATTAAGTGAGTTAAACTTAGTTGTGCTAGTTGTAATTGTTAGATACACTAGTGAGGGATCATGTGAATTAAATATTATTTAATTCACAATCAGTGATCTCACATGCAACTGAGGATTTACTATTATTAGCTGCATGCATGTCAGCTCCAGTGGAGACCCAATTGAGATCTAGGTGAAAGGGAAGTTGACTATTAGTTATAGGATTATTGGGTTGCACCCATGCAACCAAACACCCATTGGATTTCTCATGATCCTTGTGTAGTCAAGGAAGGCCAAAATTCCTATTATTTAGGGATTTCATTCCACATGAATTGCGCAAGCAAGTCAAGCTATTTAGTGGCTGAGAATTGGCTATGTGTTAGTCAGTTTTGTCCAAGATAGTGTGAGACAATTAGCTAAGTACAAGAGGGCTCTTGTGAGAAGAGTTGTATGTAATTGTTTCATGTATCCATGCTAAATATACAATAGAAGATAGTGGGGTTTTGAGCAGCAAGCTTTCCTCGGGAAATTATCTATGTTGTGGTTTGATTGATTCTTCTTTGCTTCATGTGATTGGTGATTGTGTTTTTAATTCTGCAATTTATTTGTAGAAGTGATTCAGTATCTAGCTTTAGCACATTGTTAGATAAGATTGAATCCATGATATACATGCTTGTTGTATAATTTCTACAAAGTGGAGTTGTGAGAAAACAAGTTTTGTCCACAATAAGACTAAACAATACATGCCCCTAGAGGCCAATTCGAATTAGTACTTATACAAAATGATGAGGAAGCATTATCCTTGAAAGGAGGAAGATTTCTCCTCCAAAATCCCTCAAATAGTGGATCTAGTTCCCAACACTAGGAGTCTGCAGTAAATGATAGGGAACACATTCCTAGATTTTC
The DNA here is from genome assembly GCA_034641835.2 of Pinus albicaulis. Classification (NCBI taxonomy): domain Eukaryota; kingdom Viridiplantae; phylum Streptophyta; class Pinopsida; order Pinales; family Pinaceae; genus Pinus; species Pinus albicaulis. The sequence continues at coordinate 1,642,540,428 of CM076582.1, forward strand.
TCAATCATCGAAGCTCCAAAATCTCTCCAGAATTTCTGAATAATTTCATGATATTTTGTTCATTTATTCTCCAATCTTGATTCTCCAGTAGTAGGGAGCAAGTCCTTAAATTATCTCCTTCTCCAAATATCCATAATTTTCCCAATGCTCTCACAATATCCTTCAAAAATAAATAATATTAGGCACAAATATGCAATTATCTCTAAACCTTCCTAAGAATATATTAAAGCTTAAAAAAACATTATTATATTGTAGAAGGAGAGATTTAATATATATTTTATGTGCCTAAGAAAGTTTAGATGTGCCTTAATTTATGTCTAATTTAGAGGCCCATCATACCCCCTACTGAAATTGTTGCTCCTCCTCTGAGAAACCTATTCATCCTCCTTGCCTTGTGGTTCTTCATGTATGTTGGCCTATTTCATTCTTTGTTTATTGGTCCATGTGCTGCTTCTCCTGCTGATCTTCTTGCTACTCTACTATTTGCATTTCTTCCCCTATCACAATTTCCATTAACCTTCTAATGTAGGTTCATGTTGCTTCTTTCTCTCAAGTGATTCTTCAATTGTAATGGTGTGCAAACTCAGGGCCTTGTGTGTACCTGTTGCTGATGAGTTGCAAACATTATCTGCTGAAGGGAGTTGGAGTTTGGTGATAGCCGTTGCTATCTTTCTCTTGCTGCTTTTTTTTAATGTATTTTATGACTTAGAAACTTGTTTCTCAGTGAGTTTCTTAACCTTGTTATTTGTTTTTTTTCTTCTTGTAGGTGTTGCATGGAGGTCCTCATGTGCCTTTGATAGTGTGTTCATCCTCCTGGAGTCCGTTGGTGGTCATTTGAAGCCATATTCATCAAATTATCCTCAGATTTTGACCTTGTTGATCCATATACATAATTCCTATAGGAAACTTTTCAAGTTCCTGTAACAGTCTTCTCTCTGCTTCTTGGGGCTCCAGATTGCTTAGAGATGAAGGGAAATGGTTTATGGAGGTTAGGGATGGATGATGGAGAGGTAAGGAGTGATGTCCCATGCCAATGTATAGGTGATATATCTGATAGTGGCGCAACATATGGTTTAGGGAGTGAATCCTTGTGAATGGAGTGAAGTGAGGGTTAGGAGTGGGAGGTATAGGAAAAAAATAAATTATCATGCTCTTTTTTAAGTTTATAAACCTTTGAGAGAGCTAATATCCTTGTAAATAAGTTTCTTATAGAATTTACAGGGTTTTCTGTAGTGCTACAGGAATCCTGTAGCTGCTAGGACTTTCCTATAGCAATTACAGTCAAATTAAAAATGGAGTTTTCTGCCTACTTGAAAGGTGAAATGAGTGAATGGGTGCATGCTGGAGTTTTCCATGGAGTGTGTCATTGGTTAACTTCTTGTAGCAAATTTTTCGGTTTTGTAGCAAATCTGTTTTTCCTGTAGCAAATTTTATGCCTGTTGCAGCCCTATTTTTCCTCTAGCAGCTCTATTTCGCAAGCCAAGAGGTGGTGGGTCCACCTTTTTTTTTTTTCCAATATATATATATATATATATATATATATATATATATATATATATTTCATTACATGCAAAATAAACTCAGAGTTCTTTTTTTGTTAACTGAGTTCATCCTCAGTTACCCCTTGGTACTCCTTGTCTTCCATCACAACTAACTGCCTACTACCCACTTTATCAAGTCCTCTTTAGTTTTGTCTTGTTCCTCTCCCACATGTGTGTGTGTCTTGGTGGAAAAGTGAAGCTAATTGCAAGATAAGGCCAAGGCTCCTCTTCCACTAATTTTGGCTATATAAAAAAACCTTCATTCTCACACTTTTAATGTTTTCTTAAGCTAGAATAGATTCGAAGAAAAGTTTAAATGATTGCATACTTGAGCCTTACCCTTGGTGTGTTTTTGTAGGTGATATTGAGGCTTCTTATGACTGTTGAAGCTGCCTTTAGTGGTTCCGAAGTTGCTACTCATGATCCTGAAGCTGCATGTGATAATTTGCTTGAGGTCCTATTGTTGATAACCTTGAATATGGAGGTCTTATAGGGTTTTGTTGTTGTTGTTGTTGTTGTTGCTTCACATCCCTGGATAAAATTCTACTGCTGAGATGTTCATGATGTGAGTGTTGTAGTTGATGATTTTGCTTCAGTACAAGTCTTCATAACATGATGATTTTTTGACTGGTAAATTTTTTTGTGTGTGAAGTCTTCTTCCCAATGTTCAATCTTATGTTGGTGGAGTGGATGGACTGCTTCCTAAGGAGGGTGTGCTCTTCTCTTCAGAAATGGCTTCATGATGCTCAAGGTGGCTAGATCTTCTGCTCTGTGGGTGAAAAAAGAATTGATGCTGAGTTTTTATGTGACTGTAAAAGTTGCTACAAGAGGAATCCTCTTCCTGTAACAACCATTTAATTCCTCTTAGAGACATAATTACTACCTGTGGGATTGATGGAAATTCATAGGAGGTATAAGGACAAGGTTACAATCATCAAGAGGTGGTGTAGGTGGTGGAAAAGTTGATGACATAGCTTTTTCTGATTTTTTTCATGTAATGTAGAGTGGAATTTGTGGATGAATTTGGCTAGATAGAGTGGATAGATGATGGAAATGGTGTTAGGGGACCTCTCTCAAACTTCTCTACATAATAAATGATCTTTTGACCCTTTCCTCAATTAGATCTGCGTGCTGTAGCATCTACAGGACTTCCTGTAGCTTTTCAGGACAACCCCCTTGTATCATACTTGATTTAGGCATAACTATAAAACAATAGATTGGATTGAGCATATTACTATCACCCTTTTGCACCTCTCCATAAAAAATCTCGACCATTGGATGCACGAATATTGAGAAAAATTACAAATGGTTGTTGGTGATGGAGGTCAATTTCTTAGAAAGTGTGCACCCGAAATTAATGAAATTGCTTGAACATGTTACCATCATATATATGCATATCCCCCTGAAACAGCTCGGAAAATGGATGCATGGTTTTTGAGATATAATAAAAACAATTTTATGGTAAAAAACAAGATTTTCCTGTAGCAAAAACGTGGTTTCCTGTAGCATTTTAGGACAATGGGGAAAATGAATGAGAAAATCTTGGAAATGATGGGTGGATATCAGAAATTGATGAGGGTGATGGATTGGCATGACCTTGGTTCTTTTGGAGCATATGAGAAAAGGAGGAGGAAGTTCAATTTTGACTTCCTTTGACTAGGGTTTTGACCATTTTTTTTTTTTGCCAACTTGTTTTTTTGTTGCTTGTGAAGGTTGGAGAGCACGCGCATTCATTAGAGAGAGATACATGGAGAAAATACTTTTTTTCTTTTCATTTTTCATTTTTCATTTTTTTTCTCTTTTTTTTAGGCCTATTAGGTGCCTCACTGAGGTTTTCAACTCGTAGGTATGCCTAGGCACCTCAAAGGAGGTTTTCACATAGGATATTTTATTTTTCTCTTATTTCTTCTTTTTTCAACCCAATGATCGCCTCATGGAGGTTTTCAATCAGTAAGTCAATCTCAAGTGTCTCAAAAGGGGTTTTCACTTGAGATTTTATTCTTTTTCCTTTTTCTCTTTTTCCCTTTTTTATTTTTTTCTATCCTACTCTACTTGAAAAAACAAAATCTCTTCCAAGTATAGGAATACTTCCAATGGATCCATGTGCACATCAAGATGACAGATAGAATCATGTGTAGGCTTGAAAGACATGCTTTGACATGTACCTGGATATGAGAGACCAACTTCTTTGAGTGAGATGATATCAAGTATTGTTGAAGAAGAGTCTGTTGCCGCAACTTAATGATTGTCTAGAACCATATTTCAATATAGTTGTGATGCTCCTGGTCCACTTACATATTTGGATCTCTTTTTGTGTAATCTTCTACCATGACATTAAAATATTCCTCTTTTTGTTGATTGTTCTATTGAACACATGGAGTATTTGATGGTAAACATGAGGGAATCTTCTCAGTTTCTGATTCTGATGTCTTCTCCCCATAAAGTGCAGCCTATGAATCTTTGATCTCCTCATTTGAATCTTATTCTTCTTAATGTTGTCCTTCAATGACATTAAGAGAATCTCTTTTTTGCAATACCTTTTTTGAACTAAGATGAATACCATTTAGATCAAGAGGATATGTATGGTAGTATTGTACCTCAACATTGTAAGTGGGTTGAGATACTTCATTATGTGGGTTTGGAAATGGTGGTATAGGTAGTTGAGTGGGATTGGATCTATGAGATGGATGTGGTTGAGGTTGTGGTTGTGGTGGAAGTGGATGGGAGGGATAACACGAAGTTGGGTATGGAGGATATTGAGGATCATATTGTGGATTTCTCGCATAATATTCTTGCCAACCGTGTTGCCAAGATTGGTTTTGGGGTTGATATGGCCAAGGTTTCCAAGGAAAGAGTGTGTTCCAATTACTTTGAGATGGATGTGAATAAGCTTGAAATTGTGAAGTAGGTCCTTGCATCATATCAATTTGACTAAGTTACCATGGTCTTCTTGGAGCTACATAACATAACTTCTGTGGTTATTGACTTGCTCCATTGTCTTCTTCGTAAACTTCCTTAAACCTTGGTAATTATGGACAATATTTAGTAGCATATGATTCCGCATGGATAACACAAATATTAGCATATTATCTTTGCTCATTTTGAGTTCTTAACATTTCTACTTGTTCAATTAGATTGCTAAGAATTTACGTTAAAAAGTTATCAAGCAAATTTTCAAGTTCATCTTGACTCACCAATGTTGATGATGATTTACCTACACTTGCCCTTCCTCTTGATATGTGCTTGCATGTTTCACATATTTATTCAAATGCTAATTGGTATACATCTCCTCTACTCATGAGATCAAGGGGATCGGTCCACTCATCCCTAATTGTTCTAAGTAAGAGGGTATTTAGTGTGTCAAACCATAAATGTTGTAATTTTCCCCTCTTAACATTAAACATGAACTTATCTATTAGATCTTCAAGGTTCTCATATTAGATCTTTCTAAATATTTCTTCTTTAAGATCATATTCTTTATATTTTTCTATAAATATATTTTGCATATCATTCCATGATCTTATTGAATTAGTACCTAAACCCATGAACCATTTAAGATCTTTATACTTCAATGTTGCAGGAAACAATATCAAATTTTGAGTTTGTGATAAGTAGCCATAAGATCTACAAAGTATTTCAAATTCAAAGAGAAAGGTTTATGGATTCTATGACCTCATACCATGGAAGTTGGGAAGGAAAGATGGAGGGATGCTCTTCATATGCACACTCAATTCAGTATCTTGAATGGGAAATCCAAGAGGATCTTCTTCATTTTCATCATCTCCATCCATTTCTTCTACCTTTTCTGCCACCTCTTCTTCTTTTACCTACAAAAGTGGATGGTGATGTGGTTCTTACTTCACCACGTGATCAAATGGGGGGAGGGGGTGGTTTGATGTTGGAGAAGTATTTTTATTTATTTATTAATAAGAATGCTAATGCAATGCAATTTTATGTTTTTTAAATGAAATATGCCTGATGCAATTTTTATTTTTATTTATTTATTTATTTATTTTTATTTTTATTTTTATTTTTTTTGTGCAGAAAGAAAGGAAATGAATAAACTAGGGAAAAAAACAATGCATACTTTGACACCTCCCCGGCAACGACATCAAAAAGTGATGAGCCTCAGTATTGCAACAAGAATTTTTCAACTGCCGAGGCTTCAAACTTTAATTATCAACCCAGGGTTCATACAAACTTAAGAGGTATCGACACTATATGTGCAGCATACAATGTATCATTCTTTTGTTGATCTTATGTAATGGAGTGAATGTCATGAAATCAAAGCCTAAACTAGTTTTAGAAATGGAATTGTTGCTTTGAAAACAAATTAATCCTAGGCAAGAACAACAATTTACAATTGAAATCCTAAGAGCATGAATTCAAATAAATAGGCCTAATCTACTTTGTAAAAATGCATGTCCTAAATGGTGTTTTTTCTTCCTCAATCATGGATTTATATCCTAGGGGTCATGGTTCAATGCCTAAGAGACAAAAACCAAGTTTTGGGAGCAAATCTAGTCGAGTTTACATCTGCTAAGGTGAAACTCGCTGAAAAATTTGCTTCCACCCCCGGTTTTCTAGTTTCCCTCAATTTATTTCTTCCAAGAAGTTAAATGCCTTTCCTATATCTCATATCTTAAATAACCTGAAAACATTTTTTGCTGAAAACACAAATTCCTGGCAATTTTGCTGTATCATTGAACATGGTAATAAAAAAATCATCAAGCCTGTAAATGCCCATTCAACACATTTAAACACTCTATATTTTTGGTCAACATGACCCGGAAAATCCCTACAACTCTTGGAGAAAACCAAATTAATGGAAGGGATGTCACGAAGTTGTGGAGGTCCGGGAACATCCATAATACGTAAAATTACAGCAAACACAAAAATCACTTATCTCGATTTTCGTGCCACCCTCCACATTGAAAACCGTGCCAAACAGCAAGCAGAAATTTTACAGAGAAATTACAGCATTAAATGTTGTCTTCTGCCTCGAAAAACGTGCCAGGAATGATCGTACAGACTGTACAGATTCCGTACGGATAGGACAACAGCCCCCTTTCTCGATTTTCGTGCCCAGAAAATCTGCCTCGAAAACCATGCTCCTTGCTGTTGTTCCTGCTCCTAAAAAACAGTGCTGCCCCTCTCTCGAAAATCGTGCAAACTGCTGTATGGATTTTCTGCCTCGGTTAATGTGCCAATGAAACTCTGCTGTACGGATTTTCAGCCTTGGGAAGTGTGCCCTCTTGCCGTACGGATTTACTGTGCTGTCTTTACTGCTCTCCCTCTACTCAGAAATTACTCTTCAGCTTTCTCTCCTCCTCTCTCAATCTGCTCATGAAAGAATGAATGACCTTTTCCTCCTTTCCCTCCTTTAACCTAACCCTAAGTGACTTTTGGGGAATCCCTAAATCCAATGGCTGAAATAGATTGAGATCTAGGCCTGAGATTAAATGCTCATTTAAATCTCACTTTCTATTTTTTAATTCACCCCACTTTAATAAAGACCCACTTAGTCATTTATTTCCAAAGTCACTTTTCCTTTCTAATTTTACATTGACTTTATATTAAAGTCACTTTAAAATTAGACTTTGCTATAACATCTTAAAGTCCCTTTTAAATTAGATTTGACTTTATAACTTTGCTCTCACTTTAGTAACTTTATCACTTAAAGTCACTTTTAAATTAGATTTGACTTTATAACTTTATAAAGTCACTTTAGGAGAAAAATTAAATTCTTTTAACCACTTTTCCCTAGGCCAAAGATCAAAGCCTTAAGGAACCACCTGTCCTCTGGTAGCCAAATTTCAACACTCCCTCTTACCGAGGAAGGTGTTCCTCACCACACCCATCTAGTCTCCGAAGTAGACATGCTTGCCCCGTGGTAAGGCTTTGGTAAGAATATCTGCAACCTGCTCATCAGTGGGAATATACTCAAGCTTCATAGCTCCCTTCTGAACATAGTCTCTAATGAAATGATATTTGATCCCAATATGCTTTGACCTGTCATGAAATACTGGATTCTCCGTGAGTTTAATGCAACTCTGATTATCACAGTAAATCATTGAAGGTCTCAATGCCTAACCAAATAAGCCAAACAACATCTTGCGAAGCTAGATGGCCTCACAACTAGCTAGATTGGCTGCCATATACTCTGCTTCCACTGAACTCAATGCTACTGACTGATGCTTCTGGCTGAACCAAGACACCACTGCCAAACCCAACCCAAAACAGCACCCTGAAGTGCTCTTCCTATCAAAAGCACAACCTGCCCAATCCGAATCAATGTAACCTGCCTATAATCCAGACCATAATCGACTGTCCCCTGCAAGTACCGCGGAATGTGTTTTGCAGCCACCCAATGAACCTTCTTAGGCTCACACATAAACTAGCTCATCATGTTGACTACAAAACATATATCTGGTCTGGTGTTGACCAAATACATCAAGGAACGAATCAGCTGTCTATACAAAGTGGGGTCCACCAACTTGGAATCCGAAGCATGAAGCTTCTTCGAGTTGGTGATCATCGATGTCGACATGTGTCTACAATCCTCCATGTGGAATCTGTCAAGGATGTCCACAATATACTTCCCTTGCCCCAGGAAGAAATGCCCCTCCTCCTACCACACCTCCAAACCCAAAAAGTAATGCATCAAGCCAATGTCCTTTGCTCATAAACTTCATACGCAAGATCTCTCTTGCGAGTGCTCTATGAGTCTCTTTGCACAACAATGACCAAGTCATCCACATACGGCACAGAATGAGAGGCTCCTCACCTATCACACTATATTAATGGTATATGTTCGGATACGCCTCACTCTTTGTGAACCCATCTCCCACAAGTATGTATCTATCTGGAGTACCAAGCTCCGGGAACTTGCTTGAACCATAAGAGGCCTTCTTTAGTTTGCACACATGGGACTCCTTCCCATGCACCTCAAAGCCCTGTGGCTGTGCAGTGTACACCTCCTCCTGTATGAAGCCATTGAGAAATGCGGTCTTCACATCCATTTGGTGGACCTTCCAACCCATCTCTGCTGCTATTGATATGATGGAGCGAATCGAAGTATATTGAGCCACGGGAGCGAAGGTCTCCTCATAATCTACTCCCTCTACCTAGGAGAACCCTCTAGCCACAAACCTTGCCTTGAATTTCTCAATGCTGCCATCTGCAGCATGCTTTACCTTGTAAAACCATCTGGAAGTAACCATGGATTTGCCCTCGGGCCTCGGCACCACCTCCCAAACATCATTCTTCATGATAGAAGAATACTCCTCTGGCCTCTCTCGAGACCCTGGCGGCTGGCTAGCCTCCTCATAGCTAGAAGGCTCGAGTCGAGGATGTTGGTAGCCATTGCCATATAGCTACAAAACCTCTCGGGTGGTGCTCTCTCGGCGAGCCTCTTGGAGGCCCCGACTTAACGGATGTGGCCTCTCTCATCTCCTCAAGGTGTCTGAAGCCACCTGGTCTTCCCCCTCTTCCCTGAGCTCTCTTCTGAACATATTAGGATGGCTCCTCCCTCCTCATCATCATCGGGGAGCTGAACTCTGACCCGTACGCTCTCTTTGTCCTCTGCCCGGTAGCTCTTTGAAGTGCGTGTGGAGGGCCTCCATCGGTGGACTCCCTAGTGGTATACGTGAATTTGCTCTGCATGCCCCCAGGAGCACCACCCCTACGGCTCGGCGAGCCACTTGCTCTTGACGGACTGACATCGTCATAGATGTACCTCCGGATCCTCCCGATCCCTGCCCACTGGATCCCTGTGACTGACTCAGCTGCTGCTGAGGGTCTGGCTGATCCAGATACTCTAACTCCCGTGACCTCCTAAAGGCCCTATCCTCCTCGAACTTCACATCCCGCCTGACAACAACTTTCCTCTGTGCGGGAATGTAAATCCGAAAGGCCTTTGAGGTCTCACTGTAGCCCACAAAGATACCCTTCTCTGCAGTGGACTCTAGTTTGGTCCTCTTCTCCTTGGGTATGTAGGAGTATGTGATGCACCCAAAGATATGAAGATGACCAATATCAGGCTTCTTCCCAGAAAAAGCCTCCTCCAGAGTCATGTGCCCCAAGGCACGATGCGGACTCCTGTTCTGCAAGTAAACAGCTGTGTTGCAGGCCTCTGCCCACAAAAACAATGGCAACCCCTGATCATGTAAAATGGCTTTGGCAGCCCCTCCGATGGATCTGTTCTTCCTCTCCGCAACCCCGTTCTGCTGGGGGTTGTAAGGAACAGTGAACTCCCTCCTAATGCCTGCCTCCGCACAATAGTCAACAAACTCTCCAAGGGTGTACTCTCCTCCATTGTCCGACCTCGGGGATTTGATCTTCCGACCTGTCTGTGTCTCCACAAGAGCTCTGAACTCCTGAAACCGCTTGAAGACCTCACTCTTGGTCTTCAAAAAATAAATCCAGGTCCTCCTGGAGTGATCATCAATGAATAAAACATAGTACTCATATCCACTCAAGGAAACATGAGACATCCAACCGCTCACATCGGAATGAATCAAATCAAGTATCCCAGTCGCTCTGTTGTCACTGCTGGGAAAAGGGGATTTGGCAAACTTGCCCATCGCACATCCTCTGCAAGTATCAAAGTGATCGGTACTGAAATCTGGCACACCTGTAGTGATCTCCCGCAAAGTCCTCAAGGCTCCATGATACATATGCCCCATCCTGCGGTGCCAAATCTCACACAGCTCAGAACTGCTAGCTCTGCTGTCGGTACTACTGCTCAATGCCAAAAGGGGCTGAAATGCAAATTTGTACACCTTTGCATGGCGTACACCTATCACTCTAGCTGAATCAGCTGGAGCGCCCCTGGGATATATCAGCACCTGTCCTCCCCTGAACAGTATCTCATATCCTCTATCCTCCAAAGCTGAGACGGATATGAGGTTCTTCCTCATCCCTGGCACATAAAGAACATCTGACACCTTCAAGGGAGGTTTGCACTCCCTCTGAAATGTCAGTGTTCCCACACCGACTGCTCTAACAACTCTGTCATCACCGAGTACTACCTCTATATCAGTGCCACTCTCTGAAAGCTCTGAGAAGTACTCACGGACTCCTATCATATGACGTGAAGCCCCACTGTCCACATACCAGATACCCGAAGATGCTCCGCTAGTCGAGGGAAATGCATGCTCCCTCTGAACCTCTGTGGCAGGTGATCCTGCACTAGAGGACTCGCACGCAATGAACCCAAACTCCCGGTCAAAGCGATCTGCAAAGTCCTCAACCTCTGTTGATGCTGCCATGCTCTGGTTCTTCCCCTTCTTCTTCTTCTTCTCCGGACACACAACTGCATAGTGTCCCATCTTCTGACAATTCCAACACTTCACCTTAGAATAGTCCTTCTGTGTGTTATCCTGTTTACCTTTACCTTTGCCTTTGCCCCCACCATTGCTTGTGGAAGCCTGCTTCTTCCCTTTGCCTTTCTTGCCTCCTGCCAACAGTGCTACATCCTCATCTTGCTCAACTGGCTTGGCTGCCCCAAGCTGACCTTTCCTGATCTCTGTCTGAATGCAATCATCCCAAAACCTCTCCCATGTGGGAAGGGTCTCACGTGCACAAACCCCATCAGCAAAGTTCATCCATTAACGGGGGAGGCCATTCACTTCAATCCGCACCAACTCAGTGGGTGGAATGACCTCTCCAACTACTGCCAACTCATCTCTCACATTAGTAATCTTTGTGAGATATCCAGCTGCACTATCAGTGTTACCCATCCTAATGGTCTTCAGCTTCTCCTTTAGGACCATTTTCCGGTTCTCATTGGTACTCTGGTAGAGATTGGACAATGCTGTCCACATCTCATGGGCATTTCTCTTTCCTCTCACATGAGGAATGCAATGGTCTTTGACTCTGTCTAGAATCAGTCTCTTACCCTTGTTGTTCTTTTTATTATAGGCAGCCAACTGAGTAGCATCAATAGGCACAACAACAGGGTTCTGTGTGGTATGCACCATAATGTCCCAGACTTCTGCCTCCTCAAAGATACTCTGCATTCTCTCCTTCCAAACACTGTAATTGGTATGCCCATCCAGCCTATCCTCCACCCTCAATCCCAATGACATCCTGCTGTCCTAAAACTGAAAAATAGCTTTGCTGTGGTAAAGATAAAACTGTTGTTTGTGAAAAATCAGCTTGCTGGAATTTTCTGAGTGAAAAATCAGCAGGCTGTATTTTTCTCCTTGCTGTTCCAAACTGCACTTCAGCACTCAAGCTCTGATATCATGTAGAAATTTCTTGTTTTTCCCACCCCGGTTTTCAGTTTCACCTTATTTCTCCGATTTGTTAAATGCCCTTTCCCATAACCTTACATTCAACAAGCTGGAAAATAAATATTGCTAAAAACACAAATTCTGGAAATTTTTCAGAATGCTGGAAAATGCAGAAATAAAAATCAGCAGATACAAACAGCCATTCAACACATGATAACACAGTGATTTTTGGTCAAGGTGACCCTGGAAAAACCACCTACAACTCTTGGGGAAAACCAGTTCGAAAGCTCCTTATTTCTGGAAAAAATGCTTTTTACAGTGAGAGAAATATTCAGAAAAATCAGCAAGTAAACTTTACAACTTATCTCGTTTTCCGTGCTTAACCACCGCCTCGGAAAATGTGCAAACAGCAAAACAGAACAGCATTAAATGTTGTACGGCCTCCTCGATTTTCGTGCCCAAAAAATCTGCAATAAATACAGCTATACGGCCACCTCAATTTCTGTGCAAAACAGCAATAAATGTTGTTGTACGGATCTCGATTTTTGTGCCAAAAGAACAACAGAAACTTGCTGTACAGAATCTGCCTTGATTTCCGTGCAAGAGGACAGCCACTTGCTGTATGGCCTGCCTAGAAATTCGTGCCAAATAAAACAGTGCCCTGCTGCCTCGAAAACTGAGCCAAACTGCTGTATGGCCTCTTGGAAATCGTGCCAAAAAGCTGTTGTATGGTCTTCTAGAAAATCGTGCCAAAAACTGCCTTGGAATGTGTGCCAACCTCTGCTGTACGGACTTGCTGAAACGCTGCCTTGGAATGTGTGCCAAGCTGCTGCCTCCTTCTCCTCACTACCCAGAAATCTCCCTTGCTCTCTTGCTCTCTTTCTCTCAATCTGCTCATGAAAGAATGAATGACCTTTTCCTCCTTTCCCTCCTTTAACCTAACCCTAAGTCATTTATTTCCAAAGTCACTTTTCCTTTCTAATTTTACATTGACTTTATTAAAGTCACTTTAAAATTAGAGTTTAGTAACTTTATCACTTAAAGTCACTTTTAAATTAGATTTGACTTTATAACTTTATAAAGTCACTTTAGTAACTTTATCACTTAAAGTCACTTTAAAATTAGATTTGACTTTATAAAAATTATTGTCAAACCAGGAAGTAACTCCTCAAATCAGAATGTGTTATTGAATGAAGAATGAACATGCATTTATACATGGAGGTGAGGCTATTGGGATTCATCTCCCAATGACTCTTGGCCTTCCTTATTTCCTAATATTAAATAATAAACAATATTAAATGTGCACACCCATTCCATAGGATTAGGTGTCAACATTCCCCCCTTTAATCCGAAGGGATGTTGGTGAGTCCAAGCATCGATCTGAACTTTTCAAACTTTTCTCTTCCAAGTGCTTTGGTGAAGATATCAGCAGTTTGCTCATTTGTGGAACAATGATGTAGATGGATGGTTTTGGCCTGAACATGATGTCAAATTAGATGGTATTTTGTATTGATGTGCTTTATTCGATCATGGAACTTTGGGTTCTTGGCCAACTTTATTGCAGAAGTGTTGTCGATCATGAGTGGTGTGGAGTACATTTGTTTCATCTGCAAATCTTCCAGGATTTTCCGGAGCCACACAATTTCTTTTGTTGCTTCAGCTGCTGCCACATATTCTGCCTCGGTCGTGGAATCTGCTGGAACTGACTGTTTCCGTGATCTCCATGAGACAACTCCTGATCCAAGACTCATGGTGTAACCTGTAGTAGACACCCTTGTTTCTTTGTCGCCATCAAAGTCTGAATCAGAGTATCCGATCAAGCTGAAGTCGCCTACCTGTGTATATTTGAGTCCAAAGTCTTGAGTCCCCTTCAAGTACCTTAACACTCTTTTTGCAGCAGACCAATGTCCTTCACAAGGTTTTTGCATGAACCTTGAGAGGATTCCAACGGCAAATGAAATGTCAGGTCTGGTGGTGGTCAGGTAGATAAGACTTCCTACAAGCTGTCTATACTTAGTTGCATCCTCAAATTCCTTCCCTTCAATAGATGTGAGCTTCAAGTTTTGTTCCATTGGAGTGGTTAAGGGATTACCGTCATCCATGCCAAATTTGTTCAAGAGATCTCCAATGTACTTCTTTTGAGAAAGAAATATGAATTTAGGATGTTGAATTACTTCAATACCCAAATAGTAATGAACATGACCCAAATCAGTCATTTCAAAACCTTTCTTCAACTCTTTCTTCATGGATGCAATATAGCTCTCATTGTTTCCTGTTATCAAAAAATCATCTACATATACCACAAGATATACAACTATTTTTCCAACTTCCTTAACAAACAAAGTTGCATCATCAAGATCAAAGTGTTTGAAATCAAGTTTTAGAAGATGCTCGGTCAATTTCTCATACCAGGCTCGTGGTGCTTGCTTGAGGCCATACAAGGATTTTACAAGTTTGCAAACTTTGTGTTCTTGACCCTTTATCACAAATCCTTCTGGTTGGGACATATAAACTTTCTCCTTTAGATCTCCATTCAAGAAGGTTGTTTTTACATCCATCTGATGGACTTTCCATCCATTCTGAGCTGCTAAGGCAAAGAGAGTCTGGATGGTGGTCCATTTTGCTGTGGGAGAAAAATTTTCTTCATAATCGACTCCTTCTTTTTGTGCGAAACCTTTTGCCACAAGCCTGGCCTTGTGCTTGTCAAGTGAGCCATCTGCTTTATACTTGTTCTTGTAGACCCACTTACAGCCAATTGGTTTCATTCCCAAAGGCGGATCAACCAGCTTCCAAGTGCCATTCTTTATCAAGGCATCATACTCCTTCTGCATCGCTTCTTTCCATTCATCATGAGAAGCGGTTTCTTTGAAGGAAGTTGGTTCATGATCTGTAGACAAACTCAATTCACAGTTATAAGCAATATCCATATCAACAGGGGAATCAGAATTATCTACATCACCTTCGATTTGTTGAGTGGAACTTCTTGTTCCTGTTTTTCCAACCTCATCAGGATGAACATTCTCTAGTGTCTTTGTCAGCCATTTGGGAGGACCTTTCTAAGATGGCCCAGGCTGGTCATTTGATTGAGTTGGGATTGATTCAAGATTCAATCTCCCAATTCTGTCAATCACATCATCCAATGTGTCATCCGTGGTTGTTTCTTCATGTGGGGGAGAGAGTGCTTCAGGACATGATTCCACAGTTTGATTCAATATCGAAATCCCCCCTTCAAGATGTGGAATCACATTATCAAATTCTTGGAAGGACTTTGCATGTGTGAATCTATCCAGGCGATCAAGTTTCCGCTCAACAACCTTGTCACTCTTGGAAGATTCAAGGAATATGACATCTCTTGCTATCAAAAACTTCTTATTTGCTTCATCATAGAGACGATATCCTTTGGAGGTATTGGAGTACCCCAAGAAGATACATTTGCGACTTCTAGCACCAAGTTTGTTCCTTTGACCCTTGGGTATTAAGGCATAACAGGTGGACCCAAAGACCCTGAAATGCTTTACCGAAGGAATGTGGCCATGCCACATTTCAAAAGGAGTTTTGTTTCTAATTGAACTTGAAGGACACTTATTCTTTATGTAAACAGCACATAGAACTGCATCAGCCCAAAACATCAATTTCACATTCTTGAAAAATAACATGGAGCGGACCATATTTAAAATAGTTCTGTTCATTCTTTCAGCTACACCGTTCTGTTGTGGATTATATGGCACAGTTGTTTGATGTTTGATTCCATGTTGACGAAGATAATTTTCAAATTCGTTTTAAGTGTATTCTTTTCCATTATCAATACGTAGAGAGCCAATATGTGTTTGTGCATCATTTTCAATCCATGCATGAAAATTCTTGAAAGTTTGAAAAGCATCAGACTTATTCTTCAGTAAGTAAATCCAACACATTCTGGTGTAGTCATCAATAAATATCATCATGTATTTGTTTCCATTTGCAGAAGCAATAGGCATAGGGCCACATAAATCTGAATGAACAAGTTCAAGTTTTCTATGTGCTCTGGAGTGTGAATCATGAAATGGTTGTTTGCTATGCTTTCCTAGAATACAAGCATCACATTCCTTAGGTTTTCTAGGAATTGTGGGCAGTCCATTAACACCATTTTTCTTCAACAAACGAAGGCTGTCATAGTTTAAGTGTCCAAATCTAGCATGCCATAAAAGACTTGATGGGAATGTACCTTCATCATGATGTGAACTGAATGCAAAGTTTTGAGCATGAGCAGATGAACCTTTCGGCTTCAAGAGTCTCCCTTCTTCTATTCCCTCCATGACAAGTGAGTGATCTGATGCTTTTCTGACCTCTGCCTTGCCATCAAACAAGTGAATTGAGTGTCCTTGCTGCCGGATTTCGATCAGGGACAGCAAGTTTCTCTTCAACTTCGGGAGGTATAGAACCTCATGTAGGATATGATCAGGAAGACCAGGCAGTTTAAGCCTGACTGTGCCAAGCCCTGATGGCTTGAGTTTGGATTTATCTGCGAAATATACTGCTCCATCAACTTTGTCAGTGAATTCTTCCAAAAAATCTTTTCTAAATGTCATGTGACATGTTGCTCCTGAATCTAGCAACCAATCATCTCTCCATGAAGTAAATGAAACATCAAATAGGTTTTCAGTTACTCCATTGTTACAATGTGCTAGAACAGAATGAGCTGATTCAGCTGGTTTACCTTTGTCTTTGTCATTAGTTTTACCTTTGTCTTGATTTGTTTGCTGCTGAGCTTTAGATTGTCTGCCCCCTTTTTCTCTGAAGTTTCTTCTTCGTCTTTTGCCTTCTCTTCCTCTGGATGGACCTGAAGCATGTCTCTTTTCTCTCTGTGCCAAGTAGGCAGCCTCTTTAGAAGATGAAGGGACTGTCATCTTCTTTTGAAGGAGGAGAGAAAAAAACTTTGCTGGAGAATCGCTGAGCTTTAGATTGTCTGCCCCCCTTTTCTCTGAAGTTTCTTCTTCGTCTTCTGCTTTCTCTTCCTCTGGATGGACCTGAAGCATGTTTCTTTTTTCTCTGTGCCAAGTAGGCAGCCTCTTTAGAAGATGAAGGGACTGTCATCTTCTTTTGAAGGAGGAGAGAAAAAAACTTTGCTGGAGAATCTCTTTTGAAGGAGAGAAAACAAAAATACTCTTTGCTGGAAAATATACTGAAAAAACTCTTTGCTGCAAATATACTGAATTTAAAAGGATAGAAACACTTTTTGCTAAAAGAATGAATTTAAAAGGACACAAAATCTCTTGCTAAAAAACTGAATTCTGCACCAAAAAAATATACGTATTTTTTTTGTTTGGAAAAAAATTGTATGGGAGGTCGATATGAAATGTTATGGGAGGGCGGTATTATGAAAATGGAAAGTGGTATGGGAGGGCGGTATTATGAATGAATGGAATTGAAAACGGAGTGGGCGGACTGTATATATGGTGAGAGGGGCGGACAGTGGTATTGCATATAAAACACAGCGTATTACATATGGAGGAGACAATGTATTAACAATGGACGCAGACAGCGTATTAACAAGGGCGGTAATATAAAATGATGGAGGGGCAGTATTTAAAAGGTGGATTGGTATTAAAGTGGAGGGCATAAAACATCGTATGACTGCGCGGTATTAAATATGGAGGAGGGGCGGTATATATTACAAAGACAACGTGCAAAGAATGTATTATAATACAACTGCGGGTATATATATGACAAAGCGATATATTGTATGACTGTGCAGCGTTGTATATAAAATGACAAAGCTGCGTATTACTGTAATGCAGTGGAGGGAGCGCTGTGGAGCGATGCTAAATGCAGGTGGAGAGTATTGAACGCAGTGAGGGCGGGAGCGATATTACAAACAGCTGTAGGCGGTATTGTAATATGTCTGTGGGAATGGGAGCGTTACATATATGGAGTGAGGCAACGATGTTATGAGGCGAATTATATGCAAAGGTTTAATGACAGCCAGCCCTGGAGGGCCGACAGGCCACGGAGGGAGGCGTTGTGTAGTGAGTTGGTAGCGCAGACAGCGAGGGAGAGTGAAGCGTTGGGAATATATGCAGTGTGCGCAGGTATGAATGGAGAGTGAAGGAGAAGGGGAGGCCGAGAGGCCGGGTTGGGGAGTGTTAGAAGTGAGGGGGCGCTGGTGTATGGGGAGATAGCAGTGAGGGAAGTGTGATTGATGTGAATGAGAGAGGAGCGCTGGTCGATGAGGAGTGTGAGAGGCGTTGGGTAGGTGAGGGAGAAGTGAGGGCGTTACAAAAAAATTGAAATGGCAGTGTGCAGGACTGTAGAATTGCAGAGTGGCAGGGGCTGCAATTTGCAGAATTTCAGGGTCTGCAGAATTGCAGAATCTTCAGGAGCTGCAGGAGCTGCAAATGTCAGACCTGTGGATAATTGAGAGAAAAAAAAATGCAGAATAACAGTATAGAAATTTAGGAGCAGCAAAAAAATATTAATAAAAACTGACTGAGCAAAGGAGAGGAAGTTACACCATAGGCAGAAATGCCAATAGTGGGATTGGCTCTGATACCATGTCAAACCAGGAGGTAACTCCTCAAATCAGAATGTGTTATTGAATGAAGAATGAACATGCATTTATACATGGAGGTGAGGCTATTGGGATTCATCTCCCAATGACTCTTGGCCTTCCTTATTTCCTAATATTAAATAATATACAATATTAAATGTGCACACCCATCCCATAGGATTAGGTGTCAACAGAACACATGAGATCTCCAAGACCCTAAAATCGTTTTTAAACATGTGGGTGAGAATGTTCTAAGTGACAAGGATCAAGTCTTTTCTAATATTAGCCATCGATTAGAGATTATATCACGATCGTTGATTTTTCAATGATAAAAGTATTAAAGGAAAGCTTGGGGTCAGTTGGAGAATACACACATAGTGGTAGCACTTGAGCTCAGTCGAAATTCTGGGGTGCATTTTGCTGAGAATTTTCGAGTGAGCTTGTAGTGCAGCGAGGGGCAGATCGGTAGAGGGATTTCAAATGTGAGGCCAAGAATACATAGCTAGAGGGGAAGATCCGTACCAGAGGAGTAGCGCAGCCCAATAGGGGTGACGCGGAGGCAGCGTAGGTCCATCAAGGGTGACACCAACCAGACTCACCCAGAGCCAGGGCAGAGGCTGATGTAGTCAAATAAGGGTGACACAAGCAAAGAGGGACTGATGCCGATCCAGGAAGGGAAGCATTGGGGTTTCAGTGGGCTAGAAAGGGTTCATATTCAGCAAATCCAGAAGGGGTGACGCAGCCACACTGAAAGGTGACGCAGTGACTGCGTAGGCACTTTTCGGGTTCTTCATCCTCAGCTAAATCAGACATATTTTCTGTATTCGGAGATAGAGGTACATCTGTCAGGATTTTCTATGTTGGGTAAACCACTACTGGTACCCTAAATTGTATTCAAAATTCTGCATAATAATAAAATCCCCAAGAGTCGCTGCACTGGTTTATCCGCATTGGGTTTTTCCAGGGACATTTGTCCGAAAAATCTTGTGCGTACTTTTTCATATGTGCTTAATTCTTCAGTACTTGATATGTTTGTATGTGTAGATCTGCAGTCTGTTTACTTCGTTTTTTTCTGGATATTTCTGAAAATATCTTGTAAATTTAAAAACACAAGTAGGAGGAGTAAACTAGATTCCTGCAGTAGAAATTTCTATTAAGTAGATTAAAAAATTTTCACATTAAAGAGACCAATTTTCACCAACAAAACCTTGGGTGGAAGGCCTTCGTAGATAACCAAGCAACTAAACACATAAATTATACAAAACCCGCATCAACCAAACATTGTATTATTTCTAAATCTAGTAACCCTTGAAATCCATAAAAACCCACCTTGAATTGAGTATAGAGCAAATATTGTTGCAATAATGTAGATTGGAGTAAACCTTCATAAATCATACTAAATTAGTGTGTGCATAAAAATACAACCTTGATCACAACATATTGGTCCTATCACTAAAAAATGTTGCACTTCTTAGGCCAAATTCCCAAATCTCAAGTGCAAAACACATTGCACCTCAAAGGAGGCTACTATCATCTCAACAACCCTCTTCTCATTTATATCTAGCTCTCCTTCACCTCAAGGGAAATTCTCCCTAGAATAGGATTGTTAGGGATTTGGTAATTCCAATATTTGAGTTCAAAGGGAAACTCCCAAAATACATACAATCAAGAGATTACATAATCAAGGATTATTAGACTAAACTAATCTTGAATTTCATCCAAGATAGAAAGCATAAATAATTTCCATAGTGATAACCAAAACTAGAAGATTAGTTGATTCCAACCCAAGTCCTATGTTTTTCCAAAAAAGGAATATATTTTTGTCATAGTTATTTCTTACTTGAATAAGTAGGCTGACAGGTTTTATTGTTTGTTATATGTTGAAAACCATGCTTTTCTGTGAACTCTTATTGAATAGTGAATGGACAATGACTGGCTAATCACAACATAATGTGGTTCTTCAATCCAATTGACTCACGATTGAACCTCATTATGCATGGCCAATGCAAAATTATGGGTTAATTGAATGGATCATGGAAAATCATTGTGCTTTCTCTAGGCCCAACATAAAACCTTTCTTTCCCAAGTAAGTATGTTACACCATTTTTTGGTCATCTAATCCATTGTTATTAGATGGACCCAAGTACACCAAGTAAGACCAGTTTTACCCCAAGTAAAATCGCATTCACTATGAAAAATAACTTAGTAAACCACCTTTATTAAGTTGTTTATGGTCTAAACAAGAAACCCCATGGGGAAACATTAAATAAATCCATATTTGTTTGATTTTTCCTCAAGGAATAATTAGTTAAACAACAATTTAATTAATATTCCTGGTTATATTTAACCCAAAACAAGGAAATTAATTAGATAAATCATTATTTATCTTATTATTTTCTAAGAATAATTATTTAAACATTACCTAAATAATATTCTTTGTTAAATATGACTACGTCTCCCTTAAATAATTAAACAAATCATTATTTATTTGATTATTACTCAACCATATCCTTAAAATGATAAATAAATCATTTATTTATTTATTATTACTTAATCACATCCTTAAAAATGATAAATAAATCATTTATTTATTTATTATTTACAAATAAGGGGATTTGACTCAAGTCAAATTCCTTTTCCCTCCAACAAATATAATAAATTATTCCATAAAATTTGGATCTTGATTTGGTTAATAATATTTTAATTATGCACCAATATCTAGAATAACTCAATATTTTGTTATAAATATAAGGGTTTTCCCATTCATTTGTCACCTTTTGTTGCCTAAAGATCACTGTGGATCTCAACTCTTGGTCTGGCTATTGATCCACCATCATAGCCATAGTTTTCCATTTTTGTCTGGGTTTTCTACACCATCAAGAGAGAGGAATTCTAAATCTGAAGTGCTGAGGACTTACAAGAACCCATCCCATTGAGGAGAACGGGGAACACCCTCT
This sequence comes from Pinus albicaulis, assembly GCA_034641835.2. Lineage (NCBI taxonomy): Eukaryota > Viridiplantae > Streptophyta > Pinopsida > Pinales > Pinaceae > Pinus > Pinus albicaulis. The sequence continues at coordinate 1,642,561,690 of CM076582.1, forward strand.
TGTGTTTTCCTCCCAAGTGCCATTAATAAAAATTTCATTGGATATATTATTGTCTTGTCTATTGGATCTATGGAGTAAATCTTGTTTTTTCTACTGTTTAATCTCTTCTAATGCATAGATCTAGATTTTTGCAACATTTTTCTTGATCATCTAACTGCAGATCTGAAGATATTATCAGTCATTTCTGCTGTTAGGGCTGTTTGTTATGCGCAACTAAAGTGGTCTTTTTTCGTACGCTTCGAATCAAGATTCATACTAACAACTGGCGACTCCACACGGGTTTACAATTACGACCGTTGTCGTTTTTTTGATCCTTGCATATCCAGCTGCTTCAAACCCTAGGATTTCTTTTCAGCCCCTTGTTTTTTCTTTTCTTGATGTTGGTTTGACCTATAAAACCCTAAAACGATAAAAATTCTGACTTCCGTGTGTTTTCGGACCTATTGCGCAGGTGACAGACATCAGCCGCAGCTAAGATGGCAACTTTTTCTGAAACGTGCCACCGAGAGTGTCAGAAGTGTAGGTCACACTTTTTGGCCCAAAACCTGCAACCTGGACCTTCAGGGCGCACTTTACAGCCCAAAAAGTGCGACCTCTGCTGAAAACAGGTCAGAAAATGCGACCTGGACTTTTTGCAGGGATTTTTCTGAAAGTTTTCTGGGTTTGTCTGAGCCTCTGTTCAGGGTTGTCTGACCTCCGTCTCTGCCTGTTTTGGACCTGTACTTGTTCCGTTTCTCTCAACTAAGTGGGAACCTAGCCCCCTAGGGCTTCAGTACCCTCCACTTTTTGTGGAAGAGTTTTTGTTGTTGCAGGTTGTCTAAAATTTCAGAGTCTTTAGCCATTTTTTCAGATCTGATACCTCACCTTCAGATCCACTTCAGATCGGCTTGTTATCCATCCAAATCACCTCATCTAGATTTGTTTGGGTTTTCCTCTAGGGTTCACTATGTTTCCCTTCAGGAGATGGCCTTTCGCCACTGTTTTTACAACAATTTTTCCTCTAATTTGTTGCTGTTTTCTGCACCACTTTTCAGCAGATTTTGTCTTTTAGATCCCTGTCCCTATTGACCTTAGATATATTAGTTTTTTTAGTGTGTTTTGATTATTTTTTTACTCACCTATAGACTAGTTGTTGAGAATCCCACCTCCTTGGGTTTAGATTATTGCATTATTAGTTGTTTATTTTCTATTTTTGCAGGCCTATATACTGTCATTTGTAGGTTTTATAGCCATACAACACACTTTTTCTTTTTCTCTACAAACGTCTAGGTTTAAAAATTAAAATTTACACACTTTTACACACACACCCTAAGCAAAAAAGGGCTTGGTTAACACCACCAAGCAAAGACTCTAAAACATTGAAATCAATTGATCTTGCACCTTTCTGCCCTTGTTTCGACATTGTAATCAGTTGATCCTGCACCTCCCTGCCCTTGTCGGTCTCTTTTTCTTTTGTGTCGTGTTTCTGTCATCACCATTGCGCCACCAAGGCGTTTATCCCGGAGACTTCTTGGTCTTCATCCTCAGTTTCCGGTAGGAAGACTTACTCCTCCGCATAGGATTCAAGTTAGTCTTACATCGAGTCCGCGCACCGACTCTTCTTCTGGTCCTTTGGGTTCTCCTTCTCGTTCCACCTTCGGTTCTCCCCCCGAAACCTTCACCATGTCTGGTGCAGGACCTTATGCTGGTGGCAACCCCGGCCCTCAGGCTGGGAATACCACTAGTGGGACCGCTACGGACGCTACCCTGGCTATTCCCTTGCTCCCCTTCATGACAGGCCTCAGCCTCCCCAACTTGGACCAGTTGATAAATGACCCTATACACCATGATGCTAGTTGGCCTGCTATGCCGAAAAAGCTCCCTTCCGTCATCCCAAAGTTTGAATGCCTTGCTGGAGAATATCCTTCAAATCATATTCGATATTTCCACATGTGATGTTCATCTAACTCCATTACCAATGACTCTGTTTACCTTTGGTTGTTCCAACGAACGCTTACAGGTGAAGCTTCTAAGTGGTATGTTGATCAGGCCACTTCCTCTTATACCACCTTTGCGACTCTTGCCCGAGATTTTTTATCTTACTTCCAACTTCCCCTTCGTTATGACACTGGTATCGAACTTTTGACTTCTTTATGTCAATCATATGTGACCTGCCTATCTGATCATGTCTAGGAATGGTGGAGAAGAAAGAGCCTATGTCAATCTCCTACCTTCGAAGACTGTGTCTACATGGAATGGTTCCTTAGGTCTCTCTTGCCTCCTATCGGGAAAGAGGTCGCATCACATTTTCCTCAAACCAAAGAAGCCACCCTCCAAATGGTGTTAAAATATGACATGATCTATGCTCAAACGGGTTATGTTTATACCGTTCTACCTGATCTTCCTAGGCCTGGTGGTGCCAACGCACTGGGGGCACCTCACGCCGCCGACGATATCGTTGGAACTCTCTTTAATCTGTATGCTCAACCTCCCATGGGCTATGGTTTCTCTCAGGGCGGGGCCAACACCTCCGGCACTTTTCCCCCTCCCAGCAGCACGTATCCAGGATACGGCATGCCTCCTCCTTTTGCCCAACCTCCTGTTTACCACACTACTACCCAACCTCCTTTTTATCCGTATCCGCAGCCTGGTGCTCCAGCTCCTCCAACATTAGCACCTCCTCCTCCCTTTACTTCTCAACCCCCGCAACAACAACTACCACCCCCTCAGGGATAGGTGTATGCACAGCAGGGCACGACTAATCCTCCTCCCTCAAAAAGGAAGAGGAAGGGCACTCAAAATCAAGATGCCCCTGGTAATCCTGGACCTAATCAAGGTAATGCTCCTAACACTACAAACCAGCAACAAGGCACGTAGCCCAACCAGGATAGGCCTTTTCATACAAACAAGCCATGTTCTTGTTATGGTGTTTATGGTCATTATACGCATGATTTTCCTCTTCTGCCATAGATGAGACAACTATGGGAGTCTCAAGCAACATTGAGAGGATGGAAAACCATCCCTTCCATTCCTCCTAGTCCTGCACCTAGTCAACTGGCTGTGCTTACTAATCCTTTCCCTCAGCAGGGATTTGTGGCTACCCAACCAGCTGAAGGTCAGGTGGCCACTCAACCTCTCCCATTTGGTTCCCTTTATTACTAGATTTTCATGATGTCCTCTGATCAGCCTTCTGAACCTTCTTCTCCTGGCCCTTCACCTTCAGTTGATACTCATGACCCCCTTTACCCTCCTGGGATGATTCCTCCAGGCCTCAACCATCTTGGAGCCGTCTCGCCTGGTCATTTCCCCTTTGGTCAAATACCGTTCCTAGCTCCCCCACCAAGAGTGTACACGGTACCTGTTATGGCCACCCTCTCTCTTCTTAACCTGACCCTTGGGATTCCCATCTGGTACCTCGATCCTCCAGCCGCTACCCTTCTTGGTCAACCTAAACCTTATCTTGCTTTGACCCTGATTCAACCGGTCCCTATGACTTCTCCCACTGCAACAATGCCTCATTCACCTCAACAGCAAGCTCCTCCCGTTGCGACCACTTTGGGTAAGAAGGGAAAAGCTCGCAAGGGGGCATCAAAGGAAAAGGCTACCCCGACAAACCCTGCCCCTTCTCGGCCTCCAAAGCGTACCATCCAGTGTGCATTGTGTGATGTTGTCAGCCACGCCACCCATACTTGTCTAGAATTGCCTCACCTCAAGTCCATGGTCAATGAGCCATTTTCGGAATCTGATATCCCGGAGGTATATGTCTCTATACTCGATTCAATCCCGAAACTCAAACCATTGCGCACAAATCACCCTTGTGCTTTGTGTGATTTCCATGGCCACTACACTCACCTTTGTCCTCGCCTCGAAGAGTATCATTCCTCTTTAGAAGCCTTACGCCAATTCGAGGCCGAGCACAATGAGTCACCCGCTCCCTTATTTTCGCATCTTGCTTCGGCAACACCCGAGGACACAGATGCTCCCATTAAATTTTCCCCTTATGATGCTGAGATTATGAGGCCTTGTTCATAAGTCCACGATGATACCTCCCATGATGTTTTTCCTGACCTCCCTTCAACACCCTCCCTAGTCTCAACATCGGTGGATCTTCTGTCTACTCACTCTTCTGTCACCCCTTGTGACGATACACATACGAACCTCTCTTCTCATGATGAGGAGTAAGGTCGCTTCGCCACATCAGGTGGTCTTTCTTCCATCAGTCACCCCATCTTCTATTACAATGATGACATTATGGAAGCAACGACCACTCCTGAATTTATCTATCCCCCCTTACATCAAACTCATGCATTCGAACCACATGCACCTTGTGGCCATTACATTGACACCCAATGTTTGGGTAAGGGGGCACCCATATTTGAGAGACCAGGAGAAGCAGTTCTCCACCACTCTCCTAGTGATTCTAGTCGTGTCGACTCTAGTCCCATTATTCTTCCACATTTAGAAGAACCTCTAGAGTCCCATATCACTTCAAGATCACTATAGGGATGATACCCCTCATCATTCCTTCATATTTCATCAACAACCCAGTCTCATAGACATTGTGGGTGACCAACCTATGGGTTTTATGGGAGAACATCAGTTCATTATCCCCAAATCCTACCTTTTGGATAGCAACACCATGTATGCCAACCCAGAAACTTAAAGTCCATTTGATTCATATATGCAATACAAAAGAGATTGGTAATCATCTATTTCCTTTCTCAAACTACATAACCATACCAAAAACAAGTGGCACACCACATCATTAAAATGTGTTTAGATTTCCCTTTTTCTAAATACATTTTGGCATGTCCATAACATTCCTGGGGGCACCCATGCCCCTCAACCATAAAATCCTGGACCTCAGCCCATAACATCACTGAAACCCCCTTTCTTTGACAGGTCACACTTTCCAAGTCATTCCCTGGGATAGGTAGCAGTTTTCTTCCCAGTACCTACTACCCAGGTCACAGAACAGACCCCAAGAAAGTGTGACATGACTTGTTCATGAGCTCTGGGTACCTAAGATGAACTTTCAACCCACTAAAATGAAAGAGTAGGATTAGGAATCTTACCTACAACTGTCAGATCTTAAATTCCAACGGTCAGTTTATCTGCTACAATCACTGCAAGATTTAAGGCCTCCTCTCCTCACGACATTCACCACAGCTCCATTGGAAAATGAGTGAATCTTGAAGGAAAATGGCTTATTAAAATAAAATCCCTGATTTTTATTTCGCTTACTGCGACCAAACCGTAGCTCAGTTTGATGAACCGTCTATACCATTGGAAAGATCTCACCAAGCCCTCAAATGGGTATCTATTTGATACTTCACCAAGACACATGTTGTCTAAGAAGCGCCACTTCACCCTTCCTCAAAATCGAATTTCTTCACTTGCAACACTCGTACCAGGAGCACCATGTTGCCTCCTTACTTGTCCATGCTCGTGTCGACTTTCGTCATGAGTTACCATCTTGTACTCATGCTTTTATGGTCCCCATTGGACCCTTCTCCTGTGTGGCAGCACCATTGAGTCACCCTTGTTTAGAGCATCCGAGTTGAGTCATCATTGCTTTCATGGAGTCTATCCCGAATCCCTTCGCATCCCACCATAGTCCTCCATCCTTCATTGCTTGGTCCCTCTCTCGTGTCTCACATTATGGCCTTTAGTCCCACTGTCCCCTATCCCTCATGATATTGTGTCAGTCGCTGCCAGGCCATCCATGCCATTTATGCTCTGACAAGGGAAGTCATCCGTTCGCTACTCAACCCCCCCCATTTCATCATCATCATTGGTGTTAGTCTGTCAGTCACTCTACTATTTTCTCTCGTGCCTTAGTTGAGGATCCCTTATTGCCTCACCTATGGCGGACCTCCTTCTGTCGACATCAACTCATTCATTCCAGAAGACAGGTCTAGAGGGCGGTGTACCTTGGTTCCAGCTTCCACTCTTGTTCGGTGCCTCGGATCAGGAAAATGGACTCCTCATTGCCCTTTGACTTGAATGTTTCTCAGCTCCAACTCGTTTCAGCATGATCAAGATCTATATACTCGATGGTCCAGTGATGCAGCAGCTGACATCGGTGATCCCCGGGTGTGTGTGAGATGTTTCAGCCCTCATGAGGCGGTGGCCCTACAAGTAGCCCTCCATACACTCGGATGACCTCTTCATTATAGCCTTCGATGCAGCTCCATACATTTGATGATGTCGGCCTCAGCTGCTTGCAGTGCCTTTTTGTTTGCATGTATTAGTCATATTTTCAGAGCCCTTTCCTGTTTTAGGGGCAACTGGGTTGCATTTATATCTCATGTACTCAGATATCATTGTACAAGTCCTGGCTGTTATCCCAGGCACAATATGTATGTGGGATTCATTATCGTGTTGTTTATCTAGCTCATATTTATGCCAGCATTATGCCATCTCGTGGTTTTCCGGACGCCTTATTGTTTGTACTATTGCCTCGGCGGGCATAGGTATGCCTCCCCCACTGCCTATAGCAGGTACTCACTTATCAAAAAGACTTGTCGCACCTGCAAATCACCTCCTCAAGGTCTAGTTCTTTCAGCACTTTGGTCTACCTTACAATCCTCTCTCTTTGACTTCCCCGTTGATGTCTAGTGATTGAATTCTTACAACATACTTCGGTCATACGATTAGCTCCTAACGCTCGCACGCTGGGGGGGAAATCTGTTACACCATTTTTTGGTCATCTAATCCATTGTTATTAGATGAACCCAAGTACACCAAGTAAGACCAATTTTACCCCAAGTAAAATCGCATTCACTATGAAAAATAACTTAGTAAACCACCTTTATTAAGTTGTTTATGGTCTAAACAGGAAACCCCATAGGGAAACATTAAATAAATCCATATTTGTTTGATTTTCCTCAAGGAATAATTAGTTAAACAACAGTTTAATTAATATTCCTGGTTATATTTAACCCAAAACAAGGAAATTAATTAGATAAATCATTATTTATCTTATTATTTTCTAAGAATAACTATTTAAACATTATTTAAATAATATTCTTTGTTAAATATGACTACATCTCCCTTAAATAATTAAATAAATAATTATTTATTTGATTATTACTCAACCATATCCTTAAAATGATAAATAAATCATTTATTTATTTATTATTACTTAATCACATCCTTAAAAATGATAAATAAATCATTTATTTATTTATTATTTACAAATAAGGGGATTCGATTCAAGTCAAATTCCTTTTCCCTCCAACAAATATAATAAAATATTCCATAAAAGTTGGATCTTGATTTGGTTAATAATATTTTAATTATGCACCAATATCTAGACTAACTCAATATTTTGTTATAAATAGAAGGGTTTTTCCATTCATTTGTCACCTTTTGTTGCCTAAAGATCACTCTAGATCTCAACTCTTGGTCTGGCTATTAATCCACCATCATAGCCATATTTTTCCATTTTTGTCTGGGTTTTATACACCATCAAGAGAGAAGAATTCTAAATCTGAAGTGCTAAGGAATTACAAGAACCCATCCCATTGAAGAGAACAAGGAACACCCTCTTGTGTTTTCCTCCCAGGTGCCATTAATAAAAATTTCATTGGATATATTCTTGTCTTGTCTATTGGATCTATGGAGTAAATCTTATTTTTCTACTGTTTAATGTCTTCTAATGCATAGATCTAGATTTTTGCAGCATTTGTCTTGATCATCTAACTGCAGATCTGAAGATATTAGCAGTCATTTCTGCTGTTAGGGCTGTTTGTTATGCGCAGCTAAAGTGGTCTTTTTTCGTACGCTTCGAATCAAGATTCATACTAACAAAGTACGTC